>JAABNY020000046.1:19599149-19613436 GCA_015164015.2 Brevimyrus niger
CGCGCCGCGGGACGGGGAGAGCGCACACAGACCCAGGGGGGGGGGGGGCAGGGGAGGGGAACACAGCAGACAGGAAGCGCCATAATGGGGCAGTTCTGTTTCTTTCAGGCTTGTGTCTCAGTAGCAAACAAAACACGGAACACCGTTTTTGGTCACTGAATGACATTGTAACACTGTAACACTGTGTAACACATGACAGTCACTGTAGGAACACGTTCCGGTTGCACAGCTTCGGTTCCAGTGACCGGGAGCGGTTTGGGTTCTGAGTCCACGGGACCTCCCGCTGACCCCATCGACCATTGGCCCTCTGGACCAGTGCCAGGTGCTACTATTTTAACAGCATGTGTAAATATTTTTCTTATATGCTTTGATAGCGGTGGTTGATGTGGTGGAAAAACCAGTTTAGGGTTTATCAACCGTGGAGTTAACAAGTTATCACAGAGCTCCCATGGGACCGGGTAGAAAAAGTTAATGGTTGATTTATTTATTATGCAGAATCACAAATTTCTGTGTCTTATGCTTTGGGTCGTGATGGGGCAAAAAAAACAAAAAAACAAACAAACACAGACCAAACGCTCTTTGCGCAATTGCTTTATTTTCCATATATTCTTCACTTCTTCAAAGGCGACTCCTTCACAAGTTAGCACGGTCAGAACTTTGAAAACATTGGCTAACAAAGGACAAGGCTGCTTGGCCGACGCACCAATGTGATTCTTCATCTCACCGCAACAAAATAATAAAATACACTCGTCACCCCGCCTCTCTCAAATGAACTATACACAGCTTCGACCATTGGATAAAAGCTAAAATGTGCAGTCATGCAAGTTTGGTTAGGGAACAATGAAATGACTGGAAGTGGCGATTATTGCTGAGCGTATCAAAGCGCGAGACAAAGGTGTCGTGACAGAATTATCATCCTCTGGCTTGGGCGTGGAAGAGAATGGTCAAGGATTACAGAGGGGGCATTTCTGGCCACGGGTGTCGAAAGGGACGTTAGCGCTATACTCCAGACCGACGTTCCAAAGGGTCCATTCGGAAGGTTCAGGAAAGATCGTTCAAGGCAATGGTAGCACTTGTTTATTGGCATTGTGGAATCATCAGGAACGGCAGTGGAGATAAGAACCAACACATTTGTTTGACAACAACGTTAGTAAGGCAGAGTGACATGCGACACATATGAAAGCTAATGATTGTGTCCCATCGCGCTGAACAAGGAGCGCGTTTGATAAAAATCAGCCGGAAAAACATTTAGTCCTTGCATCGCTTCATTGATCCACTCCCAAGTAAAACACCAGGGAGTTTATTTCGCTCCATCCGACCAGCCCGGCCCCGAGGTCAGGTATACACGAACTGACATGGCACTCACGAGGACGTGACATGTCACCAGTGTGGGCACGACCAGCCACAGAAAAGCAGTGCACATACCCCCCCCCCCCAACACGTCTAGAGTCCTCAATCCAGCACACGAAAATTGCTCAAACGAGGTTAAACACCGCGGATTTTTAAAACTGCTAAACTGCTCTCGGAATTTAAGATCGGTGTAGCGTTAGGGTGAGTGGGTAAGCACTGTATTCCTGTGATGGCAAAACCATGTTGCATCATGGGTAAAAGCAGAGAATTGTGGGTAGAAACACCTCCCCCACAGACACCTGCCAAGCTCATTCTTTCACTGTCAAAAAGAGGTCAAGTAGCAGGTCTCTCCCTAAGCAGTGATGCTGTGATTCTGTCCGACTTACAGCAGCCGGTATGGTGGGATAAAATGCTAATAGTTACTATTCATAATACTATTTATACTGGAGGCCTGTACAGGATATGCTGTACAGACAGTAATTGGGAAGATTAAGTACAACATTAAAAAAATATCAAGTTGTGACAGGATATGAAGTTTTAAAAGAACTGAAATATACGAAAAAGCAAAAGAACAAAACCATATTTTTTTTAAAGGGTGGGTTCATTTACACAGAACTTTATACATTTATGAATGTACCTCACATCTCAGTCACTTTTAAAATAAACGGACACTTTTTCTGCAGAACTTTAATGGTTCCCTGGTACAATTTTGCCTAATAACACCTCAAAAACACTACTGGTATTTAGACTGCATAGAGCAAAAATCAAGGCTGCAAAGTCGATAGGAGTGGTCAGCTCGTTTTGTGTCCCAAACTTCAGCGTTAAAACTTATTGTGGGTTAAAACTCCAAGCCAAACTCAGGATAAAGTACAGCAAAGCTGTGAAATGAAATGTCTAAGGTGGGTGAGGTAAAGTGTTCTACAAACCTCTGTTTCTGATAGTAGCTTATACGTGATTTGTGTTAATTTTACCGATATCTCATTAACCTTAAAATTCACGTAAAGAAAAAATGTCTAGCTGCCAAGGTAACATACATAAAGTATGTTTAGTTTGAAATGGCCAACGGGTTAAGGGTTTGGGGGCCGATCACAATAGCTGCTCTGGGATTTTTAGCGAGGGGCAAACAAGATCTAAGGATCATTCCTTAAGTTTACCGGTTGAACTAAGGTCTCTGCTCAGGACGGACACTATTCCGTCGATCGAACAAAGGGCATATTCCAAAATAAGAACCAGAAAAACATCATTTCATTAAACTGAAAAGGCGCTCTTCTCAGGAACAAAATAAAATCAAGCTTGGCCTTTAATACTCGGCTACCACAATACTGCGCCCTCATCCACCTTAGAGATCACTATGAAATGTGAAATGAAATGCCCCCTCAGAAATTCACAAAACTCGGCATTATAAATAAATTCTGAAATTCCTGCGCCAGCCGAACGAGCTGCTAATCAAAGAAAGCGTGAGCCACGCCGTGGCGATCCAGCGACCGCCATTTAACCCCCCCGCCCCCCCCTTACCCATAATGCAGTCGACTCGCTAGCGTAGCCGCCGTACCTCTGTGCTGCGCATGCAACCACCTCACAGTCCTACACGCTGTACTCAAACTTCCCCAGTTTCTTGGGTTCGCTGCTGGGAATACACCAGTCGTCGGCCTCTGTGCTCGTCTGGTAATGCCTGAGGGCTGACTTGTTGAAAACTGGCAGCCTCTCCACAGACTCCGAGGACAAGGCCTGCGAGTGAGTGGGGAATTAATAAAGACGTGGTCCAGACAGTACTATCGTCTATGTGATTTTTACTAATTAAGCCTGACCTTCTATTGACCTCCAGTGCGTGGCCTGATACACCCACTGCGTTAGAGCGCTCCGGTCTCACTTGCCTTAAGATAAATAACTGCCGACGTTCCGTATCCTTCCATAGAGTACAGCTGCAGGTCCCCTTGGAAATACTTAGCATAAAGGCGGGAAATCGGAAGCCCGTAACCAAAGCCAGCCTGAACGACAGACAAAATCGACAGGCGGTCAGATGATTACAGCGGCGGCAGGACTTTTTCTAGTCAGCTTTGAGGTTCTGAATGAGGTGATGTGGTCACATGACACGGTTGGGGTTCCTCACCAGTGGGGCGTTGCGGGCATTGCCAGTGACGGGGCTGGGAGCCGTGGTGTACATGTAGCTGAACAGGCGCTCAATCTTCCTCAAGGGGACGCCACCGCCCCGGTCTGCCATCTACACACAGCAGGTGACAGGTGACGTTAAGTCGGATGTGGTCCACATGATGTCATGGAGACGGCCGACTAGCTGCATCCTCTATAGCAGCGTTTCCCAACCCAGTCCTCAGACAGTCCACGTTTTTGCTCCCTCCCAGGCGGTCCAAAAACACAGTCTGTCTGAGGGTTCCCGAGGTCTGCTCTAGAGAAACACCCCCCCCCCTCACCTTTATTGTGAGGTCTTCACTTCCCAGGGAAACCAGCACCTTGATGGGCGGGAGGGTCAAGCTGGACTCGTGAGCCTCTACAGTGGCTCTCATGGCGTTCTGTGAGGAGAAACCGTGAACTCGGGAGCCGCAACACACAACTGATATATACACACCGCAGCAATGCTTACGCTGTCGCTCGGGGCATAAGCAGCGAACATCACCAGCCATTAAGCCATATGGTGTTTATCAGAGCAGCCGTATCTGACTGATGACCATAAAACGTACCTTAAAAAGTTCAAAAAGCATATGATAAAGGTGGGAGGGGACGTAGACGATGTGCAGGGGGGATCCGGCAGCTTTGGCTGAAAGAAACACAAACTTACATCACATCCTGCTGCTTAATTCGCTGCATATCCACAGCGCAGCCACAAAATCGTACACACTGTTAGGCAACCACAGCAAGTCGCGTTCACCGTGTAATTTTCCTTACTGGAGAAGTCAGCGCCAAGTTCTCTCTGTGGGCCGGCAAGGATTTTAACGCTACCTGGTTACGAGAGTAAGAGAATGGTATCCTACCAGATAAGTGAAAATGATTTGGCGCAAGAGAGCCTTGGACTGCCTCTAGCAGCAAACAGCCAGCCCGTCGTCATCTCATATCTGATGCGCTGTTATCATTTCTAAGACACTTGACCCAAAATAAATACTACAGTGTGTGAAAAAGCAGCCAAATCACGGCAAATGAAATAATCCATACAAAGAACTTAGAACGTGAACTGGTTGCTGAAAATTATAGACGTTCAATAAGTTTTTTTTAAACATATCTTATTTAGAGTCAGATTTAAATGCTAATTTCAGCTCATTACTGTAAATGTAAACTACTACTGAATTTTGAGGATGTTCCAGCATGTGATTAAAATGCGCTTGGTTTAGCATCCATAAGGCTGAGCAGTCATCTGCAGGGTCGGCCTCTGTTTCAGCAAGGCGTGTTGTTTAACCTGAACCAACATAATTACAGGCCACAAATGATTTAGGGTGGTTCAATAGGGCACTCATGCAGTAAAGGGCAGCTTCCGTACGAAGGAAGTTTATCATGTCCAACGGTGACTGAAGACAGAAAGAAGTAGTGGGAATCTCTCCAACTTCACTTACGGCCCACGTCGGCCTTATCACCCTGGTGTTCGAGCAAAGTCCTGCACGACGGTGCTTTAAATTTAATTACCGTCGACGCCTCAAAAACCGAGCACTTGCGTGTCCTCCGGTACAATAAAAAGGGTCTTACATCAGCCATGCGTAGCCTTGCGGTCAGGAACCACGAGCCAGGAACTAAGACTCTTGTGTCGGCCTCCCAAAGGCTTGGTGCCGACACGGTTTCACTCACAGTTCACTTGCTTGACTTCCACTTCGGGGGACGTCAGGTAATACTGGTCACAGAGCATCTTTGAGTTCTCGTGAGCGTCTGGGGAAAATATCGCAGAGGGTCATAAGCTGCCATATGATTCTGACGGCTTTGGGTAAGCAACAGTGTTTCAGGCGCAAATACAACTAAGATGTGTAGAGAATCTGTAGAGTTTGTTGTGTTTTTTTACTTCTCTTTGACACGTCAACATGTGATTTGTTTCGTACAAACAAGTTTCAACAGCTGTTCCCTTGTGATAATTTGTCATGCAAAATTTACATAAAAGCACATAAAGCCAGATTAATGAATGGACAGAGATAGAGGCTTTATTACCCTTGATCACCTCGACGACGTCGCAGTTGGGGTCGATGCTCCCAATGTGCTTGGGGTGGGCTGGGTTTGCGCTTCCGCCAAAAATCAGCGCTGCGGAAGGACATAGGTTCAAGATCCCTTCAGTGTAAAAAAAAAATCATTCATATACAGCAGAAGAACAGCTGACTTATGGCAAACAAGTCTTTATGTTGAAGATCCAGATTTAGCAAAGGTAAATGTCGGTCCCACAGTACTGTGAGTTAAGTACAGGTTTAAAACAATGAATTGTGTTTAGACTCTTGTCCCAAACAGAAATCATAGTAGCTGATTTTACAAAAAATCTCGTTGACGACTTAAGACAAACGCTGTTTTCAGAATAATGTACAATGAACTTAAGAGAACCTTAAGATTAATTACCATTTTAACACTCTCACTAAAATTACTTGCAGTTAAGTACTGCACAATATTTTAAATATTATTATTATTGAAATAAATATAAGCTTCTTACTTTTGAGAATTCAACACAAGGATGAAACGCTGTAACAGTCATAACTTGTCATGGAAACTACATCAATTTAGATTTCGTCTGAGTGAGGTGGTACCCCTGTGCTTACTATGCTGGTTCATGAGCATCCGGGTCGATATCCGACTCATGTAGAAGCGGTCAAGGAAGTACTGCACGTTCTGATTGGTCACGGGATCCACCCCAAAAGCCTCCTTGTACTCAATGACACCCTGAGCCATAGTGGGGACCACATTGTTGTGTCTGTTCCTGATGTTAATGAGCGTTTCTGTAAATCTGAAGAGGAAACAGTTAATTGTAACAAAGAGGCAGTTCAACATTTTATGCATTTTCACTACAGGCGGACCTGCGTGCTTCTCTGACCAGCTGCCACTTGCAAACATTACACATCATCTCGAAAACACTGGAGGACATTAGTAGCTTAATCGCAGACCCCCACTTAATTTTGGCTTGACTTTGTTATAAACTCAGGAAACACACAGGTCCAGGCAATAAGGGTTTCTGGCTATTTAAACACCTAACATCTTAGTTTGATATTAAGACTGATCATTGATGCTTTGTGACAATTTGTATATATTACCAAGTTAATACATGTTGTTTGTGAAAGCACACTTGACTTTAGTCAAAACATCCTTTGGCAGAAACTGTAACATCGGTTAGTATTTAATGCATGCTTTTGAACTGTTACATGAATAACTCATATAATGTAATGATACACTGTCCTGTTAACTAGAATAAACAATTCATTTGAAACATGCTTACACTCATTACAGACAACAGAAGACATCTATTGTCACAAATAAAAGTAACAAATTACTAATTCTTTTATTATTGTAATAGACAATGGCATCTGTTTTAAGATACCTATCCAGCACAATAACATGCTTCCCCCCCCCAAACTTACTTTGATAAGATCTTTTTATCTTCAGGATCTTTCTCCAGAAAATCCACTAATTCCATTAGACTTTGCGCATACCTACGTCAAAGTCAAATTGGTCAGTTTACTGAACACGACAAAAACATGTGTTTAAACGCCAGGTCTAATAACAAACGGGTACTAAGTACCAAGTCCTGAAATGGAATGCTTTGTCATATAAAGAGCAGATCATGTTAAAGGTGATGTTTATCAGCAGTTCAGAGCGCTTGAAGCTTGTACAGATAGATGGTTTGATTTGGATACATCAACACCCAAGATGAAATCTGTTTATGACTGTGAACAAAAACAGCAATTTATGGCACCAAACCTAGCTTTGTCGATACAGTGTAACATCTGAACAGAGGACCAGGGTTGCCAATTTTACCAGTATGGCATGTGATATTCAATTCGAGACAAGTCTGCACAAACATTTACATATATGCAACAGTTTTATTACTCTGTAAATAGTCTGTAGGGTTAAAAACTACCCAATGCTTTAGATCTAGCTAATTTTAGGTTCATAATGGAATAATACAGATTTGCCACAAGATTTCTTGTGTGAGCGTTACAGCCGGAAAATGACTCGCCAGATGCGTGACAGTTGGCAACCCCAGGAGGACCCCAAGAGTGGTGGTCAAGGTCAAAGATATTTTTCACCTCATGCTCAGTAATTTTTAGTTTAAAATATACTATACCATTGCGTTGCATCTAAATATGGTGCATAGAGAGTCTGAAAACCAAACTTTGAAGTTATGTCAAAACTACACCAAGATAGTCATTGAAAGAAAGCTAACTTATAATTCGGGATAAATGTCAATGTTTAGTATTATAATCAGGGTGAAAACGGGATCGTGCATTTACCAGCTCTGCAGAAGCTGAAGGGAAGGTGTGCCGAGCAGTTTGTCAGGAAGGAAATCGATCTCTTTCATGATGTTTGCCAACCTGACCGGGAGTTCCTGGCGCAAAAATACGAAAGAGGTCTTCTCGCATGCGTTGGCAGACCCTGCGAAGGAAAAGACTTGCATTAAAATCGTCCTTTCGCAGCTTGTACTTTTCAGTTGTTAATGGGGCTGTAGACAAGGCATCAGGCGCCATTGTTGAAAATCAAAGAATCAGACGTTAAAGCAGAAAGAAGCCTGCATTTTTTTTCTTAAGCATCCAAATTCATACATTAACAACAAAAAGGATGTGGTAATGTGACCGCGAAGTATTCATGCCTACGAAAGTGCATGACACTGTTATTGTTTTTTTTAGTCGGTAACCTTTCACCTATATTTTATAACACGGCAAAAATCGTGGGAGCATCAAACCAATAGGCTACGGCACCGATGCTATTTACATGAACCATGCACTAAACATGTCGGCCAATAACAAGACTGAGTGCTTGGGTAAAAAGAAACCGACAAGGACGTGGCTAGATCTGGCCACAAGTGTCCGAGAAAAAGAAGACAATAAGTTAAAGTTAAACGTAAATATCGTCTGGTTAGAATTACACCGCCAGCTGATGCTTTTTACGAGATGTGGGTACTGACACCGGACAGCGAGGTAACAAGCAAAACTGAGCAGATCAAGGCATGGTCTGAGATGCACCAAGCTACCTCTCATTTAAAAAAAATAATTAGTCAGAGATGGTGTAGCTACTAGGGTCGTGATCATGCGTAAGAGCAGCTAAGTCTGGAGATCATGCAGTCAAGGTGAAACATTACCGAAATCTATGAACTGCTTCATTGACAGCGGAGACGGAGAAAATTTCGAAAACCTATCGACTTGTTTCGGTATGTTGCCCATCGCGCTGTTCTTCAGCAGAAACTGTACAAATTTCATCTTGACTTTGAACTTGGATCAAAACCCAACGTCGCCTCGGCTGTTGTTTTTCTTGCTTGGCGCCGCAGCAATCCACGAGTCGTCCGTCCGAATCGCCGAACACGTCCACCTAGCAAGTCAGCTATACAGACTGCTAGTTATGGTCAGCATATTATAAAACGGTTTGTCATAGTGAAATAAACCAGCTTTGTGAGAACGGAGCGTCCCTAGCTATACGTGCAGCATTGTCAAAATCTATGTCACCGTGTTACTTCCTCGGGCCCGCCCACACAAGCGGTTGTGATTTGATTGACGTCTAAAGTAACGAATAGTGGGACGTTACGGCAACCATGGGGCGGGGCAAGTTTTGAGCCGAGCGCGACCCCGAAGGCGCGTTGCCGCTCCTCCTAAAAGAAGCGTTTCGGCCATGTTGTGCGGATAGCTGCACGTCGCCTTTGTAAACACCAGAAAACGGGGGTGGGGCGGAGCAGTCGAGGTTCCGCCGAAGACACTTTGGCCGAGCGGTCAAGCCACTTATCGCTCCTCTTCACACTTTGATGGGGCATTCCATTTTTATGAAATGATATTTTCCTCTTAATATGAGTAATAAACAGTTGTGTATGCCCGTGGACGCCACTTAGTTTCCATGGCAACAGTGCAGGGCGGTCTACGTTATCTATAGATAGTATATATCATTATATAACGCACGTATCAGCAGGGTAACAGCAAGCTGTACATTTTTTACATGGGCCATATTACTGAATCAGCCTGCTGTAAACAGCGAGCTAGCTAACGCAGTAAAAGAAAAAAAAACTCAGGTAACTCAATAGACCTACAAAGTACGATTTTTAGTGTATGCCTACTTAAATATAAACCACGAATAATGATAGATAGATAGATAGATAGAGTGTCACTCGTAGTCATTTGTCAGGTAATAATTCCGATGGGTTGCAGAATGTTTGAGGATATTGCCCCCTACTGGACACGAATGGAATTGAGACTGAATAAAATGCACTTTTACGGACGGTGGGCACTTTTTAAGATAAGCCTTCTCTCTTCGTCTACGATTAGAAAATATTAGGAAATCCATTCATCCATCCATTTTCCAAACCGCTTATATATTAGGAAATATTTACGTTTAATTAAAAATGCCATAAAAACAATTTAAATAATTTGGTGTTTTAAATTTGTAGCTGTTTATTAGCACTAAATGGGTGGTACAGGTATTTCATACATCGAAACAATGCATAACAAGCTGTTGATGTTAAGGCCCAATCCCTATACCCCACTTAGCCCTACCCCTCCGTTTTGCGTGTACCCGCATCGGGTACTGCTGTCCCATTTATTTTTAGCAGCGAGGGGTAGTGCTGTTCAGTCCTCAAGATAGCCGCCGAAACTGCAGAGATTCGTCAGATGCTGACTCAAAACCGAGTGAAAGAAGAAAAACCCCACAATAAATTGCAATTCACGTCAAGAAAAGCAGATTAGCAGTGTGGGGAAAGAAGCTCATATTTTTATAAATACGCTTGCAAAAAAAAATAATCAAATTTTAGTGCAATGTCTTAGTTTAATGTAAGTGAAACGGAGTATGAGGTTGAATTTTTTTAAAAACAATTTTCCGAAAATCGCTAATTCCGTGCGTAGAGACAGAGCAGTATCTCTGTAGTATTTATAGAAAAAGAACCGAGCAGGGGTGAGTTTCACAAAACCGTCGAAGAATTAAGAACGTATTTATTCAGAGAGAGAGAGAGAGCATTCAAAGTCCTTCATATGTAGTTTTTTGGCTACGACACTTTTGGGAAACTCACCCCCGACTGTTTTTTGTGTTGCGTGCAATAGTCTTCTACATGTATTATTCAGTCTTCTTTCGTGCATTATTCTACATCGTGGAATATGTAAAAGACATTGTTCCCAATGCAACATAAACACATTGTTTATGCAAAACATGTGCATGTTTTATAGAAATATTGCATGTAATATGCTTAATTTTAAATCTGCCAAAGGAATGGTATACCACAAATTGTCAGTGTCATAACCATTTTGTAATATTATTGGGACACGTCGGTGGTATAATCATGTTGTACTATTCCAGGGACTTCCTAGCAAACCAGGCTGCTCATAAGCGAGTGGTATCCCGATTCCTAGGTAAAGATTTCAAGACCTCGCAAATGATCTCCTGGAAGAATGGTCAATAATTCCCATAAACACACTCCTAAATCTGGTGGACAGCCTTCAGAGAAGAGTTGGATCTGTTATAGCTCCATATTAAAGCATATATATTAAGAATGGGATGTAATTAAAGTTCATGTGTGTGTAAAGGCAGGTGTCCCAATACCTTTGGCAATACGGTGCATGTTGCTGATAAATATGCCCAGTTACATTTATGTCTCTTCCATACAGCTTATAGTGTCCAGTAAGAGGTTTCGATTAGCCTGGAGTCTGTCTCAGGAAGGGTGGGGTTCCAACCCGAAACATCGTCGGCAGGCAGGATGAAGACGCTTAATTAAATATTAACAAAATGTTATCAGATGACATAACTACTTGACTACTTATACAATAAATCTTTAGAGCCTATCAATTAGCTGATGGACTAAATGGAATTTAGTGTGAATAAATACTAAATGGCATGCTATGAATACATATTAAATTGAATTTGTTGTGTAATTATGGTAACATTGTACGACTACTTGCATTGTTAGTCTGTATCTGTCCTATGGGTGGCGGCATTGAGGCTGAGGCCTGAATGGAATAGAGAAAGGGATGCATTGCAGGAGCAGGTAGCGGCATAATAGACGATTTTCGGTACATTTCATGCCGTACCGTTCTGTAATATTGTTAACGTATCTGAATAGCTGCAGATTTTAGTATTATATCCATATTTTAGTCTGCATTATTCTGGAAATGGATGCGTGACAGGCTCGCTTCACAGTAATACCGCATCTTTGGAGAAGATACGCCGAAAAAAGGTATCTAGGTTTTCAATAATGACATGCATTTTAGAAGTGCGTGATAGAAACTACAGAAGATTTAATTATAATATCGATGAATTCATGCCCGCATTTCGGCACTTTCTGTTGATTGATGTCTTGTTATGGAAGAAAACGATTGTTTTTATGTACCGTTTATTCTATCAATACTAAGACTAGGTCGCCAAATGGAGTGCATTACTGTACACGGTATAATCCGTGAACACATAGCTTATAAAATGCGATGAGGTAATACATGGGCCCATATACCAATTGAAACAAATATATTGGAAACGTGATAAAACAATAATCGTTACAAATTCTGAAATTATTTACGATGCATTATCTCAATTATCTCTATCGAATATAGAACAAATTATTTTTAAAACAACGGCACATATTTGCCCCTGCTAATCAAAATTAAAGTGAATGATGTATTGCTTTATTAATTATAATTCTAAATATAAATGGATACGTGAATGTAATAGTTTTTTTAAATATAGCTACTTAAATGTAAACATAAACCTGTAATATACTCTGTGTGTGTGTGTGTGTGTGTGTGCAGTGTGTGCGTACAGCGTGTGTGTGCAGTGTGTGTGTGTGTAGTGTATATTCTGCCACTAATAGATTTCAACAGAATATAGGCGACTAGGATAGCTAGTACTCTTTTTTTCGTTGTTGTACACACCCACGACTCACCCGTAACGTACATAATATATTGTATTTCATTTTACAAAGATAATTACTGTTATAGTTATGCTATAGTTATCTACTATTTTTGTTTTTTTACCTTACACTGAGGAAATTGTTAATCGTTGTAGATTTTTATTTACAAATTTATAACCCTGTTTTCAAAACAGTTGGGACATAGTGTGAAATGTAAATAAAAACAGAATGCAATGATTTTTCAAATCATATAAACCCATCTTTAACTGAAAATAGAACAAAGACATTTCAAATGTTTATATTGAGGAATGTTATTGTTTTATGACAAATATATGCTCAATTTGAATTAGTTGGGACTGGGGCATGTTTAACAATGTGCTGCATCACCTCTTCTTTTAACAACACTCTGTAAATGTTTGGGAGCTGAGCAGACCATTTTCTGGAGTTTTGAGAGTGAAATGTCATCCATTTCTTGCCTGATATAGGATTTCAACTGCTTAACAGTTCAGAGTCTCCTTTGTTGTACTTTTCACTCCATAATGCACCAAATGTTTTCAGCGTGTGACAGGTATGGACTGGATGGTCCTTTTCCTCTTTAGCCTAGAGGACGCAGCATCCACGATTTCCAAAATGAATCTGAAATTTTGTTTCGTAAGACCACAGCATTGGTATTTTATTGTTTTCCATTTGTTCTTATATCAGCTCGGGCCCAAATAAGGCAGCAGCATTTCTGGGTCACATTTAGATATGGTTTCTTCTGTGCATATAAGAGTTTCATCCTTGTGGATGCAGAGACGAAATGGGTTCACAGACAATGGATGTCAGAAGTTTCCCTGATGCAATGATTTCCACCATAGAATCCAGTCTGTTTTTAAGGGACTCGAAGAATATGGGTATTTAATATTGGTTTTCAGCCTTGTCCCTTGTGCACAGAGATTTCTCTGGATTCTCTAAATCTTTTAATATCACTGTATGTACTGTAGATGATGAGATTTCAAAATTCTTTGCAACATTACATTGAGGAACATTATTCTTAAATAATTGTACTATTTGCCTATGCAGTCTTTCACAGAGTGGGGAATGTCTCCCCATCTTCACTGTACAGAGACTCTGCCTCTCTGACTTGCTGCTGATTAACCCAATTAGTCATGAGATATTCAAGCAGGTGTTTTGTTTTAGCATTACACAACTTTTCCAGTCTTTTCTTGCCCGTGTCCAAACTTTTCTGAAATATGTTGTTGCCATCAAATTCAAATTGAGCATATATTTGTCATAAAACAATAACATTTCTTAGTTTCAAGGTCTGAAATATTGTCTTTGTTCTATTTTCAGTTAAATACTGGTTTATATGATTTGCTAATGTTTGCATTTTGTTTTTATTTACATATTACACAGCATCCTACATTTTCTTAGAAACGGGGTTGTAATCGTTTGCAATGTCTCAGCATTGTCTTTTCACAGTCATCTATATGAAAACATATTGTTATGTTAGTTTATGTTGTGCATTTTCGTTTTTTTGCACTTATTTTATCTGTGTTTGTCTCTTAAGTGTATTTTTTTAATAAAGTTTTGCTCTTTGTCTTGTGACCTGTTTTATTTGTCGGTTTGTGTTTCCATTTTGTCTGATTGTCTCCGCAACATGCATTCTCACTGTTGGGTCACCATGAATGTGTGAATGTGGCAGTGTCATGCTGCTCGGCTGCCTCTGTTAGCCACTCCTCTTTATAACACTGCTAACTTAGGCAGACTTAGAAGGTAAGACCTGCCTATCACATGATGTCAATTAAAAAATTTTAAACCCATCATTCTAGACCAGTGGTTCCCAAAGTAGGGGTCGCAACCCTCTGGGGGGTCGTGAGACATTGAGGGGGGGGTCGCGAGATGATTTCCAAAAAATCTAATATTTTTTAAAACTATTAAAAATAACATTTTATCAACATTTTA
>JAABNY020000046.1:19617011-19628005 GCA_015164015.2 Brevimyrus niger
ACTGTGGGGGGAAACAGGAGTACCCGGAGGAAACCCCACGACGGCACAGGGAGAACATGCAAACTCCACACACATGTAGCCCAGGCGGAGACACGAGGGAGCAAAATTGAGGACTATCTGGCAGGGAGCTGGGAGGGAGCAAAATATGGACTGTCTGGCAGGGGGCTGGGTGGGAGCGAAAATGTGGACTGTCTGGCAGTGGGCTGGGAGGGAGCAAAAATGTGGACTGTCTAGCAGGGAGCTGGGAGGGAGCAAAAACATGGACCATCTGAAAGGCCCTGATTGGATTGGGAAACACTGGTTTAAAGAATAATTGAGTGTCTTTTCATGCACTGATGACAACATTAATATACTGTTTACATGCCGTCTGATCTCTGTTGTGTTCTCCCCTTTGACACTCTGAATGGGGCCACCAGGTACAGGTGAGGCTCAGCATCAGTTCCTTGTATGTCTTCAGTCTCCTTCACTGTCTACATGGTAATTGTGGCATTGTGCCTGTGTGTATGTGCCGTTTGACTGCATTTCCATCATTGTATCACTTTCAGACAGTGCAGACAGATGTGCAATGCAACATCTCAACTTTAAGACTGCATTTTATTTAATGGCTTGTAACAGAGTGAGTTAGATACTGGCCGATGAATGTGCCTTATATACTTGTGTTACAGGTAATGATTGGTAATTTAGGTATTTGGTAATTTAACTATATAATGACTGATGCACTTTACAGGAATATGAATAAGGTGGATTACAAAGCATGGAATCATTTCAAATGGTCATTTTCAAAATTTATATAGGAAGAATTTATAAAGGATTTTGCTTTGTCTGCTAGACATAATAAGATATGCTTCCTTATATGAAATACATCAAATGTTCTGGTTCGTTCAGTTTAATTGAGAACTTTTGGATATTATGTTCCTAAGCAATTTTTTTATTAATAAATGTGTTTAGATATATGCATTTTAACCAGGTTAATCTGATTTCTTTTGGTTTTTCCTTATTGCATGCGTCCTTTCCTGCTTGCTTTGTTTACAACGGAGTGGCTGATGTCATTCGCTTAATCAGGTTCTCCCTCTGTTGTGCTGCCCCCTCCTGGCCCCTCAAGGACATTACACTGGGATACTGACCCCACTGTCATGCAGCTGCAGTCTGACCCCGAGCTTGGGTGCGTCTCGTCCTCTCCTCTCTTCCTGTTTAGGAGCTTGTGTTTAGTCCGTTTACCACTCTGGGCATGTGGAATCCATCACATTTTTTTTCTCTCCTTTGTGTTGCTGAATTTTGCGAGTACTTTGAATCACGGTTTTCTATTGGGCGTTTAGCTCATGCACTTGGCAAGATGCAGTTTTTGCACATTTATTCAGCTGATTATTCTGCTGTAACAATTCAGGTTAGACTCCTCTCTCACTTGCTGCTTTCCAGTCCATGTTGAAATCCACCGCTGCTGTCAGATTCGGTCGGGTCATTATGTTGCCTCTGCACAATGTCTCCAGGCATGCTGGCTGGTGATGAGGCGGGATAGGCCTCAGTGTTATGACCACTGATGACTAACACAGACAGACTGCATGACGATGGACCCCCCAGCAATGCAGTAAAACTGTTTTTAATCTCCAGATCCCGGACGCAGAGACTTGGACCATCAAAAATAACACAGGTGGATTTCCAGCCCAGGGAGTTGGTGACGTACTCCAAAGAAACTCAGACTCCCTTGGCGGTTCTCCAGTCTGAAGGTGCGTTCGGGGGCCGTGTCTGGCCCGTGCAGTTGATGTAATCCAGTGCAGATGCTTTTGATGTTCTGATCAGTGAAGGTTTCTCATGCAGTGCCGCTCATTGCTCACTGTCTGAAGGCATCATGCTAAGTCACGCCAACAAGGCAGAGCAGAAACCAAACAAAGCTCTGGAGTGTCAGACCAGAAAGCCTCTGTCTGAGTTCCGCTAGTGGATTAATAAATACAGTCAAATACTTCATCTGTATGAACAGAACAAGTAGGTCTTAAACATACATATATCCATCAATTTTCTACTTGTTTATAAAGCGTAGGGTGGCAGGAGCAGCTGAGGTATATCTGACGTAACACAGTGCACAAGTCAGGGATAATATGTACATATACAGAACACCAGCCCCCTTAAACAGAATATAGGCCTATATTTTTCACAGTTTTCACAAGCACTGAAGAATGAACAAGGTTCAATTAAAAAAATGACAAATCTGTGAAACTATGCCCACATTACTAAACATTTGGTTGCTTTAATTTTGCTGCTCTAATCTATATGCCACTGCTGAATTTAGTTCCTTCTGACATAAACCACCCTTAAACGCACACTTTATTTGGGTATTTGACATTATAACCTTGTAAGTAAAAGAAGGCAGAAGTAATGTCACAGTCATTTAATTTTCCCTATCCAACCTTTGATTATTCAGTTCAGATCGATTTGCGGGGCCGTTCATTTCCTGTAAGGTTTGTCAGGAGCGGTTTTTACGGGAAGGGTACCAGACCGTCGGGGCTTCTGACTCAAATCAGGGGACAACAAACACGTTGGCAAGTGCCGTAAGTGGATACAGACCGGGCGGGCACCCTGGATGGTTCCTTTCAAAGAGCATCACCTGGAATCGGGCTGGCGCTCTAGTCCCCCGGGGAGTCCAGGCACCATCCCATCTTTAATGCCCGTAATGGGAGCGGCATGTGTTTCCCCACCGTCTGTCCGATTACGCCTATTTATGCCTATCCACGGAGCCTCGGCTTTCGCTTACATGACGGCGGTCTGCAGTGATGGTCGCTCTCCTACTTCTCCGCGCTTTATCCGGACGCGGATAAATGAGCGCCGCCTCTCCTCCACCTGCGGGTACGGGGAATCTACAAGAGATCCGGGGAAAAACATGAAATATGACTTGCAGGACAGGATAATTAAAAGCAGACGCTTGTTTAGGTATATAATACAAGATCTGGGACATGTTCCTAGCGATGACTGGATGCCAACACGGCGATTGGCTACCCGAAGTCCACACGAAACGCTTCTGGGCTTTATGTTTAATTCCGAGTCCGATCGCGTTTAACGCACTTCAATTCAATTATTTTTTATTTATGACCATGTAAAGAGAAGCACACACAACACCCGGCTAATTTGGTTGTATCCTCCAGACTTGCAAGCCAAGGCCGGTATAAAATACAGATGGTTAGACAAGGGAATTAAGTACCTCCATATGGACTTCTAACAGGGTTACGTAGTATTTGTAGGTAGGCTATATTTGAAACGTTTGATTTATTATGTTCTCAGTGCCGGTGGGATGTTTTTCATTTTAAAGTTAATGGGAGATGCTGATAATGGAGCATTGTTACATCAAATGTTATCTCATGTCGTCAGTTATGATGCACTTGGCTTTCCTCCTATCCTTTCCTGCATTTTACCCTCTTCTTTAGTCTTCCCCTGCCTCCGTGGCCCTTCTGCTGGCTGCAGCTGCTTGCCATGTGATCCCAGACTTCCTGTCATTATAATTGATGTGTTTTTATTCTTTCCTCTTCCTGAAGCCTGATCAGAATTAAAATAGCAGTTGGAATTTCCTGTCAAAGCGGGTCATTTATTCAGCGAGTGTGCCACTGACGGCCCTTTGATTGGACGTTGCCCTCAGCAATATTCCTTCTACTGGTTTTTTATTTTTTTGGGCCTTTCACTAGGCTGCCCATCTGCCCGGTCTGTGCGCAGGCTTCAGATGGGAGTGTATGTGTGTGCGCAGGTTGTGTGCTGGGGGGGGTGGGCCTGCTCCTACCAGATCCTGCCCACATAGGAAGAGGCTTGGTTTCTAAATATTTAAAACGGCCACCCGGACTCTGTGTTTGCTCAAGCTGTGCAGGTTGTACTTGCAGCCCCAGACACCTGGTGCCACTTGGCCGTTCATCTCTCAGGCTTGCAGCTGCTCACGAAGCCATGGAACACGTTCCGAGCTTTCGCTCCCTAAATCGTCAGGTTCTATCGCTGTGAGGTCTTTGCTGTAACATAGTGTCTCTGTGTTTCCCCACACTGATCTGTGGCATGGAGAACTGACCCATTATGTCCCCCGGTTTCATGAACCTTGGTGGCTTCTTCACACCCCATGGGACCTGCTGGGCGAGGGGCATCTGTGCATGAGGCACCCCCAGCTTCCACCTGCACCTGCCCCCAGTCTTGAGGTTCTGCAGTCTATTGATTAGCGAAAGTGATTAAATACCATTTCTGACACGCTGCGTTTAGCCCCGCATGTCACAGCAGGGGGCAGCTGTTATTTAACACCCCCGGGGGAGCAGTATCTTGCTGGTCGGAGATTCAAACCAGCCACCTTCCCGGCACAAGCACAGGTCCCCAACCATTAGGCCACCCCAGTTTGGCCAAACTGCTCTTGGCATTTCCATGTAGCGTGAAAAACCCATTAGGAAAAAAAAAACTGAATGCTTGGAGAGATGCTGTGGAACAAATATTGTTTTATAATAATATTTTTATAGGCGTAGGTGAATATTTGGATTTTTAGCCACACCAACACAGGCTAGAGTTTAAGTGGTTTTATGTGTTTTTTTTTTTTTTTCATCCACTACGGGCAAATTTCCAGTGTTTTGAATGGATAAAATTCCGGGTAAATTGGCTGTCGTGAATGTGAATCCCCTCGGTTGATCCCTAAGAGGGACGCTGCCTCATTCGGCCACCGTGTGTGTAAATTCCCGCTGAAACGTGAAGCCGCCTCCTTTGGCCGCGTAGCGCAGCAGAGCCGACCCGCCGTGGTTTTCGCGGCCTCTGGCTCCGTTTCTCTGAAGGAGCTCTTCGAGTAGAAAGCCGTAGCATCAGCTAAATCCAGGTTCCGGCCTCCCTAACTCCACCATAGCATCTTTCACAGGGTCCCATTACCTCTGCAATCGAATTATGAGCCCTGTGTTGGGCTCCCACAGGCTCGCCTGCCGGTCATCATCGAATTTTATTGCCGGTATGAAAGCAGACGCTTGTCATTTGAGAGGAAAACGAGGGCTGGAGAATCGCAGGGACACAGTCTCCCCTGTGGAAGGCCATCCCAGGAATGTCCCAGCTGCTTGCTGCCCATTTGACTCCGGCACTTTGCATTTTTTATATATTTTTTTTCCATTGCGTCAGGATTGTTTATTGTCAGGCCCTGAGCGCCTGGGCGTGCCCCCGTGTTTACGCCACTCCGGGTTGGAAAAGCGGCGAGAGAGGCCGCAGCGAATCAGATCTCCTCGACGCAGAGGGGCGTGATCCTGCGTGGGATACAGCCATGTTCGACATCAAGGCTGATTTTCAGTTTTGCTTCATCGAAAAGAAACAATCATAAAACCGACCAGTCGGCTCGCCCGGCAGAAGCATGCCCAGTACCTCGCATACTTTCCACCCGGAGGTAAAGGCCTCGCTCCTTGCTGGCCAGCCTTGCTGGCTTGTGGGAATAAAAAGTATTGCTGACACAGCATTAACAGAGTCTCCTACTGATTTCAATCAGGAGATAAATATCAGTTTCAGCCATAAAGCCCTGTTGAGCACCCAGTCGGGTTGGACCGACCTTGCGCTGGCCCCAGTTCAGACCGACGGCCCGATCCTGCCCTGGCATTGGTCCCGCTCGCTGGAGACTGCGCCATCGTTAATGGGCAGTGCCGCAAAGGACAGAACGCTTCGTCTGTTTCGTCTAGGCCACCGTGGGACTTGTTTGCAATAGTTATGATATTAAAGGCCTAATTGCAGCCAGTGAACCCCGCATGTCCCCCAGCTGTACAGTTTGCTTTGGGTGCTGTTGCTCTGGAAAGCACCTCGGCGGAGGGGGCAGGAGTTCAGGGGGTCAAGGAAGCCGTTGTGCCGTTCTCCGGCATTTTTCTGGGCCATTACCACTGGAAACCCTTCTGGGAGGGTCCGGTTTGTAACTCTCGCATTTGGGCCATGAGGCGTCCCTCTTTCTCTGGCGAGAGGCGGGCCCGTAATGGTTCGTAATTGCAAGAAAACACGGTCTTAAGTGCTAATCTGCAAGAAATTATTGAACACTCCCAGAATCGTTACCGCACTTTAATGAAGCTTCTGGAAAACAAAAAAAAAAACAAAAAAAGTAAAAACGGGGAATTATCTGGGGCTTTTCCAGCCCATTAATTTGATTCGTTAATTTGGGGTTGGATCGTGTTTTACTACCAAAGCCGTACACTTTCGATTGTAAAACTTGTTTCGTAATCTCTGGGCCAAAGCCGTCGGTTAATGCTTAAGTATGAGTGCATTTCTCAGCATGTACGTGTCTCATCGCTCTGCTCATATAAGGAAATGCATCAATCACAGGGCCGGCTGTTCTGATGTAACAGCGCAGCAATGTGCTCTCGGTCGATATATCAGATGTAGAAATGAAACGTCTCTCGGGGCACTAAACCAGACGATCTGATTAAATTGATTGTACTAAAGAAGTTTTGACCAAACGCGTTCCTCTTAATTACTGAGAGAAAAAAAAAAACAGCAAGAAAATCAAACCTAAATGATGACTATAGAACATCAAGGACTCAGAAAGAGGTGGACAGTTCAGTTAAATCCAGAGAGTATTTAATACCCCAAGATCTCTCAGGTCTCAATAACCTCCCATATCCTTTTTACCAAATATTCTCAGTGTTTCTGAATCCGTTCACCTTCTCCTTAATTTATTTCTAGAAATGATTGATTTATTATTTGCTTTATTAAAACCTCTTTCTTTAGTGACCATTACATATGGTAACAAGTGGACAGGTTGTATCTCCTCCAGCTGAAATTCCTCTAGTTGCACAACATGGGGAAAAAAAAACAATTCGGTGCCCAGTGTTCACTGGCTATGTTGGAGCGGTTTGGCCTATCAGGATTAGTAAGACATAATACCTCATCCAGCTTTTAGTATTAGCGTTGCCATATTTCACACTTGCTACTAACATAGGCATAAGATGGGGGCAGGATTCGTAATAGAATATGATTAGTGCTAAACTGTGAGCTAGACAGCTCAAAAGGGCAACACAATGGGAGTCAAAGTGACGAGTTAAAGGCGCTTAATGGCGGTGAGTCAGAGCAGGGAGTTTATCTGTGGCCCCAGGCCGCAGCGTGGTTGATGCTCCACATGTAATGGCCGCCCTATCTCTCCCACGCATCTCAGCAGCCGCTCACCACACACATGCCCCTGGGAGCCACCGGTGAGTCTGTGTGCCCCCCCCCTCACTCCTGAGTCGGGGGGAGGGGAGGGGGGGGGCACATATGGAAGCGCTTGGGAGCAGCGCGATTTTCCAGATCACCCCCGGTCTACCACACCACAACCGGCTGTAGGTGTCAGCGTTCACCCAACAATGCGAGCCAGTCAGGATCCCGGCTGTAAAGCACCGAGAGGGCATGGACGGCCCCCCCCCCCCCCCCTTCCAGGCCCCCGGGCCACGTCCGCTCTCGCCACCCGCTTCACGTCGGCCCCGGGGTCCCGTCACGTCTGGCCCGCCTTTGATCCTGCCGTCAGGATTAATCGTTCGCAGTAAGCTTCAGTTTCATCGCTCTCGGAAGGAGAGTCAACTCTGATTTCAGGCACAAAGCAAGCCTCTGGTCCCCAGTGGTTAGGATCGAAATGGGATGTCAGTCAAAACAATAAAAAAAAATGATATTGGAAGAAAAAAGTTTCTCGCAGTTGGAAAGCCATGCCAAGTGGAACCCAGATGATTGCAATTTTCCTCTTTTATACCACTGTATAATAAGATACATGAGGCTTTTATTGGCAAATCCATACAGCCCTTAGACTACAATAATATCTGCCATGTGATGTGTGTTGAAAATCTAACAGAATACTGTTTCAGTCTGTTTTTTTTTTCTTCGATGGTGAACCTGAGGGCTATGTTCACATTTAGGCCAAACACTTTAAGTGAGTTTTGGCTGTTCTCTTGGGCGGTCCGTCACAGGCCTCTCATGAACCTTGCTCCTCCTGTGCTTTGTCTGACAGAGCTGCGATTTCTCTGGATGTACTGCGGCTCTAAAGATTCTGGGTGACACTTGGTTCCAGGTGGAAACCCACAATCTTTAAGAGCATTGAGAATTTATCTGATTCACAAGGGTGTGCATTTTCTCTCAAGGATAATATGAAATCAGCGTTTTAAATGAGTTTCAAACCACTGCATATATTTCTGTAGCCCGTTTGTTCTTATTTTTCTATTAAAATAACTACCTGAAGTAATTGTAGCAATGTTAATATTTACCAGCAGGGGGCAGGCGAACCACACTCACTGCTTTGTTACTTGGCATCAACAATGCGTGTAGTAATACTTTGCGTAACAGTCTTATTGGTGAAAAAGCGCGTCCCCAGTAAAACCTCCAGTTTCCCACTAATATCCGATATTATAAAAATATGATAATAAAGCAAGTTTTGAGTTTAGAAATTAATTAGATTTTTTTAATCCATGCACCAGAATTATTTTGTTAAATGTCTGACGCTGAATGCTTCAGTTTGACAAAGAAGTGTTAGACATTAAAAATTCTTGCTCGCATAATGTAATTAAGATCTTTTTCAATGCTAACAAAAGGGTAAATTAGAATAATGGGTAAGAAACGTATATAGAATAAATAGTAGGAAGCTATTGGATGCTACATCTGAATTTGTAGACATGACAGGACCCTGCAGGCCAGGGTGAGGAGGGTGCGCTTTGGGATTGCAGGCGTCGCTTGGCGCTAAACAGGTAACGGGTGTGTCCGCGTAGCCGCCTCTCGGAAGCGTGTGCGCGCTTTCGGAAAGTCTGAGGTCATGAATGACGCCCCGCGCCGCACCGCGCGGCTGGCTAGATGGAGAGGCGCTGGACGCGTTCCAGGTCTGCTGGCACCAGACGGCAGGCTCAGCCCCGTGGCACCGTCCTGCTTTATTACAGCATGGGAACTCTGTGGGTTCCCCTCTACGGTTAATAATGGCAATATTCAATTAGCATTATTTCACCGTTTTGGAATTCACTTTGTTATGTTTTAGGATTGTTTGGCATAATTTGGTGAGTCAGAATAAACGAAACAAAAAATAAAACACACAAAAAATGCCATTTTCTGTGTAGTAAATTGAATAGATTTTTGTAATAAAACCCAGCTTTCACTGTATTCAGTGCACAGTTTAAGGTCCAGTTTTCTGCTGGATTCACAAGTTTAGCTGATGGATTTTTTTTAAATTATTTTAGGTTATACTTGTGTCGAAGGGCCGGTCCAATCTGACAAGAACCTTCTCGAAATGTAAGGAATTTCCTGCGTCGTTACCCGCATGGCGCGGCGGCTATCTGGGCTCAAAGCAAAGAGCCCCGTTTTTATCTCCACCCAGCGCATTTTTCCAGACCCAGGAGCGTTCCTTGCGTCTCGGGGGAGGGCCGGCCTCGCCTGCGGCCTTTCGGGGGCAAAGATAGGAGCTGTGCCTTTGCTGCTCTAAGGACTCGGCTGAAAGGAAGCCGGTGCGTCGGGGGGCTCGGTACGCGTCAGTCGTTAGGTCAGCTGGAAATATTTACCATGCATAGTTCTCTTTACGTTCCATATTTTCTTTCGGGACTGCGACTGCATGGGTGTTTACGCTGAACGGTTTGATCGGCAGCCTGTCCGCCCAGCGGCTCCCCGGCACGCTGCTCAGCTGGCAGCCTCGGTACAGTCGGAGCCTCACTAGCGCTGAAGGAAGCACTGGGCCGTGCAGGAGCCGCCATCTTTGGCACCGATGTTACAGTGTGACTAAAACTTCACTGGCAGTGAATTAACAACGAACTGCCATGCAGCTGAGAGGTGACTCCAGTCCCCATTGCTGGAATATATGTCTGATGAACGAGCGAGTGAAGGAAATATATCCTCTGTTTTGAGGCTTTCTTGTTTAAATATCCATAGTCAGAGAGGCTCTGGTTACGGTTACTTTCAGGGCTTCTCAGGTGGGGTTCCCCTCGTGCTGCCCCCTGTGGTTCCCTCTGCAATTACATGCAGCTGGCGGATTCGTAGTCAGTTTTCCTGTCGTCTCTGAAGCAATTTCCGGCTTTAGTTTGCCGTTTAGTTCAGGCCTAATCAGGGTTGTTTACAATGTGTGATAGCTGGTGATCTTTGTATCATAACGTAATGATTTATTTAACCCGTGGCACTGAATCTCACTGGATTTCACTGGATACGATTTTTCTTTTCCTTATTTTTGGAAGCGAGCAGAAGTATCTGTTTGATTTAACAGTTTTACCCGCTTTGGAAGCAGGGCCTCTCCCTGTGGCCACATGTGGATGACCCATCCCTGAGTCACACCCCCCCTTTGTTTTGCTCATTTGGTAGAGGGTTCGCGGCCCTGGCGGGACAGAGCACAGGCTGCACCCGGCAGAGCGTGTGTCGCGCTTTCCGCGTACAATACGCCTTTTCAGCCCCTCGCAGCTGCCCCACTGGGGCATCTCTATGCCCCGACATCAGGGGTCAATTGTGAGTGACCCCTAATTGTCGCAAGTTCAAGACTGTTAAACATGCAAAAGAGCGTAGCGGATCGGCGGCGGCCAGCGCGTTCCCCATCTCCCAGGCCGGGGTCGTGCCGGCCTGTGGTGTTTTAAATCCAGCCAGGTGGGGAATTTATGTCAAGATGCTGGCATTATTGTGCTTTAACAGAAATGTGTCCTAAATATTAGTAAATGGCCTGATTATGGCTGACTGTACTGGGAAAACGGGAGCAAATCGGCTGCCAGAGCTTCCCATTTATGCACATGAAGAACAATGATCTTAGCAGTTGAAGACATGGTAAACGTTGCAGTTTGGCAGGAAGTAGGACTGTCTTCGGAAGGACTGCTTGCATTCAGGATGTGGGGCTGATGGTTAATCACTGTTCTCCAGGCGAGGGGTGTCACGCCGGGGCTGCTTCTGAGCCCCCTTTCAAGTCGCCGGGGCCCACCCTCCCACTCAGAAGCCTTGCGCCTGTGTTGTGGTCTGCAGACCGCTCAGCCCGGGCCGTCTCGAAACCCCCCCCCCCCCCCCCCCCCCCCCCGCCCCCCCCCCCCCCCCCCCCGCAGCGGGCCGCCGCCCGGGGCGCCGCCGCGGCC
>JAABNY020000046.1:19634380-19645023 GCA_015164015.2 Brevimyrus niger
CGGTCGGGCGCGAGGGCGGAGGGGGGGGAGGGGGAGGGGGGGAGGGGGGGAGGGGGGGGGGGGGGGGGGGGGGGGGAGGTCTTCTCAGAGCTCTGCCGAAAATTGGGCCGAATCACATCAAAACCCCTGCATTTTGCGACCTGATCGCGATCACAGAAGACGCCGAGAGCCCTCTGTGTTTATTTATATATTTACTCATTATCTTCCCTGTAGTTTTGCCATTTCCCCAACCATCACGCTTCTGGTCGGCCTGCTTTGTGTCTGCTTTAACTCTGTCATGGCCTCTCAAACTCTCACATAGCTGGAAATGCCAACTTTTGAAATGTGGAACACAAACGGTGAATAAAAGCAATTAAGACTTTTTGATATTTTTTGCTAATTTCAATTGGCAATAGAGAAAACAAATGATCTACACCACAGATTTGTGTCAATGCTTTATCCAGACTGCATGCATATTTAAAAAGGGGCTTATATATTAAAATGTAATCTGCAGTAGAATAAAGCAATAGTTGGGAATAAAGCAAATCTGAAAGTGTACTTATATTAGATAATTTACTGCAGTTGATCTGGGTAAGTGGTCCAGAGGGAACCAGAGTTGACTGTATCCTGTTGACTGTTGACTGACATCCTGTCTTTTGCCTCACGCCCCTGTGTGTGACCTGTGTTGCCGTCCAGCACCCCCCAGGGAGCTGACTGAGGAGGAGAAACAGCAGATGCTCCACTCAGACGAGTTCCTCATCTTCTTCGACTGCACCATCCGAGTCATGGAGCGGGCGCTGGCTGAGGACTCTGATATCTTTTTCGACTATAGCGGCCGTGACCTGGATGATAAGGAGGGGTGAGGTTGATGCCACAGGGGGTTTTGGCTGACTTTATGGGCGGAGC
Organism: Brevimyrus niger; assembly: GCA_015164015.2. Taxonomy (NCBI): domain Eukaryota; kingdom Metazoa; phylum Chordata; class Actinopteri; order Osteoglossiformes; family Mormyridae; genus Brevimyrus; species Brevimyrus niger. The sequence goes on from JAABNY020000046.1 coordinate 19,635,266, forward strand.
TTTGTTATGAGAGGTGGGACTGTCATCTGGGGTAGGACTATGCCATGAGGGGCGGGGCTAGTTAGGGTGCAGCTTTTGGGGGGGGGGGGGGGTATTGGGGATGGATGCAGGAGGACTTAGGCTGTGACATGAGCTGGGGCTGTGTTGGGATGGGAAGGGCCATGTCAGAGGGGATGGGGATTTTCCTGATGGGGGGGTTAACTGCCTTGGGAATTTGAGAAGTACGATGTCAAGCCTGGCTTCCTGTGTTGATGATATCTGCCTATGGAGCCAATATAAAGAGCCTAAGAATTATAGGTAGTAGTTCTTTAATGACTCACCCTACTCAGCTGCCCTGCCGTCTTGTCTCAAAACCATGTCCTCCCACCATGATTACTCTCTTAGAGCAGTGTTTCCCATCCCTGTCCTCTGGGACGCCCAGCCAGTCCACGTTTTTGCTCCCCACTGGGAGCAAAAATGTAGACTGTCTGGCAGGGAGCTGGGAGGGAGCAAAAACACAGACTGTCTGTGGGTGCCTGAGGAGCAGGTTGGGAATCACTGCCTTAGAATACCATCCTTGCACACAGCAGTGACTTTTCTAACAATTCCTTTAAATCTTCAAAGACTCAGTCCATCCATGTCACAATAATAAACTAAATCACCGCTCAACACTCAGGGACATTCAGGCTGGATCTAACCTGTCCTTCAACCGCCTGTTCTACGATGACCACTGGTCCAGGCATCGAGTTGTCACCTGCCTCGACTGGTCACCTCAGGTGAGGCCCCATTTTCCACGCATTTGTTCAGCCATTTTTGAGTATATATGCTGAATGAGTACCATTATACCCACTCCTCAAGTTTGAGTAATCCCCCCCCCGCATACCCAGTATCCTGAGCTGATGGTGGCATCCTACAACAACAACGAGGACGCCCCCCATGACCCAGATGGTGTCGTCCTGCTATGGAACATGAAGTTCAAGAAGACCACACCGGAGTATATTTTCCACTGTCAGGTAATCATCTCTGCCTCCCCCCAGGGACTCTCTGCAGTGGCAGCCAGTGGTGCACAGTCACATAGCAGCTGCTTATCAAGCCGTTTGCGTCGTCTTATTGTTTTTTGTTTTTTTTTGCAGTTGATTTCTTTGCTGGAGGATGAGCGGAATTACACTTTTTCGTTATGCATATAAAAGCAGCGTAAAAAAACACACACATTTTCCAGTTGTTTAACTCCAATTTCAGTGCACAGTTTGGATGAGAAATGTCGTGCCTTTCAACAGTCAACAGTGCTACTGCCATTTTCCCTGTGAGAGAGAAAGTGATGTTTATACGCCACGGAGAGTCCTGTACATATCTTATCCAGTTAAATATACAAAAGTAGCTGCCCTCCTAAATTTTAAACAAAAACTCGCAACAGCTCGGAGAAAGTGAAATAATTCGCACATTGATCGTTTTACCATTTAGGTGTCATGGTAACAAATGGAAAGTGTTTGATTAATGTGTCGAGACTAATGTTTCATAGTATGTTGCTCAACAGTTGAATTGAATTTTGCAGGTCCTGCTGCTAATTTGCAGAGGTGGAAAGTTCAGGTCCATAAAGTACAAATCCAGGCTAAGGTTTTGTTTCAAGGACCCAGTTCAGGGTACTCTGTCACTGTGAGACTTTATACTAAACTGGTTGGTTGAAACAAAACTAGTCTGGATTTGTACTTTCTGGACCTGAACTTCCTATCTCTGCTAATTTGGAAAGACCCCTGTTGAATTTGGGTAACTAGGGACTAAGAAGGATGGCTGTCATAAAGACGCCTTTGTGATTTAAGAAATAAAGGTGACATGCCAGATTTGCCCTGGTTTGAGGCTCCAGCCTTTGCAGGTATAAGAACAAAAGAAATTTACAAACGAGAGGCCATCTGCTGCGATAGGCTGGCCCCCTGTCCAGGGTTGTTCCCTGCCTCGTGCCCGTTGCTTCCGGGATAGGCTCCGGACCCCCCGCGACCCAGTAGGATAAGCGGTTTGGAAAATGGATGGATGGATGGGATGGAGAGGCCATCTGACATCTGATTTCTTTCTAATATAGATAGATGGGTAAGTACATGGCTGGCTGGTCGTCTTTGTTTATGTAGCAGAAAAACTTTGCAAAATTTCCTCCAGGTGACACACTCATTTACAAGGTCGTGTGATAGGATGGTTATACATATTCAGAAATATTTTTCTTCAAAGCTACATTTTCATAATAAAATGCACAAATATGGGATATAAAAGACCGTTATTTCATCTTTCCCCTAAACAGGTAGTATTTTGAGGGGATGAACATATGTTAATTATGAAGTAACCCGTCAAAAAGAGAACAGTATTATCTTAATGGTATCTGCAAGGAATGATCCGAAATAATGGGAGCTCGCTAGTAGGTGGTACTGAATTTAGCTCGTCCGCTCACCTCCCGCAGGCGGTTAATATAATTTGCACATAAAAGCGGGTTTCTGCGACATTTTGTATTTAGATAATGTCTTAAAAACAGCTTTGAACCCACACATCATTATCCCATTAGTGTTTTGAGTTCCCTGCCTGCGTTTTGGCAGAATGATGGTGAATATTGAAACTAATGTAAAGGACCGTTTTTGTTTATGCGTACGCAGAAAGTCCCAAGAAGGCCCTTTAATCCCACTGATATTAAAATAACATCAAATCAAATGGTGGATTTTTTTTTGTTAGGTTTATTTAGTAAAACATACACATCAGAAGGGTGCAGTGAATCTTCTGTGCTGTCTCTACAAATGAGACCTTCCAGCTTGGAGAAATGAGGCTGTATTTATTTTACCACTGTGCACAGCCAAATTTACTTTTCAGCTCTTGGGGGTCATGAACAATCATGCCTACACACACACACACACACACACACACACACACACACACACACACACACACACACACGTGCACTGTCTCTGTCCCTGTGGTCTGGGGAACTGGCCCCACTTTGGGGAAAAAAAAAAAGTTCATTTATAATCACTTGGCGCCCGATTTGCACTTTTAACTGGAATTGGATAAAAGAGATAGACAGCTTTGGATATTGTTTTACTCTGGGTCTATTATAAACAGAGTGGCTCCTTCTCTTGTTATGCCGGATCAGATAAATCTTAATGTGTGAGCATGTTCTGCGATTTAACCCTGAAACCACGCTTTTCTGAGGTACCCCGTGAGCGACCGCCTCTGCATTCTCCCGCGTCTTCAATCACACGCACTCCCCTCCGTCTTGGCAGCCCCGGCTAGCCCCTCTCGGCGTCCTTGAACCCTTTTCCAGATTTGGCCGCAAGGGATCCTTTCATGTGCTCCTCTCTCGCTCTCGTTCTCCCTCGCTCGCTCATTCCCTCCTTCTGGAACCTTCTCCGGTGGCGGCCGCAAACCATCGGAGCCCTGGCGGCGGTAGCATGGGGGCCGGTGCGGTCGACTCGCCCTGCCCCTGGGTCTCCAGGCGCCGCTCGGCCCTCTGGGTCGTCGTCGGAGTGCGCGGGCAGCCTGTGTATGTTGGTAAGATCACAGCCGCTCTCAAGTGGGCCCCGTCACGCCACATCAATGGCGGGCCACGAATCACGCCGCTCCCGCTCGTCCTGTCAGATGGCGTTCGCCGTCCGTGGCGTTTTATTAGCTCTGCTCGTTTTTCATGGCATGACTTTCGCCGACTTGCTCCAGAGGAGCGTGGCCCGGGGGGAAGAGGGAAAACCTTACTCACAGCATCCTAAGAACCAAGAATGGAGCGGCCATCTTGTGGTTTGACCGGGCATTAGTTGAATTACCCTCCCGCCCACGTGTTAAAGAAGACAGCGGGAAGACGATTAAAAACAGCTCAGCTAAAAGCAAAAAAAGTTACATTGTGCCACCACAGCCTTCATTTAAATAATGATAAGTAGTCAACTTTAATAACAGAACATGGCCAGACGGCTGGACAATCCATCATCGCTAACACCGTGAGATTTAGTCAAACACAGGGCCTGCCCCCTGCTCGCCTTGGTTTGAATTTGTCGTGAAATTCCTTTCCAGGAACAGTTAACATTTAATAACCCAAACTACAGAAAATTTGCGCAGCCCCAAATGGCGCATTCTCACTTTGCACCACAAATTCTTTCTCACTGACTGGATCGAGGTTTATGTTGATTGTTTATCATCACGGTTTATGAGTTCTGTTAAATCACCCAGGATTAGGGGTGGGGGGAGGGGTACTTCCCTGTCAGGGAAGTCTGGGGTCAGGTGGATCTTAAGCAGAACCGCAGCTGACCTCAGTGTATCAATGAGGCATCTCTGTCGGTCATGATGCAGAGGTGGCTTCACCCCCCCCCCCCGAATGTATGAAAAACAGAGCGGCTGTCTTTGGACCTGATTTAAATTTTTTTTTTTAATTTTTTTTTATGAAATGGAGATATGGGCCCGCAAAGCCAGCGCCAGAAACCACGCGGTGACAAAATCCACGGGGTGTCGTAAAAACGGATGCCGCTGGAAGACACCGCGGTCCATATGGTTCTGATGAGCCACGCCGAGAAACATATGATTGCGGTGCTGGAGAGGAGACACTGGATGGCCGCTTGTGAATATATGGTCTGTTACACGGTAATTCCCCCTCTGACAAATGGGTTTAACATTTTCAGTTAAGGGGTAACAATGGGGAGAGTGTGTCCCTGCTTAATCCCCCTGTCAGTGCCATCTCTCATCAGCGGTCTGCCTTGTATATTATTCTCAGCAGAACTCTTCCTACCCTTATAATCAGGTCGCCCGGAATCACTTAGCGTTACAGAAAAAAAATTGAATTTGCTCCATGACACAGCATATAGGTAACGAAGGTTATGATTCGGGGTAGTTCTGAGTTTTTCATCCATTCGAAAATTCATCCCGCCAGTGGATCCTGCTCTTTTGAGTCCTTGGTGTTTTTGCATGAAACATGAGTTTGTCGATTGACTTCATAAATTCCGTGCTGCAATCATCATGATAGCCCGCAATCAGATTGTGGTCAGGTGCCCAGGCTGGGATTCTGGGGCTCGTGTGTCCAATGAGAACATGTTAGAATGCGCTCGGGTGATTCTGGTAGCTTGGGTGGCACAAAGCCATTTATGGAGAGTGTCATAGCTAAAATAAAATAAACACGGCATTCATTTTCGTGAGAGAGAGAGAGAGAGAGACAGAGAGAGAAAGCCCAGACCTTTGGCATTTTGAAATTAATCGCATGACCGCTTTCATACTTTCCATACTTTTGGATTACATCAGTATGGGGTTGATTTAATACAGAACCTAATTTTTATTTGGCAGAAGACTTACACCAGGCTGTCGGGACTAATTTAAGCAATTTTATTAGCCTGGCATTTTGAGGAATATTGAGGTTGAAAAACGGGGGCATAATTCTCCTTTCATGTGTAACCTATCGAGGTTTAAGTAAATCAGAATTAACCTCCTGGATAATGTCATATTAAATTTGTAAAGCATCAACAAAATATCGAGTACATTCTTCTTTTCTGTTTACGCTTGACCCTTGTGCTTAGAACATCCCTTCAATCTGCTTGCAGTTATGTGAACGTCAAGGTTTGGGTGGAACCTCAACTTTAGTTGTTCATCACTGTAGAGCAATAATAGCAGTATTTTGAAGGCAACGTACGCGGAAATACTTGAATCATTCGCCATCATAGGTTGCACTAAGTGTTAGAGCAGGACATCCTACAGAATAATCTGCCTGCATAGGTGTGGGGTGACTTTTAATGCTGTTTCCAGGCGCTTCTCGGACTGAACCCCATCTTCATCTCTGTAGTCCTACATCTCAGCATCACCCTTGCCAAGGGGGGTGGGGTTGCTATCTGCTGTTCGCGATCCAACAGGTTGGCCACCGATGAAATAAAGCATTATCCATTAAACGTCTCCTGCAGTCGCCCTGGAAACACGCTGAGATCAACCAATGGGTGAGGCACCACTATGGGCCATGTGATGTCGGAGTTGGGGAAAAAAGCCCTGTTGAGTTCACTGTGACTGTGACTCTTTATACTCAACTGGCTGGTTGAAACAAAAACTTGGCCTGGATTTGTACTCCCTGGACCTGAAACCTCCACATCTGCTGGTAACTGCATAACGAGTCCTGGTGACCAATCCTGCCACATCACATTTATCGAGGACAAATGAAAAAGTTCGCTTGAAACGGTGATCACCGTACTCATCGTATGACATCATCTTGCCAAAACAAAGTCGATTTCATTTGAAGAATAGACCCAGATTAACATCCCCAAACATTTGCTGGTCGTTGAAACTGGGTACGAATCAGGAGGGACGTCCTTGGTTCTGCTAGCAAACTTTGCTTGTTGGAAGATCACAAAGAGCTTCTGTTTGTCATTGTCTCGGTGGGTTCCTTTCATGTGGCCTTGCCGGCTTCTTAAAACGATTGTTTAAAAAATGACATGCACAATATTACTTAATCGAGCATGGTTAGTGTTACAAAGGGTGTATCTTTCAAATCCGCCCCATTGTAGGCGAAACGTGATACGGTGCTACTTAACCATCGTTACATAGTGAGTACCACCTTTATTTTTGGGCAAACAATTATGGCATTTATTTACAAATTATCACTTCATAATGTCACTTGTGACGATCTATGGGTGTCGCATTCCGTCACACATGCCAGGATTGCGTTGCATGGCGGTCATGAATGGCCTTCGGAGAAGAATTCCTTTGATGTGAGGAAGGAGCCTTGCTTGAGATGGAGGCTTTTGGAAATAGCTGCCATTGGTCAGAATGTTTCTTTACGTTTTAGTCATAATATTTAATGAAGGCCTTGACTGATGACTTCATGGTTGATGGCTCACTGTTGTGGTAGTCCTGACTCATATATGCTTCTGACTTTATGAATCAACATTTAATGTGGCTCCCATGCAGCGGTCGCAGAACAGAGAAAAGAGTCGAGGTCAAGTAGACAGCTCTGATTGGGATCGTTAAGCATATGCTCTCACATTACGAGCTCCAGTGAGAACTGGTTGTTAGCTGATTGGTTGGTAGCACAATGAGTAGGCGCCAGCAAAAGGCAGATTGTCAACCAATCAGGAACAGCTACAGTACAGACCTCACTATGAAGGTTGCCATGTAACGGTCTCCATGGTGGTTAAGGTGACAGGATGCTAGAAATAGGAGGTGGTAGAGAATAGAGGGGGTCTGCTGAAATCTGGTATAGATTTTCATGGATCCAGGTCAGGGGTAGACAGGAGTATCATTGCTGAACTCCTGTGTCTCTCCAGGGCTTCTGTAGTTTCCACTTTCAACAAGCAGCATAAATAGCGGCAGAAGACATTTTTTTTCCATCTTCATCTTGCACTACGTTCAAACATATCATCGGTACGGTAAGTGTGGTTTGACAGACAGTCCGTATTCCTTGTACAACATATAACAGACAGGTATTTCGCCATAAAATATTGCCTTCAGGTTTTTAAATTCATTATAGTTCTTTTACTGTAGTCGTACTTTTTTAATTTCCGAGGACATTTGAGAAGTTTTGGAATAAGCTGATATATTGTTTCACTAGGCATATTCGCCACAGGCCATGCTTTTTATAAACTTTAATATTTGTTGTTGACATGTTTATTACTTAGTTCCACATGAAATTATTGTATACAGTAACATGCTGTCAGGATTGTTCTGGAAGTTTTCCGTATATCTTCCCACTGAAATGTCACACAAACACCAGTCAATCACACAGTCCCCTTCATCATTTGATTCTTGGCAAATTTCTTCGGTCTGACCATTAAACGTTAAACCAGATTTCTGTACATCCCGGACATAAATAAATCTCTCCCTGATGGTTTTTGATCGCCTTTCTCTTTCACCCCGAAGCCGGGGTTTATTTCGAGAGTCCTGTAACCGCCACACATCTGAGGCTGCACTGGTCCCCGTTTGGGAACCGTATTTCCAGAAGGGAGCAGAAGGAGAACTTGTGTTTTTTTTTTGTTGCTTTGGTTTGTTTTCCAGTCACTTTTAAAACGAACTCGGTGCACGGCACTCAGCCACAGATGAGCTACTGGGAGAGCGTGCCTGTGTCTCCACTCTGCTGACTGGGAAGCCTGGTGTGGAAAGAAAACAGCCAGCTCTCCTGTCGGTCTTATTAGGGAGCTGGATCCGCCGCAACCCGGCCTTTGACCTGATGGGCAACAGCTTTGAATAGTGATCAGAACCTATTCGGATTAGCATGTTGTGTGATAAAAAACGGGGTTGTTCCACCAGTCAGCCATGTTCAGCAAGGGTCCACCTGTCCGTACACGGACGTAGATGCCCATGCACATTGTTTGGACTGATTATGCGGGTGTTTGCATGACGTCCGTGGTGAGAAATCCTGTGAGCTTATTATATAGATAAACTAATTTTTTATACACAATTGTCCTATGCAAGGTTGTGGGGGTCCAGAGTCTATCCCAGAAGCTACAGGCACAAGGCAGGGAAAAACCCAGGACGGGACTCAATCACTGCAGACACGTACCATTCATGCACACATTCATACCTGAAATACTGTGCAATTTGTCAACTCTAATTCACCTTTGCATTTTTATGGACAGCAGGGGGAAACCTGAGTATGTTACATAGGCATGTTTTACAGGTATATGTATGCTATAAAATTATTGGCCATTTGGCATGTTGTATAGATATTTGCATTGGAATACATGGCAGGTTGCAGAGGAACATGTGTATGTATCTGATATAAGCTTGCTGTGTTGGTCTGCGTGTATGTTACCCAGGCTTGTTAAAGGAACCAGACCTGCAAGGAGGCCAAGTTACTCCTGTCTAACCCGGGTCTCTGGGGATGCATCTTCAATTTGATGCGATACTGACATTTTAAAGGCGGTAAAAACAATAGTCTATTGAAGGGCTCGTTAACCACTCAAGAATAGCAGAAAAATGTAAAAACCGTGGGATGGGCTGGGGGTGCCGTTCGCCTGAGTGGCCGTCACGCGGGAGCCACAATCGGCCTCATTGTCCTCTGCCCCCCTCCCCATCTCTGTCCCACAGTCCTCGGTGGTATCGGTCGGCTTCGCTCGATTTCACCCCAACCTGGTGGTGGGGGGCACATACTCTGGGCAGATCGTACTGTGGGACAACCGCAGTCACCGGAGGACCCCTGCGCAGAGGACGCCCCTGTCTGCCAGTGCACACACCGTGAGTCAGACAAAGGGACTCATTCTCCCCCCCCCCCCAGGGCTGGGCTGGGCTGGGCTGGGCTGGACTTGGGGGGGGGGGGCAGACATTGCAAATGAAGAGTACATGTGGCTGGATCTGCCTTGGTGCCCCTCTGGCCTGCTGCCGGACAGAGCTGCCGGTTCACGGGCTCCATAATGACGGGCTGGCTGTCTTCAGCCTTGGTGTTGCCACAACCTGCTGAAAGGAGCCATTGAGAGGGAAGACAGACCTGGCTGGAGGCAGCGATCGCTTAGCTTGATGTTTTTACATGGAGCGGAGCATAAATTCCAAGTCTGCATATAAAGGTATCATGTAATCGTAGACTATCTGCTAGGGGAAACTTAAAGTGAGGGTGTATGTTTTATAAAAATCGACTCGTGTTTGTCAGAGATGAACCGACGTAAGAAATGTATGAGGAAAGATTTGTTTAGAAATACGTTTAATTTGCTGGTTTGTCCTCAAAGAACCGTGTGATAAATTAGAGCGATGCGATTGGTCAGTGTTTGGTCAGGTGCCCCCCCACCCATGTCTCTTGCGCCCCCCCCCCGCAGCACCCCGTGTACTGTGTCAACGTGGTCGGAACACAGAACGCCAACAACCTC
>JAABNY020000046.1:19680354-19697749 GCA_015164015.2 Brevimyrus niger
CTCTGCCGAGCGCACGCACCCCCCCCCCGCCCCCCCCAGCCTCTCCACCATCCCACCCGGCCGCTGAATCGCTCCCGGACTCCCAGCCGGCCGAGCCTCCCACACGGAGTCAGCCACCTTTCCCTGTAGTGAAGCCCGGCTTTTAAATGGTCTCATTTAACCTTCATTTAAATCAGGGAGACCCCGCACTCCGGTTTGATGGCGGAGCTCTTCAGATGTACGAACGAGCCTCCGGGCAATCGGTGACATATTCCGGCACACATCTGTCCCGTCCTGTCAGGCTCCAGCTGAGATCTGGCGGGATACAGTAGGTTATTATTCTGCCGGTGTTTTCCAGCCAGCCACTATGCAGCATACTGACGCCAGCACCAGTTCCTTTCAGGTCCTGCCCCCGACAACTCAGAATTGCATAGTCTTTTCATGATTGTTTTCCGGACATTTGCACATTGGCACATTGATTGTTATAGAGATGCCATTGCAGTTGTGGCACACAAAGAGACACCCTGATCTAAATAACAAACCAAAGCAACGCTTTTAGATGGTTTTTTCCTCTTTCACAGGTCATGTGACATGTTTGAGCATCAAAATCTAAATATTATTCCCTGCTGTTTTTTAATGGTTTTGACTGATTTCCCAGATATTAAACTGCTTGTGTCTGATAGTTCGCAGTGTACCCTTACAAATTTACTTTCTTCTCAAAGCTCCCAGACTAATTCATTTTGATTTTACATTATTTAAGGTCATGCTGATTGAAAAACACTGATTTTTTTTATATCAATGAATTGCACTAATGCAACCAATAAATGGCTTTGCTGTCATTTTTTAAAAACAAATATTGATTGAGAATCTAAGAAATCATTAAAAATGACCAGGAAATTTGTCTAATTTATTTGGACGGGCTCCTTCTTGCTTCAATTACAAATATGATGAAAAAAGAAAGTATTAAAATGCCTGGATTATCAGCTTTAATTCAGATTTTAAACATTACAATTTTAAATGTTAAAGTATGCTAAGTTCTATAATCCATCATGAAGCTGATGCAAGATGAAGACAGAGCAACCAAATGACTAGGAAATTACCTATAGGGGGCACTCTTCTCTTGTTAGCTTTAATACAGAAACTATTTTATTTTTTATTTTTTACTGGTATCTACTTTGAACCCCCATTCATTCAGTAATGGTGATTGAAAGAGATTGGTTTTTTTTGGCCTCAAATCATGATTTTCCTAATAATGAAGGAAATATGAACAGAAGAGATTCTGGGATTTACATTGCAATTTTAGTGGCAGACAAATGTATAGGACTATAGTATGTATTTTATGCGTCACGTGGTATGAAGCTCCCGTTTCCAGCTATAAAGACAATGCGTAATGCAGGCTTTGGGCCAGATACTTTATAGTGCGCATGGGAGTGTCTCTGAGCTCTGTTACACTTTATTCTCATGTTCCCATGGGCTACAGCTCAGCACTCGTGCAATATGACAACACGCTTCACAGCGTTGGCCATGTGAAGGTATATTAATTAATAACCTGCTAAGGCTTTAAACAAAACTCTAGTTCTGGGGATCAATAGGGCAGGGGCAGGGCCAGTAGCACCCCTGGACAGTTTCAATCCATCCCATTGGAAGCCAGTTATATGTATGAGGGTGGTCTCTTCCGTGGTATCATTATTTTTATGTGGGGTGGCCACACATTCACTCGGGGTGAGCCATAGGTGACCCTAACCACCCGCAAGACCCTCCCCTGGGCGTGGCAAATGTTAGCAACTGAAGCTATGAAAATACTACAGAGTTCCATTGTCGTGTGATCTAAATTCTGACCAGGCTTTCATCTGCTTCTAACAGCTTGATAGTGTACAGCAGGAGCCCCCCTTCCCCTCCCGGATCTCTATGAGGTGCCAAGGTGTGAGTACAGCTCCCTGAGCTACACAGGTAAAATGCCCCCTTCTAGTCTCAGGCTACGTAACATATGTTGCATCTGCCAGTGGTTCCGACATCTAAGAAACAGCCACCTTCCTGGTATTTTCACACATTACAGTGCCTAGAATTTACAAAGAATGGTGTGATAAACAAGAAACATCCAATCTGCACCGGCTCTGCTAATGAAAACACCTTGCTAATGAGAGAGGTTAGAGGAGAACAGCCAAATTAGCAGACAGCTAGCAGGAGGGCCACAAGTGCAGAAATAACAGCTCAGTACAACAGTGGTGCACAGAAAGGTTCCTCTGAATGCCTCAGCTAACTAGGAACATTCCCAGTACTTCATCCAAAGTTACATGATGGTCTTCCCAATGCTGTCAGAGAACGTTCTTACTGTAACGTTAATGAAATGCTACTTCCACTTTTCACATTTGAACAAAACAAAGGTTCTGTGAATGTCAGTATGAATGCTATCGTGTGTTAACCAGACCATGAACCCATGACCATAGAAAGATAAAGTCACAGTGCTGTCCTCCATTCTACCACACTCTTAATTGGCTTCTGCATTATTATTTGCGGTTGTAGTAGGAGGATAACTTGTGGGAACAACATTCCATTCCATCATCATCGTATTTAGGCGATGTACTGTAGTTGTATTGAGGCGACGTACTGTAGCACACGACACACAAAATTTACTGGTGAGAAAGATGTAGCTCACGTCATTTATGTTTTGTCGTTTTTGAGAATCGTCACATACTGTATACTGGGGTAAAATGTCTGGAAGTTATGATAGTATGAAAAAAATAGATACTGTCAAAGCCATATTCAGGTCCACAGACACATGATGGCATCGTGTCTTTCAGAGGAAAGAAAACACTCCTCATTTGCTCAGTAACCTCAAAGCTTATACATGCAAACAGTAACAACAGATGGGCTTCATACTTCGTAGCCATATTTCAATCAACATGACAGCAGCTCTGACTTTCACAAGTAGGAGTTAAACCTATGCGATCTGATCACCTACATTTCCAGAGTAAAAGTGACCTCTGCCTGATCAGCCATTTATTCAGCACCCCAAGCATTTCAGAGGGTTACAGGCCTTGCTGAAGAACCCAGCAGAGATGTGCCTATTATGCCGAGGTCAGGGCTCAACCCAGCAACCTACCGATGACAAGTACAGGGGGCGTGTTCTCGCTCACCACTCCCATATTTATCATGGATCGCATGTTGGTCCCTATGCATTGCATAACATGGACATGGGTGGGTAGCTCTGCTCTCCTCCCTCCTGCAGGCTGGAAAAGGCCTCGAGCACCGGAAGCAGGCCATAGCCTAACCAGATTCATTTTAGGAAGCCACAATATGCTAAAGGGCTTTTAATCTAAAGAGAAAGTTTAATAAAGGTGCTTCTCTTGGTTACTGGATTGCTGTGAATGGGTTAAGGGAACTTGTACCATGCTGTGAATGGGTTAAGGGAAATCATTTTTATTTATTCATAATCTGTAAAATGGCAATCAGGAAACACAGGAAAGTGCAAGATGTAAAGGTCAGAGCGGATAGAGATGCAGATGGAAAGGCTGTAACATTTGTGCCGAATAAAGTTGCATTTCAAAAGTTAAATGTCTGCCTTTCCAACAGCAGAGGAACTTCATTTTTAAACTAACCATCACATGTCATATGAAAGTGTCAAATCAGGCTGGTTACAGGCAGACTCTCTCTTCACAGTCATACCAGAGTGGCAAATTACTAAAATACCACCACCTGCGTCCATTACATGAAGACTCTGAGGTCCTGTCTCATTTGCACCCTTAGCTGGAGGTCAGGCGTTGGATCAGCATGCAGACTGTTGTCCATGACTAGATTACAGAAAAAAATTTTGATCTGTTATGCTAGTCTTGTCGATCAATGTGGAATTTCATACATTTGCTGGATGATTTCATGATTGCTTTTTCCCTCTTTCCATGAAGAAGACCAAAAGAACGAAAGAAAGAAAGAAAGAAAGAAAGAAAGAAAGAAAGAAGGAAAGAAAGAAAGAAAGAAAGAAAGAAAGAAAGAAAGAAAGAAAGAAAGAAAGAAAGAAAGAAAAAGAAAATGACGTCTCAGCGGGGAAGCCGTGCACTAGATTTCTGATTTCCATTTTTCCAGCACACATCTTGAAGGGAGAGAAAGGGCAGACATGAAATCAAGAAGATCTCACACGATGCACATGTGTACCCACTGAGACTGGAATGTTAATAGGTCACGCAGTTAATGAGCAGAGGTGACATCAGCTTCAGGCCTTGGCTCAGAATCCTGCCTACGGCTCCAGATTATTGTCCCAATATCTATCACATGGTAGCAGTCAGTATACATTTTTCATATATTCTTGATGATATTTCAAAATATTTAATATCCGCCTTCTTTCCAGAAAATTCTTCATAGTTACATCAAGTGGAGAGAACACTGGAGGCAATAATGGTGATCAAAAGAGAATGACAGTTTACTGCAGTCCGCATTTATGTGTGTAATGGGTCTGTTTCTCCAGAACTCCATTGTAGCTCATGCAGGAACTGAGTCAGATAGTCAACACCATGAAATTCTGCTGGAAAATTATCATGACGAGCTTCTGGTAGCAATTAATTAGCTGTTTCAAAGCTCTTATGCAAAGTATATTAGCCCGTTCTGGAGTCTTCTGTTTTAAACATCCATTTGAATGATATAAAGCATACAAACCGCTATCAAACGTGGGGTGTGCGGGGGGGGGGTGACCGTTCCGCAGTCGTATGACAGGGCTAACGACTGTCATGTGTATGGTCCATTCGCTGGCTAAAGTTCTACCACTAAGCTATAATTCCAGCTGTCACAATCAATTGCGCATCCATGCTAGAGGACAGACTGTTAGGGAACAGGAAAATTATATCGAGCTTAAAAAAGATCATATTTCAGGTATCAATGCACATAACAGGGACTGATGCACATCTGGGAGGAAAGAGCAGAGGGGCAAAAACAAGTCAGATGGTGTAAAGATTAAACGTCCGTACAAATAATAACAGATCCTGAGCAAACACACGTATGTTCAAATACATCATAAAGAATCTGAGGATTATCTATGGTAGGAATCAAAGCACATTATGGAGATTAAATATATAGCACCAGGACATATGTAAATGAAATCAAATTTTGGATTCATTAAACCACCAATTCTTGTGCGTGCGATTTTTGCCCCCCCTCCCCCCACACACCCCCACACGCACAAAAAAATCAGGTTTATGCACAGTTCTGCTTGCAAATTTATCCCTTAATAGCAGTAATATGAGCATTTATCCGCATTATACACCAGACAATGCTAGAGCTGAATAGCACATTTGCAGAGGCAATTAAAGTGCATGTGTGATTTCTCTGTTTAAATCAGCTTTAATAATGTGTGCATCATGACCGCACGCACTCTGTCGTGTGCCGAACACGGCCTCGTTGCCCGGGCAACGTATTTTCCTTCTGACTTACCCTACCTAACATTTTATTGGCCATCATTATGTATTATTAAAAACATACATATTAATGTAAAAGATTAATTAGGCCATTGAATGAGCACCTGAAATGCTCGTGTATTATCGCTGCGGTCCAGCCCTAGCAGAGCTTCTTCATCTTACACTTACTACTTTCTACATGTCGTTATTCTTGAAAAATTATAGAATGGTAATACATATTTTTTTTTAACATTACACTTTCAAAACAGCAGAGGGTTGGGTTTGGAAACTGTGTTACGTTACAACTAGATCCTCATTTAATCCTGATGAAAGGTTAATTCCTATTTGGAAAAAAAAAAACGAAACCCGTCGTGCATCGCAATCTAAGTAAAACTCAAAAGCACTTTCAGAGAAGCCAGTTTTAGGACTGGTTAAACACGCAAGCTTTCCACCGGCCTTAACTTGCCACAACTAGTCATGATTTCACGCCAGCCAGTCGCGTCGAAAAGAGGAATTAACTGAGAAAAGTGATTCAAGCGAGCGGCACACGCCAGATCCTCAACGTCTTTATTTTATGTATTAATTTGGTCTCTTTGTCTCTTTTCTTTTTTTTCCCACAGACTGAGGAGGTGGAGCCTGTATTTCTGCCAGAGCAGCCACGTGATGAGCAAGAGCCCCGGAGGCAGCTGTGACCATAATCTTACCCTTGGGCTGAATGTCCCTGCTGGTGGTAACTAATAATTACTAAAAAAGAGGGGGGGGAAGGGCGGGACGGTACACTGCACATAAAACACACATTTTGCACAGCAAAGCCATGCACTACGGCAAACATAATGCCAGATATGAAATAATCGGGAGCTGTTGCTTAATCGCTAGCATAGCAGTTTAATGGCGTTCCATTTGGTGATCGAACAAAAAGGACCCAATTTGCACCTTCTGGAATATGAAGGCAGGGAAAATTCCAGCCGCCGAAGTTCCTGGCATTTGGCATCCGTGGACGTGTATCTGTCTCAGGTCAGGAACATGTCACCCACCAGCACACAGCAGGATTATGGGGGACACTGTGATGTCTGTGTAGGTAAGGATGAGGCGGGACGTTTGTCATCATTCCAGATGCTAATTTACTCCAAGGCTTTGGGGGGCGCTCTTCTAGCGCGGCACCACATAGTCGGCCCATCATTGTCATGTCCACTGCTTTCCTGCTTGGGCGACACTGACATTTTGAGGCGGCGAAGCAGTGAGAGGTCATTAAGGGCAGCACCTGCTGCTCGCAGTCACTTTGAAGATGTCCCACTATTACATTACCGCAAACGAAGCCCGCATCCACGCTCTGGCCCTTTCATCGCACGTTCCGGGGGTCATCGGGCTAATAATGCTTTTAAAGATTTCCAAATGTTATGCATCTTAAATGTGTCGCCTCACGCTTCTTAATCATTTTCCATGATTTGTTCTTCCTGGGTTTGCCCATTTCCCAGCCAAAAATCAAATCCAGGATTGGGTTTTACACCCAATTATCATGGTGCCAAATTCATCCAGTATGAAAATACAGCATGCTAATGACGTTAAACATTAAATATATAAATAAATAAAACTGATTTTTCCCATTGCAAAGCAGGGCTGAAGTTCAACTTTAAATGAAGTTTATATAGTCTAACTTTAAATAAATTGGATAAGCCCCCCTAGGGACAGCAAATTTTGAACAAATTAAATACTGATTTTAATATTCATTTATAACATGTTTTTAAAATTCTCTGCTTCATAAATTTAAATGAAATAAATGTCCACAATACAGCACAGTGCTCTAAAATTAGCAGCAAGACGCTGAAACAAAAGAGAGACAAACTTTCTCTACTATCTTCAGAACATATCAAATGGATTTCACTCGTTGAAAGTCAGGTGTTACACCGTTAGGGAGACATTTCAAAGTTTTGATATGACTTCGGGGTTGTAATATTGATAAACCTATTAAAAACTAGATACAAGACAAGCATCATGAGACACCATTCACATTTTTTGTGCTCCAGAGTTTAAACAAGCACTGCTATGGATTTATTCATGACTCACTATATTGAGTGAAAGCGTTGGCAAAAAGGTGAACAATGATGGTGCATCTCCCTGCTATGGACAGTCAACATATGTCAAAAACTGACATTTCAATGTGTTTCATAGCTCACTCGTAGTTTATTTATTCATATTCACAGTCAACATACCTGTTGCCACTTAGAAAGAGTAAGGCCTATGTAATTCACTAGCATGCCCTGTCAGGTCAACGGTGAAGATGTCTATGGTAAATAAACAATGACAAGTCTAAGGTTAAATGAACTATATGACTCCAAATTCAACCGTAGATGAAATTGTTAATGTGTGTCATCTGTCTTGGCATCTAGGCTGGTATGCTGGCAAGCGATCAAACAAAACGAGTATCAGGGAGGAGAATTTTCCAGCTAGAGATCTGTCTATCACTGCTAAGCAGAAAAAAACATTGTAGCCAACCGATGCCTGAGGCAACAGACAGTGTGAGCCGGAGGGCCACCTGTAATTCTGGTAATCCAACTGCCTCCTCGCAGCCTTTATACCATTTACAGGCTCAGAAGAGCACCGACGAAATTCCGCCACATTCTATTTACGTTCATCTCAAGCTCCTAATCTATTTCTGAAGGTGAAAGTTAAGCAGCTGACATTTCGATTGTTTTTTTTTTGCACATTTAGTGCTGAAGAAAAGTAGCATGAAACCTGTTAGAATCTCGGGGAGGGGGGACACGTTGTATTTTTAACTTCACAAGGTCCTTGATCTGCCTAAAACTGGTAATCAGAAGACTGCGGGGCTGCAGAGGACGTGCAATTAGGGAGATGAAGATGAGGACCTGCACAGTGTCTCGCGGTTAACGGCAGCGAGCGGTAAAGTGTCCCCTTCGGAAACTACAGTCATTCACACTGAGTCACACAGAATTTAGTAGAAGGTAGTGGGCGGCTTTTAAGATGTTTTTTGTTCCATGTTTAATATGCTCTCATTGGATCGGTACATTTACGTAATAATAGAACATCGCATATAGTTTTTTTTCCCAAGGAAATAGCTATCGTAGGTCAGATAAAAGACCTTTTTTTGTTCATACAGCTGTTATGTTCATAAAAAAGTCCCTCAAGGTTGAGTCCTAGACAGGTTTGCTTTTAAAATAAAAATCAGTTATCTAACTATCCAGCAGCTGTCATTAGCAGTTTATTCGAATAAGTCTGCTGAGATCCAGAGCCTGTCTGAGGGAAATACAGGCCTTAACTGTGCACCAAGGGTGTACCAAGGACTGGGGTGTCAGCTCATCACAAGGCGAGGAAACAGATCCAAGAAGTCAGGGCAATTGGGGGTCACTGCTTTACCCTAGATGCATATCTTTGGATTGTGGCAGACATACTGAATGCTAGGAGCAAAGCCAAGTGCACAGAGTCAAAACACGGAGACTCTGAAGAAACAGGGCTGGAGCCAGAGCAAAGCAAAGGGCCCCAGAGCCGCACGCGAGGCTCAATACACAAATACTCGCTGATTGTTCTCACTCTTCAGCTAGCTATACACAACGAAGAGGCTAGGAACTATAAAGGAACATATCACTCACAAAAGCACCACCACCTAGATTCTAACACCCAGATTATTTTGTAAAAAGTAGTCTCATTGATTTAAATCAGTTGATAATACTATTGTAATTTTCAAAAAATGTCTGCCATGCAAGTTCAATTCATATATTAATGATAAATTATCAGTATCATAGTAGTAACTGTCAGACAAGCATCCTTTTGTGATTTTAAAATCTTAGAATTTGGTGATCAGTGTTAACACACCATGCAACAACAAAATGTGTCCTCTGCATTTATCCCATATGTGACATAGCAGGGGGCAGCTAATTCTGCTCCCAGGGAGCAGTACTTGGCTCAGGGTACCTCAGTGGTGACTTGCTGGTGGGGGATTTGAACCTGCAGTCTTTCGATTCCAAGTGCGCTTCCCTAACAATCAAGCCACCACTGCCCACAGTTATATTGTCCGATGTGCAACCATATTTTGACATGTGTATGCCTGCGAATATGAGTAACAGTGAAGATGTTGTCCAATTTAAATGACTGGCTGGATTTTTTAGCTAATTGCTATATTGATGCTGGCTTTAAAGGCAAATTCACTCTTTATCAAACGGCCTGTGATTTAGAAGTGGGGTGCTATTTTAAATTTAATATTCAGGGCCACTTGCAAGCTGATTACCAACCAGACAGTGGGGTCAGGCCCGTTGGGGACGGAAACTGGTGTGATGCTGAGGTATCATTGCTGCACTCCAGCATTTTGGTCCTAATCTGAGGTGGCCCATCCAGATAGTCATGTGCAGCATCTTCCTCTGCTGTTGGAGGAGCTTTGTGAACTCCACGTTTCCGTGGCAGCACTCTCTGAGGTACGCAGACCCGGGGAGTAGCTAGACCTCTGCAGGTGGCTACTATTACTATCTACTACTCGTCTGCTGACTCTGGCGGCCGCCGTACCCAAGGAATAGCTGATGCTGTGGCAGATCGGCTCCCCCTGATGGTGTCTGATGTCACTTCTTTCAATGAGTGCATTATGAGACGATTAAGGCACTCTCCGAGTGTCTTGTTCGTTATCTCAGTGTGTGCTCTGACCACGGTGAGTGATGTCTTGATGAGGGAGACATTTTATTCACAAGTTCGCTCCGTGGCTGATGGGTGCCCATGAGGTGACACTCCTCCGGTCGGGGGTGACTTCAGTGCAATAACTAGCACTGACAGGGCTGGCTGTGAGGATTGTGTTGGTCCTCATGGGTCAAGTGAAGGTGGTTCCATGTTCCTTGAATTTGCAAAAGGTCAGGGGCTGCGAACTGCTGGATCCTGGTTCCAGCACCCTGAGCCGCACTGTTGGACTTGCTGTTCTCACTGGCGGTGAGAGAAGATTACATCAGAGGCTGGAGGCCCCTACAGAACTGCAGGGTTAGGGTTAGGGTTAGGGTTAGGGTTACAGGGTCTACAAAAGTGCCCAGTTTGTGAATTCTGACCACAGACTCCCCATCCTACTCTGAAGATTCAGCTTAACCAGTATGCTACTTCAGGCTTAGTAGTGAATGTCAGCTGAACCAGGCCAGGAGCCAAGAACAGGCTATTTCTAATAAACTTGCACACAGTTTGTATGAGGAACCTGCGGACTTGGATTTGATTGACGATTTTAATACGATGTGGGGGACTTTCCACAACAAGAACCTGAAGGTTGCTGAGGGTTGTGTTGGTGTTGCTGGTATTCCCAGAAAGAGTCATTTCATCTTGCAAGGCACCCTGGATATTATCTTGAGGAGTCACAGTGCATGATTTGATGGCAACTAAAGTCTGTACTGAGAACTGAAAAGGTCAACTGTGAGGCCAGTTACTTTGAGCAGCTGTTTAAAGCTGATCTTCCACATCTACAACGTGGGCATTTCTGGGTCCACAGCTCTTGAGCTTGATCCTGCAATTAGCTGTGAACCACCAGATCTCACTGAGATTCCAGAGGTGGTGAACCAACTGAAGGTAAGAAAGGCCACTGGGATCCATGGTATCTGTGGTGCCCTTCTCCATGTTGGCGGTATGGCTGTCCTCCTGCCATTGCAAACAATCTTTGCTTCCATTTGGGAGAAGTACGTCATCGCAACTGACTGGGAAACAGGACTTGTTCTCCTTATGTGGAAATGGAAGGGTGATTTCCTGAATTGTGGCCACTGCAGGCGAATAGCACTGCCTTCAGTGTCGGGTATGGTCCTTGCTAGGGTCATCCACAGCAGGATCCGTGATCACTTGCTCATCTACCAGTGATCGGAACAGTCTGATTTTATGCTTAAGAAGTCTACCATTGACCATATCCTGGTACTGAGGGTTCTCATCAAGTGTAAACATGCATATTGGCAGAGTTTCTTTGCAGCCTCTCCGATCTTGATTTTGTTGACAATCCTGTGATCTTCACAGAGTCAATGGAGGCAATGATTGGGTCTCTCGAGAGAATGAGCGGGGAGTCTGTCTATCTGGGCTTGCAAGTCTCCTGGATAAAAAGCAAGGTCCAGGCCTTTAATGACCTCTTGGGCACAGCCATCAGCAGCATGTCAGTCTACAGAGATAGTGCCGACTGCAATGAGAGGTTCACTTACCTCACCAAAGACATTCATATCTCTCATGACTCTTCTTATGAAGTCAGTACGTGGACTAGGAGAACATGGGGGGTCATGAGGTCACTTGGAAAAGTGTGTGTAGTGCTTCCAATATCTTCGTAAGAGGATGAAGGTTCAAGTCTTTAGAGTCCTGGTGCTCTCTGTCTTGCTGTATGGCTGCGAAATGGATGCTATCTAGTGACGAGAGATGAAGGCTGGACTCTGTTGATACTGGGCCTCTTTGGAGAATCCTTGGGTACCGCTGCTTTGACTTTGTGTCCAATGGGTGGTTGCTCAGGATGTCCTGAATGGGGTCAGTTACGGTACTACGGCCATGTGGCGCGTTTGCCTGAGGGTGATCCGGCCCACAGGATCCTCATTGCTGAGGTCCAGAGCGGCTGGACCAGGCCAAGGGGACGCCCAGGTAACACCTGGCTACGGCAGATAGATGGCCATTTCTGGAGGCTGGGACCCATATCAGCCTAAGCGGCCACCAACTGGGATCGCAATGCGTTTTGTCGTGTGGTAGGTGTGGCAATATGCTGTACCAGTGCATGTTCCCCAACCTGATGTGACCTGTATGATATGACTGATATTATGATATTAATAAGTTAACAAGCAGCAAGGTTTGTGCTACTATATGCCTAACTAGCTTAATCAGACACTGCAGTCAGGTAAATCAGCAACACTTTGGACTGGCTAACTAGGCAACCATCTCTCTAAGAACAGGCAAGGAGACCTGGCAATATAACAATGTCACTGTGACAGAAAATTACAGTAGACAAAACTTTAATGTGTAAAAACCTGCATTTCTGTGGACTATAAAATTTGGCTCATATGTACCATTAAGTTAAACTCCAGCAACAAATGCAATTGCAGTTTGCCACCTTTAGCAATGTTACTGATATAATCCAGACCAGAAGGATGTGATCAATGAGCTGTGTATGACAACAGATGAAATGCATATTGGTTGTGCATATATTATAATTTTTCATTTAATAGCGCATTGCAGACTTACATCTTTCATTATATTCGAGCTTGACGTTGTTTAGCCACCTATCTAGACCGACACGTTTCCTGATTCTTGATGACATTTCTGTGGAGATCATGTACAGCGCACGTATCTTGGAATGAAAGGAGTTAGCAAGCAGAGACATGACATGTCGGGGACTTGATCAGGTGCGTAGCCAGACCTTGTCCAATGGGGTGGCAAAATTAGACCCAATGATTTTACTGTGGTGGCAATATGGTATTAACTGTAGGGATCAATATATTGTTATATTTTGTTGAAGTGAATGATGAGTTCTGCTTTACAGAATTAAATGCTCCATCTTTCATTTATATTTTTTGGTGAGGGGTGGAAAATGGGATGTCCACATATTAACTAGTGGGGGCCTTAGAGGACAGGGTGCAATGAGGATGGTCCAGATTTTAAGGTAACATGTTTCTACTACCTGTGATGGATGGATGGACGGACAGATGGATGGATGTCTCAAAGAATGTCCTGAATTCAAGCATAGTGTTCAGGTTTTTTGAACTAGTGCAAGATGCTTGATATATATTTTTTTTTTGACTGCTCCTTTATCTTTGTAGCTATCTAATTATTTGACTTACAGAGATAACTTACAAGCTCTGGAACTTTTAGAGTGTGTGCGGGTTGAATGTGAACTCCCCATCCAGCAGATATGAACAAGAAACCTCAGCTTGCTGAAATGTAAAGGCATTCCACTGGCCAATAGTTCTGCTGGCCTCAAAAAAGTGACTGTTTAATGATGGGTACCCTATAGGTCGTTGTGGAAAGCCACATTTGACACCAAATAAATCAAAAGGCTTTGACTGGTGGTAGATTCATTTGGCCAGGATGGGCCCTAGTCTTGTAGGCCTTTGAGAATTTACCAGAAGCTTAATTATGTAACTATTTATATTATTGAGTAAAATCAAGTTGCTTTTGTTTGGCCAGACAGCAAAAAAAAATAGTGTTTTATTACTATTCTGCAAAAAGCACCATTCAATGAGCCAGTGTATATTTTTGGATTACATTCACCTTAATTTAATTTATGTGCATGAATTGGCACATGAGAGCCATGTAATTTATTTACTGAAATGATCAATTTATGCTGTAAATAGAGAGCCGCACTCAGTGTTTTTATGCGACACACTATAGCAAAACTGACATTTCAATGTGTTTCATAGCTCACTTGTAGTTTATTTAATCATATTTTTCATAGATTTCTAAAACGATATCAGATGTCTAATAAAAACCCTGTACATTTCAGTTTCCTGAATACCACCACAAGCATTGACATCATTTTTCCTATTGGGATGACATATGATTCCCTGCTATCTGCTTATGTATGTTTTAATGAAAAATTTGCACACAGAAATATATTCTTACAGAGGAAGTGAAGTTGGGCATTTTCTGTCAGCTCAATTCAGCTTGAAGTATCTTGCTAATGAGGTTTCAATCCCACTAACCTATAACATCTTATTTGTATTAAAGTGTCTGACTTTCACATTTGTTGTAACAACTGCAGAACATAAAGAACAAAAATAATTTAGCACTGAATCCATTTCTGCCTGAATCCATTTCTTCAGACTGGGCTTTTTCTGGCCTTAAATGGTTCTTCTGCTTTATTTCCCGGTGTTTCGACTGCGGTGTGCTTTGTGACGGAAAAAAAAAGTGAATTCCATAACTACAAAAGCAAAGGTTAACATTACTAACAGCGTAAAAACAATTTTAAAGGGAGCAAAGGGCTTTAATGGCAGATGGTCTTCAAAGAAAATGTATTTTTCGCGCACAAAATAATTCTCAGCATTTTGTTTGTTTCTTCTCAGATTCTCAGAGTAACAGCATGAACCAGAGTATTTTTCTCAGCGGGATACCTACTCCTCCAAAATGGGCTCCAGCGAGGAAATTCCTTCTCCCCAAATATTGATGGCACTGTTCTATCTAATAAAATCCTACAACCTGTATTTGATTTGTGCAGATGGCACAAGTCCAGAGATTGAATGTTATTTAATCGGCTGACATTGCATAGGGGAATTAAACACATCGCGCCTATTGCCTATTGCCTATTACATACGTCAGATGGTTTATTTATTTTTTGTCACATATCTCAGCTTATTTTGTCTTATAAGAAATGCCATGGCATTTGAGTGGCACTTGGACAGACTGATGTTTTAGACATAGCATTGCTGATTTGACTGATTTAAGATTACGCAGAAATGACTTTTCATCTTTGACAACCTCAAAATAAGAAAACGCATCAGGTCTTTCGTTGATTTGTCAAAAAAATGTTACATTCACAAACAGTCAAAGATTAAATGAAGCTTAGATTCTAAAATCAGCAAACATTCTGTGTTCGCATCTTTTGCTCTCAAGGAGGATTTTGTTTTGGAAGAGAGTGCCAACAAGCATCCTCGTCTATTTTTAGCTCAGTGTCTTTAAGTGGCCTTGTTATAAACAAATAATTAGATGACTTTTGCTCTCAAGTAACCAGCTCTACGGATGGTCAATGATTGGGGGTCTCAGAGGTCATTGAGTTAAATACTTTCTATTAAAAGTAACAAAGTGATTTAAAAGTGTTCCTTTGCTCAGAATGCTGACAGGCTAATTGTTTTGCTTTCAAAATACCAGCAGAATTGTCACTGGTCCATCTCTCCTCTTTTGTACACTATGTGTTTATAATCGCTCAACATCAGTACCTCCAAAGGTTAAGCTCAAACAAGATCAGGCTATGCATGAGTGTGTGATGTGAAAATGACACACGCACTACTTTGACCTGAAAAAAGGTCAGTGATTTTAAAGACAGGAGGCTTTCCATTGGCAATGTTGTGTTATATAGTCATTGTTTTCTGAACCATCCCCTCTCATGTTCCTCGCGATGGGGATTTTGCTGGTTTACACTTATGTGATTTGAAAATGAAAAATAAATTATTAAGATTGACAGGAAGATAGCATACTGTAAGGTAATATTAACCTGTAATTTATTATTTATATAGTATTGCGCAGAAGTCTAAGACAGTCAAAGGAAATGATGTTTAAATGATCTTCATGTTAGGGTAAACTTTGATATGCCTGTAAAAGTGTAACTGTGTGAAAACCTCACCTAAAATCACACCAGGAATTGCTACAACCATATAATACACCCAAGCATGTTTTGATTCAACCACTAGCACACCTCAAAATAATCAATACCTCATTGACTTTTTGTAACTAATTAAATTAATTAGGCGAGCTGGTGGTGAAGTTTAACAAATACATGGAATGGCTGAGCTGCCCATGAGGAATCACAGTAATAATATTCTAGCAATCCAACAGGATATCAGTGATTTTTGGAGAACTGATTAAATTCCTAAAAGTTTTTATTGTGTTTTACTCTTGATGTGTTCCGATGTTAAACTGTGTTTTTGGTTCTGAGCCAATACACATTTACTACCCAGATAAATAGCTTTAAATTTCAACCTTCGACTGTCTAATTTTGCAGTACTGTATATCTACGTGTTATTTCTTTTAAAATCATATTTGAACATAAATGCAAATGTAAAGTGGATTTAAGCTCCCCAATTCTTTTTATTTCCCAAAAAACTAGTTTTGATGTAGAAATATCTGTCAAAATTTTTTCATATTGCAGTTCCTATGACATAAGGCTGGACGCAAACCACTGCGTATGACTCAATCACGATAATCTGATATGATAACTTTAAAAAAAAAAAATATTGACAGGATTGAGATAAAACAGATTTTCCCCACAACATGTAATCTAAATTACTTATTTCCTGCACTTCAAAACAGCATAATTAGAGTTCAGTGATTGTGCCCAGCAAAGCTTCCACCTGGGTGGAATGTATTTTTGATGGTGTAAAATGTAAAATAATGCCGTCAGAAAGCATGGCTGCTACTGAGCAGACAGCCTGAAGAACAACCCAGGAAAGCAAAGCTAAAAAAAACCATCGCCAGGGGAATCAACTGCAAAACGAAAAGCTGATTTTCAAAGGTCTCCTAAAAAGTTCAGGACGGACCAAATTGCGACTCTACCGTGCAAAGCCAGGATGAGAGAAAAATATCAACAGGAACTGAATTTAGACCTTACGGCAGATGCAAATTTCTAAGAAATCAACAAATGCCAGTTGATTAATAATTTTCTCTGTAAAAATATATGTGCTTCTTTATGTGTCAAGAAAAAAAATCACACGAGAAGCACTGTTTTCCTAAAGAGAGCCATAAGAGGTTACTGTTTACAGAGAGCCATGGCTAATGTAACACACCCCCACTGACTGCACATTTATATTTGTGTTGCTTTGTCTCAACACGGAACGCACTAAATAAACCCGACGTTATTTTTAATTAAAAATACATCAGTGTGCGCAGTCACTCGGTGGAGAGGAGATGTCTGCAGAACCTGAACCCTAACAGGCTGATTAAGGTTCCCTGACCATCCCAATGACGTTGAGTAGTGTGTAATATCACCAATGATTCTGTTCATGTTTTCATTTTTGTTTCTTTTACCATCACCCCCCACCCACACCCAAAAAAAAAAAAAACGTAATGGAACCTAGCTTCTGAATGACTCTGTTTAACATCTTTCAGCTCAAATGAGGAACTACGCTAAACATGCGTGGGGCATCTGGGATGGGCAAGGCTGCCCCTCTGGAGGGCAGGGCGGAGGCACTCGGCTGTTTGAGAAGCTCCAGACGGATGGGCCTTCTCCCAGGAACAGAGCCCACACTGAAGGCGGCAACCCGAGAGCACAAAGGTTCCCCCTCTGCAGCTCGGCTAAACGAACCCAGATGCTCCACACAAACACTGAGCCCAGGCCCTGTGGTAGCAACAGGCCACAGAGCCCCCCCCCCCCCCCGCCCCCCCCCCCCCCCCCCCCCCCC
>JAABNY020000046.1:19697849-19712900 GCA_015164015.2 Brevimyrus niger
ACGCCCGCCACAACAACCCCACCGCCCCAGCCCAACCCCCGCCCCCGCCCCCCGTCGTACCACCCGCCCCCCGGCCCCCCCCCCCCACCCCCCCCCCCCCCAGCCTAGCCCCAGTCAGGCAGTTGTCTTTGAGATTCCTGTGCTTTTCTGTAATCTCAGATCACAGCAGTCGCTGGCCTGCATGCGGAGAAATTATCAGAGCAGCGCTCGCCTTTGAATGAACCGAGCATGCTGGCTAATCTTTAAGTCCTTCCTTTTTCCCCTCCCGAAAACATGCCACCTGTTCAGGGGGCATAAAACCGCAACTGATACTCCAGCTTACTGCTTAGGAACTACTGATAAACGAGATGGAAATGAATTCGCCACGGACCCCTGGGCTTTGAATGATAATACCGAAGATATACACAAAGTAGTCACAACAGTTGCTGAATATATACATACGATATGCACTAAAGATTAATATTGTAGAACTCTTCCATGCCTGGTATACAAGCACTGAATGACAGAGTGTATTGCTTCTGTTCAGTTTGTGTACATTAATAACAAGACACCACAAATCTCACCAAGATAAGCAATCTAGCAATGGATGGATAGATGGATATACACATATGCATAGCTGCAAGTCTGGTGTTGCAGTACATGGTAAGCACAGGCAAACATTTTGTCTGTATTTTGCTTTTGTGAAGCACTGGGAATGCAATTTCCCTTTTTTATCATTTGAATGGGCATTTTACCTTCCTCTGTGATGGAGAACAAGCAGAATACAGTCTCTGGTTCTCATGGTTACAGCCCCATTGCTAAGAAACACAAAAAAAAAAAAAAATTAAGACTCTCTAAGGAAGCAGAGCTGAATTGCCTTGCGAACATGCAAACATTCTGAATGGCCACTCTTATTGCTCAAATGGAAATTCAGCCTTGACAGGCATACTTTCAAAGAGAGAAACCTTTTTCATATTTCCATACAAATCTTATATTTAATGTCAGTATTCCTCGTTGTGCTTCTTATTAATTAGCATTTCCACATAACAGAAAAACAGAGTAATGTGGATATTGGATGTCAGGATCACGTATTTAAGGTGCCAAACATAACCCCAATGATGGGCATAACCCAGTAACAGGGTGTCACAGCTTCGAGAACCAGTAAGACTTCCAGTAAGATTTCCACAACACGTTCTCATCAGAGGGCTGCGTTGGTGATCATGACCAATGTGGTTCAACGCATGTTGCTGCAAACTATGTCAAGCATGGACGCATTTTAATTATCTTCAAAATTATACTTATAAATAAATATGGTTAATAAATAAGGTTCCTAATAATGCATATTCCAGTAACATAACATTACGTCAGCAGCAATGAAAGGGTATTGTTGAATACTTTGAAGTTACATAATGTAAGGTACATAAGGTTCCTTCCGAAGGTTTGCAGGGTCCTTCAATACCACTGAAAAGTTCTCTCTCCACATGAAGAGAAAATGTCTAATTCGATGTTATTCACTTTATAGAAGTAGTGCACGCTTCCATAAAACAATTTAATGCAAAAGGTGCAAAATGAATAAAGAACAAGAGATTCAACATACAAGTGTTTCTGACCTTTAAATGCAACCATATTTATACTTTGTAGAACATAATAAAAAAACTTTAAAAAAATTTAGCAGTGATGAATAAGATTGGATACCCTGCCCTTTGACATAAACATACAGTAGGTCTTTACACCACGGAAGCTTGCATTCGGAAACTGCCAGAAGGCTCGCCCGCGTATCCCAGCCAGCAATCGCATGTGGCGCACATACTGGAACCTACCAATCACAAAAAGTGGGTTGTGGATCGTATCGATTGTTATCACATGAGAACAGCTGAGCCGTGTGAATGGCCGCTTTCGAGTTGAAGGTAAGGCCAAGAGCACAACCTGCAAAACCAAGTAGCCAGTTATCACAGTTATCGCTGTGAAAAGGTGCAGTGAAAAGCAGGCTTCGAAACTGGCGCATTTTTTCCTTGGCTCTCCGAGAACATGTGACAGAGGGTATCCAATGATTCTCTGCCGTTTTGCCACCAGGCTTGAGAGTATTTCTCTGCAAAGACCCTTAAGCAACCTGTGTCACTCTCAATTTCGGCGAGTTTGCATGATCCAGTGCAGACACCCCCTCTGAAACATACACCAGCTCTTTGTTTGCTAGGCTCAAATTTACCTTTTTTTCCGATTCCAGGCGTAGCAGGAGGAATAAACTTCGAATTTCCTATTTCGGTCCGGAGGCTCAGTCTGCTTTTGCTCATTTGAAAGAGTGCAACGCCACTCAAAAAGCAGATCGCAAAATCACTGAGGAAAATAAATCCATGTTTTATCTTTCTGAAAACGAGCTACAGGAAATTTAAATCTTTTCACTGGCTTGTGTCACTGACAGATATTGCGGGACATTTCTGCATGCATATATATATATATATATGCAGAAATGTCCTGCAATACCTGTCATACGATCATAAAAACATCAAGGTTAACAGTCATGCATATCTTCTTCATATAACAATAATATTAGCATATGACGACTGATGTGCAACTGGGGAATGATCTCAATGAACTTTCAATACAGAAAATAGACATGGTGTGTCGGAGATGTTTGAACTTAATGGAGACGGAATCAAGCCAACCGCAAATAAGAATTCTGGTAGATGGGAAACCCAAGATTGACAAGCACAAGCTGTAGTTTGATAACTTGCAGGACAGCAGTGGACACATACAAATATCAAATACAAATACAACAAAAAACTAAGTGATCTAGTGCCTTGGATGTTGATGGTTGTCCTATAAATAATGGATTGTCTCTCTACTGGGCAAACGTTACAGATGGTCCCTCTTTGAGCTTCATGGGCTTTCAGGTCCAAGGCCAGGCCCATTCCATTCGTACCTTTTTTTCCCCCACTTTCACTTAATCTGTTCCAGGATCCCACTTACAGGTTTCCATGTGCCTTACATGTGCAAATGGGTTCCTTGTTGGTATGGGGTGCAAAATATTTGGAGCAAGCATAAGGAGCAAAAACACACATTCATAACAGGTCAATATACAGCAGTAAACTAAGAAAAAAACTAAGCAGTTCACCTCATCAGAATCCCACTGCCATCATCTACAAACAGCCATGCAGATCATAACCAAATGACATGGCGCTGCCCCCCCGGCCTGCAGTTACAATATACATCAGAACAATCGCGAATCCGTTAGGTGATTAATTAGTAACAATTATCAAACGAATAATAATTCGCTAGTGATGCTAAAATTAAAAGCAGCTAATTGCTCTTTGAGGCTTAAATTGCTCTATAAAATTTTCCCTCGCTGCCTAGGCTATTAGTTGCTGGGAAATGACTTGATATGAATGCGTATGAATACAAAGGAAATTAATAAAGACGGAAAACAAAATATAATGACTGGGTATCGGTGTCCTTGCGCATGCTTTCAGAGTCACAGAGGGGAGCTTGTTAAAGCCGTCACATCAATCACCGCTATCTTTCAAAGCCCATTTAGCTATCTCACACGTTCGAGCCTTAATGACTTCATAAAGACAATTCTTGTGGAACATTGAGCCAATATTTACAACCCGTAATTATGCCGAACTCTTCTGACCAAGGAACCAACCATTTTTCCTCCAACTGGTTACATTACTTAAATGCTTGATATCCTTTATTTAAAAAATAACAAGTCTCGTGTTTTGAAATGGTGTCAATGCCAGCTCAAAATGGGCCAAGAGATATAGCCCCACTTTTGACCTGAAATGCACCATTTCCCACCTTGCAATACTCAGCACACAGACACCTCTTTAGCTTTATAGCGTATCGGCTTTGGACGGAATTTGGTCCCCGGTTCTCATGGGTCAAGTGTACTAATCACAGCTAATTCCAAAATCGCAGTATAATTATCTGGCATTTGGACTAAGCCTTGGGCTTGCAATTAATGTATCAAACTTGCACAAACCAGAATAGGGGTTTATTCGCATTTTTGGGAATATTGAAGTCTTTCAAAGCAGGAAGACAAAAGGAAATAAAAACTCAGGCAGCAGGAATTACTGCGTGTTTCATCAAGGCTTGCCCTAATATTGGCTTTGTTAATGACATCTTGCAGATGGATTTTTTTGGATTGTACTAATTGAGCATCCATAAAGAATAGTTCTGCTTTCACATATTAATACCTCATTGTAAGGTATTAATATTATTGCACACTTACATTGTAGGAATAAGCAAACCTTCTGATACCTAAGACACAATGTATCTTTGCTCTATGCAACCAGCCACCCGGCTATATAATTATAGTTATTGTTTTAAAACCAATATTGTCTTTAAGAGTTTAACGTTTCAGATTGAAAACGATCTGTTTGTTTAAGCGGTCCTAGTTTGAGACCGATTGAGGTTGCCCTTGGACTGGGAATCATGGGAGAGCGCCTCATATGAGCCCTGTAATATGGATTGACATTACACTGGAGACACTGTTATTGCAGCGACTAAACTGCCGCCACTGGTGTAAATAAACACTACCTTGGGCTGCTCTGTGTGAGAGCCTGTCAGCTCACCGTTAGCCCAGGCTGCTTCTCGATGACAGCAGTGCGGCACGCCCGACCCCGTGGGTCGCCATGGCCAGCGTCGCATTTGCATTGCTTTGGGAGAGAAGTAAATGTCACTCAAGGGATCGGGAAGCATAACCTTCAGATTGCGTCGTCGCCATTATGGCGGTCACAAAAACAACAGAATGGAGGAAAACAAGGGGTGCTGGGCGACCCCAGCATCTGGGGGCTTTTCCGGGTAGGACAGAGGTGCCCCTCCACGTCTTGGTAAGATATCATTCCTCCTGGCAGCACACAGTCATGCCATTGTCACATGGGGAGCAGTTATTATCATTTCTGCAGTAATTATGGCTTATTATGCGTGTTTACTTTGGCACGGGTGCAGGTGTGGGATTGGGCCGGGGGGTGGTGAGGACGCGCCCCCCCAGGAGCACGCTCAGCTTGACTCATTTTACCTCCGCCACCGATTCCGTTGCCACAAAAGAAAAGCATGTGATTGGGCCTTCCATTGCGGCGACCACATTCCCGTCCCCCCACACCTTCCACCGGTTAGCCTCGACCGCTATACCACTGATCCTACCGACTGGTGATTAGCAGACTTCTGACTCTTCCCCTACTGGATTCATTACACACCTGACCCAGACCACAAAAGCCCAGGGTTCAAAGGTCCAACCCTGTCCTTCTTACTTATTATATTTAAGGAATAAAAGTATAGTAAAATAATACAGTATGAATAAAATCCACAAGCGCTGAACAGAGAAAAGCCCTTGAGGGCCATGAAAGCAAATATTACCATCTGTCTTGCAGTACTATTTATGCGTTTACTTCTACAGCAAACATTTGTATACCATGTAAAAAAAAAATTAAAAAATTAAACCCCTCTGAGCCTGGCCATAAGGCCACAACAGAAGCTAATCATATTTACAGAATATGGGAACTCATAAAATCAAAATAATTCTTAAGTTAATTTCATGACTGATCACTGGGGGGGGGGGGAGGCAGAAGGGAAGCATTACCTCACCAACAGCTAAACAATGTCTCATATGTCATGACTGCTGCTGAGATACAAGCAACCAACAGGAAGTAAATGGAATCAGCTCATAAAAGCACAAAACAAAACATATTGAAAAGGCAGACAAACGGCTGCTTCATAGGCACAGCCTGGGACACAGATGGCGCTGTGTGTGCCGAACACAAGAGGCTCATCTTCAGCCTCCGGCACAAACAAAATGGCTATAGATTCGCCAGCATCGCCCTCACTTACTGATTTACACACTTCAATAACTTTCCGACAATTAAAGTAATGATCCGGCCCACGGCAGCAATAGAAACGGCCCGGGTGGATCTGCTCGCTCTCTGCTGTTTTGGTCCCCTGATCGGCCTGGAGACCCGGCTCAAGCCACCCATAAGCTGCTACTCGCGTTTTGCCTTCGGAACATGTGCTGTGCTTTGGGGATGGACAAGCCAAACCAAGACACGTTTGCCTGTTAAACACTCACACTGAAATTTGACTGTAACCCCGTAAATCAAGCACTAATTATAACCACAAGGCTATTAAGGATTTAAAAATCACCAAAACTGGAAGCAAACAAGGGTGTTTGGACACGTACACTCAAAGGAATTCCAAACTAACCCCTTGTTATAAGTGAAAATATGATTCCTTATTTACTATTACAGAAACACCACCCCGCCCCCCCAATAAAAAAACAAAACCATATTAATCTATGGTATTGAAGGTTTCAAAGAGTCAGCATTTTAAATCGGCCAGTAAATTTTAAAAAGAAATTCATACAATGACTACACGCACCCCCCACTTGAAGTGTCTCCCACAGCAAGCGATCCTTCAGTGGCATGGATTTCAGCTCATTAAAAGATGGAGCCTCAGAGCCCAAACCCAAGCCGATCATTCGCTGGATGCGCAACTCGGCAAATTGGCCCATGGTTGCGCGGGAGGACCTGCTGTGAGGAGGAAGAGTGTCCCGGGCTCCACATGACGGGAGGCAGTCCCGGGCAGGACCAGCCCGGCCGCACGCTGAGTGCACCTCCCTCACTCGACAAACACCACGCTGGATAATCTGCCCATCAGAGGCTCCGCGGGGTGCCTGGTCTCAGAGGGGATGCCGTGAGCACGAGAGCAGACACAGAGCCACTCATTTCACAGCCCTGACAACAGGAGCCCGGCGGACGCTCGCCATCTTACCATATCTCAGCTTATCGCAGCACCTCTTCAGGTTTAATGCAGTGCGTAACCTTTCACCCTCACATTAAACATAAACAGAGACTTAATAAGACTAGATCATTTAATCGTTTTCATTGTTCAGGGGGGAACAAAAAAGCCGTGTGTGTTCAACACTTTTATTTAATTTTTACAAAAAAAAAAAGGTGCCATAACTCCGTCGCGTTTGCTCTCATTTCTGAAGATACCCAGAGTCCGTATCCCTGATAGATCTTCTGAAGGTGTGTGAAAGGCTAGGATGTCTCCATTTTGTAGCCGTGTTTTTCAAGCTCAGCTCTGTGGCGGGAAAAGAGAAATGGGTCTTAAAGCAGAGGACGCCGAGAGTTCTCAAATAGCACAAAATGAATGTACTTCACCTCCCCCCAGTTCAAACATATTACAACTATACGTAATCACTTCAGGCAACTTCAAGTGATTTAAAAAAAAAAAAAAAAAAAAAAAAAAAAAACTTCCATCGGCTAAAATCTATGAGTTTCATTACGTGTCCCATAATGCATGCTTGGTAGTAAATTCTTCAGAACAATCAGGGCTCACTCTACAGGTCACTAACCACCTGAGATGCACACCAATTAATAGACATTAAATAAAATGAACAATAAAAAGAAATGATGCTTACAACATAAAAGTGCACACCTTTAATGTTACTTTGTACTTTGTTCATTTTCTGTCTGCGCTACATCCACTACTGTGAACATCCACTACTGTGAACAATGCACAGTAAATGTACTGTAAATGGCTCCATTATCCTACTTTTGCATCATAGTCCAACCCCTAATCTTGTATATACTTTATTGTTTTATATTTCATATTTTTTCATTATTTTTCTTCCTGACTGCCTTTTAATAATAAATATTTTTTATTTCAAATTTGTATTGCGAGCTCTTTTTCTGCTTTTTACTGCACAGTCCAGGAGGTACTTAGGTGACACATTTCACTGCATACCATGTGACAACTAAACGATCTTGAATCTTTGTGTCACAGTTTAATTACCAAAAACAATGCTGCACCACACAGCAAAGTTTAGGGTGACATTACATATCAGTGAGATCTACTGAAATGACAGAATGCTGAATATCAATTTAAGACGTAACTCATAGACAAAATAATATATCTGACACAAAGTTTTTAGAAAAGTGGGCAAGTCAAAATTAATTCTGAATCTGACATTGGAAAAAAATGGTAAAACATGAGGCAGTCTTGAATTTGCCGAAAACTTGCTGTGAGCTAACCCAGTGTTAGAATTACCACCAATTACTAGGAAAGACTTCTTCAGTTAACTCAAACCCTACAATTGACAGCATCTCTTAACTCCCCTTAGAGGAGTCATTGTGGTTTAAGACCACCTACAATATGCTGGTTTCCAGCTTGTCCTGTAATCCCTAAGTGCTTAAAGATTTAATTTTATATTTGAAATCTATGCACTGTTTTGCCCAACTTGTAATGCCTGTTTTTCATTTGTGGTTTTTTTTCCCTTCATTTTATAGGAAAACAAAGAGGATTTGTATGACTTTTCAAATGACTCACAAAAAGGGAAAAAAATTAAATTCAGAACAAATCACAACACAGATGACAGCAGAATAAAATGCTTGTATATACCACCTAAAAACTGTAGAAGAGTACGTACAAATGATAAAAGTAAACACCAACACATGCACAATTATATAAGAATTTTACTCAGCTGAAACACAAATATCGAACAGTATTTTTCTATATTTGAAATCCAGTTACTATGTTCAACTGAAATACCAGTGCCTACACTTAATACAGATTATCACTTTTACCACTCTTCAGATTGAGTAACTAAAGCCTAATAAACAGGTATTGAAAAGGACTGCCGGATCACTTTACCTCAACTGATTAGAGAAGTCATCTTCTACGTTGTCGTCATCCCAGTTATCTTCCCACACGTGAGCATCTTCATCCTCGTCCAAGCCAGTCCAATCTAAAAATATCAGGTCACAAAATTAACTATTGATGCTGTTCAAAGGCATTACACTAAAGCACAAACCTGCAAGTACAGGACTGATACAGTTTAAGCTATTTGGAAATGCAGTCCCCAATGACGACATAACTCAAAGAACAAGCTACGTAGCCTGCATTCTGAATTTTAAGAAAGTAATCCCGCATTACAATCTGCAATTTTAGAATTTAAAAAAAAAGCCACTTTAAAGTTAACGTTACAATGATTCCAAATTCAGACACCAGAAGGATTTTGGAGTGTGCCATATTATACAAGTTTAGCTACAACACTGATGACACAAATCTAACCTCATGTATTTAATTTAACACATATACCATCTAATGACACCATGCTTACAAGGGTAAAGAAATTGTGTCCAAAACAGGATTTATAACTTGCAATATACGTGAAAACAGCCATCAGTCATCTAAGGATCCACTAAACAAAACTTCCCAAAGATGTATGGAATTATAGTTTTAATATGGGCAGGTGACATCTATTTCCTGGTACTATTTCTGGAAAATAAGAAGCTGAATTATTGGTTATTGTGCACACATGACTACTGTCACCAAATCCAGGATTCTAACATCCCCAAATATATTAAAATGTTGTATTCAGTAATGTATTCACCGCCACAGTACTTCTGGCATCATAAAAAAAGTTTAATCAATATGTAGAACACTATTCATGATATGCTACATAACTTTCAGTATGGCATGGACAAGATATAGAAGTGAAGTTAAACACTTGTTAATGTAATATTTCAAAAAAGTTCCTGTAACCCGAAGAGACAAAAACGCTTCAGTCTGAAACACACATACATATTCTGAAATTCTCCAAGTTAAACATTTTAATATGAGTTTTATGTGAGGTAAATTTCTTACATTAGGTAAAGGTTTTATGACCAAGATCCTTTTAAAAACACAATTTTAAGATCTTTACCAACGTGCAGACATCAGCCTCTGTTGCTAGGCCACCGTGCAGGCTTACGTCCTACCCGCTAGGTTTAGATGCTTAGCCGTTAGCGGTGTATAACTGGACAAAGCTGTACCAGCCAACCAAATACGAGCGTATAAAAAACGAACCCAAAATGTCCTGGTATAAATATTACTATTGTAATTAAAAGAAATAGTAATTTATGCTAACATCAAATAAATTCTGAATCTACTTTACTTGAAAGGACGAACCTAGAAGCAGTGCTAGCATGCTAACAATAAATACACCAATGAGTTAAACACACAAGTGGTAGGATTTCACACTTATCAAAGCATCCATTTAGCTACACCATAGTCGCACTGTCAGATTCATCACCAGCCAGCTTACAGTATTTTCTTATCAAAGCGAGTCGCTCACAAATGGGTAACCTGCTAGCTAGCTGGCTAACAAGCTATGACACTCCTCACCTCAGCTGAGTCACTCTCCAGCGCAGTCAACAGAGCCTATCATACACTTTTAAAATACTAGTTAAGCATTGCTCGTGGCGTTTCGACCACATGTAATTTACCTTCAGCTGGAAATTCTTCGAACTCGTCGTCCTCCTCTAACAATCCTAAATCAACTGTTTGTTTCTTTTCCGACATGTTCGCGCTTTCCAACACAGATAATTCACTTTCTCGAACGTGTTTTCCTGCGGAATTATGGGACACTGGCGGTTGTGTAAAATTGCGCATGCGTATTAAGTGTTTTAAAACTATACCATTAATTAGGCGTATGGGGCGACAGTGCGCAGTTGGTCATAGGCTAAAGAATGGACAATCTGAGGTGGCTAGATAGTAATGTAACTCACTGAGTGGTTGGGGGGAAGACAGTGTAATTTCACGTTTTATCCTTCGTTAAAATATAACGGGAATATAACAGTTGTTTTCCACTGAGAAGATCTTTTTTTCCTGATGTTTTCAGGATAGGTATCAAATAGTTTTCTATAAATTAATGAGAGCGTATTACTACAGAACAATGTATACTTCTATATATGACAAATGACAGCTTAAATATCAGTACAAGCAGTGGCTAGGCAAAAAACAGCAACATTATAGTGTTCTGTTACTTCCTTTGGCCTGCATTTACAAAAATACACATTTTTAGCAGTCTCTTATCCTTAAGATGCTTTTCATCCAGAGAACTCTTCAGCCACGGGGAAATATTCTGTTATAAAGAACAAACACCCACACCATTGTTTTCACAAATCCAGACAGCTCTGCAACACAATGTCTGTCAGCTAAGGGTGAAAAATAAGCTATAAATCACAAACTGAGTCATACGATATTAAAATTACCATAAAACTGTAGCAGGGATGGGACAGTCCCTCTTTGTAAACTTTGTGGGCTTTG
Organism: Brevimyrus niger; assembly: GCA_015164015.2. Lineage (NCBI taxonomy): Eukaryota > Metazoa > Chordata > Actinopteri > Osteoglossiformes > Mormyridae > Brevimyrus > Brevimyrus niger. Next base: position 19,708,914 of record JAABNY020000046.1, read on the forward strand.
AAAATGTGTAGTCTTGATTTGAAGCATGAGTCTAGCTAGATCAGGAATATGAAGATATGTATTTGTAGAACATATAAAGATGCATCTTCTGAGGAATGTGTATGAATATTTTACTGTTCAGACAGCTGGAAAACAGTGAAATTATTTATGGGCATGGGATTTATTGGAACGTTGTCATGTGACTTCTGATGTAGCAGTCTCAGAAAGCTAAACAAACTGAATCTAACGATTGATGTGGGAAAGACCAAAGTGTTGGAATGAGCACCAGGCCAACTGAACGAATCACACTGGAGGGCGATACTGTAGACGATTAATCACATTAATTTGTTTTTTATTTGAATAAACCACCCGTATCAATCCCACAGTAATTATCAATGTTTTAGAAAGAACAAAAGAAGTAGAGAGCTATGACAACATGTCTAGAAACACAGCAAGCAGTCTAGTTACGCAATGACCAATTTCACAATTTGTATATAGCAATGACACAGTGTTTTTACACATAAAGGGCAAAAGTAACTACAAAAATACTGGAAAACGACGCAAAGTAAAACCACAGACAAGATAATATAATTAAGAAAAAAAAGTAGAATTTGTGTCAAATGCGTGCAAGTTCCAGAGTGGATGAACTGGCTGGGAAAAGAAGTTGCTGTGCTTAGTTTAAAAACAGAGCAATTACTGAGAAAGTACAGTGGGCAGGTCATTTCTCAGAGAGCAGATGCTTACGGTCTCTGAGGACCTGGGAAGCAGTGCTCCACGGCCCCGCATACCGCTGTCTGCTGTTACACCGTGGCGCCTGCAGTCTCCTGCTGCAGACACCGGGCTGCCCAGACGGACTCCCGGCCCTTTCTTCGCCATCTGAGGATGCCTTTCATAGGCCCTCCAGGACAGGCTCACGCTAAGTCTTCGCTGGGACCTCAGCCCAGTCTGGCAGTCTCTGCTCCTGGCCCTATCTGGCCAGGTGATCATGATATCACCCCCGCGGCATGGGGGGAGGGGGGAGACCCTTAGAACGGGACCGTCATCGCTCTGGCCCCCTCCTCGCTGATTCCCCCCTCAGATAAGGCAAAGGGCTCCTTGTCTGGCAGGGAAAGTGACAATAGCTTGGACAGGGACTGCCTACCTGTACTGGAGCCATGAAACTGATAATCAAGCCCTGTGCAGGATCGGGAGCTGGAAGCCAGTTTGGCTCATAGGTGATTGTCGCACGGGACAGAATTTACTGCGATGGAGATTCCGTAGAATCTGAATCCCAACTCCTTCTAGACCTTGCAGTTAATCTTTACAGCATAATTTTGACTGGTTATGTTTACCTGTTACGAATCACTGCATTGTTTGTCATTTTGAAGGATAGACATATGGGGGGAAAACTGGAATATTATGGGATATATAGAATTATGGGCATGGATTAGAGTCTTTTAGTCATCTAAATAATGAGATTAATTTCAGAAAAACATGTCAGCTTAGGTTTTAGGAAATCTGCCCGGGTTGATATCCTTCCAGGGTACATCTGTCAAGATTCTGTATTAAACTTAATCCCTAAGGATAGGGCATTGTGTTTTGTATAGAGGCAACCATCATTAAAAGAAGACTTATAATTCCTAAAAGCGTAAATAGACAGCATTTTTTTGAAGCATGATCAGAATTATTTAATGTAGTATGAGAGAAAGAAGAAGTGTTTGGTTTAAGTTTATTTTCTGATTTTTTTTTCACCCTGCCTATTTCATTTAACTGTCTGTCATGAAGAATTTAAGTTTCATATTTTCTTCTGTCAGTCTTGAAAAGGTCTGTCATCTGAGGCTCGAAGTACAGTTTGCTAACAGGCTAATAGCCTTTATAGCAAGACAATCTGATATTTGTCCTTCCATACCTACGGTAATCCTGTCTACCTTCGCGGCTCAGTTATGGTCTGGCTTAAGTTGCATATTTTGTTTTTATCAGGATTTTGCTGATAAATGCTATCAGCGGGAGTGAAATGAAATATGGGAGGTCTATCTCATGTTGCAAGAACAGACAGTTACCATTCCAGGTTAAATTGTTCATATTTCAAACAACAATGCTGCCTTTATTGTAGGGGGTACTTATAAATCGGAAATTATTTGTAATGTGGGCCGGATCAAATAGTTAATAATGTGAACCTGGCAACGATTCAGCAATTGTGATATTGAATTGTTCATTATTGTTGTGATTTTAAAATAAATGTAAGTGCGGTTATAAATCAGCCATAGATCTTATATTGATTATAATGAACTGAATTTCTTTTTTACTATTTCATCCAAATTCAGCAGTGCCTGTCCAAGTGTTTCCGTAATATATGGGACATATATCACACAGATAGTTTATCTCCAAATATTTAAAAAAGAATTTTTTAACAATTTTTTTTTCTAACAGCCTAACATGCAAAGTCCCTAAATATACAAATGTTGAAAAATGGATCAGAGGAGCAGAACAGGTGGACAGTGATCTGACACTGTTTTGAAATAGCCAATTAAAGTAATTGGAACATTTATTACTAAAAACCTTACAAATACTAATGTATAAAAGGCGAGGAATTCAACAGAGCCATTGATGACCAGCACAGGGAATGCTTTAGTAAATAATAATTACGATAATTATTATAATAATAATCAGGATATTAAGAGCATACATCGAGAATAGAGTCCTGTTTTTCATTTTTCTACTTTAACGGCCACATTGCTTAATGCAAAATGAAATTTCAGTTGTGATAGAAATAAATATATGGAATATGATTAAACAAATTTGCAGATGCATGATTCAATAGGAGAAATTGTGATTGTTTACTTTTATATATTGATTTTCACTTTGTAGGAATTTGCTCATTTGGTTTTAGTCTGTAAGCTAGGAGACAGAAGGTCCCATGCGCCGGTGCAGTCTGTCCACAGGCCTCCAAGGTGTGATGTACACTTCGGTACTTATTTTATTTGTTCTGCATATTCATGCTTAATGTTGCGTCCCGGTGACACGTAACAGGTGTTTGGCACCGTTGGCGTTTCAGAATGTCGTGAAGAGACCTTGGGAAGCTGAACCAATTTGCCGGGTCGCTTCTCCGCGACACAGATGACATTTGGGTCAAAGTGGCATCTCAGAGCTTCGAAGCCTCAACAAAGGTCAGCACTTGTATAAACATGGCGCGATACACCTTGGCATCTGACTCTTTCCCATACAGCCTCGGAGTATTGATCCAGTACCGAAGTTGGCCTCTCGTGTTACCGTGTTATTTCCTCTGTACGCTTAGCTTTTGGCGCTTCAGGCTCACAATGGGGGCCTGTGTCCCCCCCCCCCCTCGGGGTCTTGCCGCAGCCTGGGGTGACTGCTCCCCTTTGTCATGCCGGCCCCGCATCTACAGCTCTGCCTGGGTCGCACCCTGACAGCCTCAAGTGTCCATCCTTCAGCAAGTGCTTTGCCGAGTGCCGATGGAGTCCCGACTCTAATACCCGTCCGTACTTCATATGTCATCCCAGGCGTATTAAGAACAAATGACACAACATGGCGTGGGTGATAGTGATGGCCTTTCATTTATCCTCACTAATCAGCGGCATGGTCTTTAATGTAGCCTCGCACTGTGTGCTGCTTTTTGCCCGGGTGTGTAAAATACATCCCTGATAATATAATTACGTTGTTTCCCCAGGCACAGGGTTAATATTTATTTTATTCTTCGTGTTAAATGTCGGACGCAAAGGCAACAACGATACATTTAATGTAATTTTTGATTTTGTGGGCGGCACTGAGGTTTAATGCTTCGGCATGATGCCTCGAGGCCCCCCCTGGGTTAGAGGTTCGAATCTCAGCTCTTCCCATCAATCTTGCACATTCTTTTCCTCCCGCCGTACCAAAGGCATGCAGTTTGGCTGTTTGTTGTCTCTAAATTGTCTGTAGCGATTGACTGTATATGCACTCACCTAAAGGATTATTAGGAACACCTGTTAAATTTCTCATTAATGCAATTATCTAATCAACCAATCACATGGC
>JAABNY020000046.1:19713000-19734081 GCA_015164015.2 Brevimyrus niger
TAAGGCAGTTCTGAAGGCGAAAGGGGGTCAAACACTGTATTAGTATGGTGTTCCTAATAATCCTTTAGGTGAGTGTACTGTAGGCTCTGTAATGGACTGACATCCCATCCAGGGTCTGCCTCAGTCCCATGCCGCCTGGGACAGACTCCAGACTCACCATAACTCTTCCCTGAATATGCAGTAAGCACAGAGAGGAATGAAATATGTCTTTGCAGTGCAAATGACCCGAAATCCATAAACAGTATGAATATATTAAAATTACATCAGTTTTAATAGCAAATTACCAGTGTTAGACATTTGAGAGGAAGTCAAGTCTTCTGTCAAGTCGATTTTTTCTGTCTATTCTGTCAAGTCAATTTTAACAATCTTTAATGGTGGTCTTGCACTTTGCTAGCCTGGTTAGGTCAGGCTATTCAGGCAGGTGCAAGGTGCAAGGTGCACATGGCTGTCCCCCTGTACCATGTCCACCTGCCCCACGATCCCATTTCCACTAAACCGTACATAAAGCAGGTGTCAGGCATAAACAAGATGTTCAATGGCCGTGCTTCTGTTCTTTGTAAAACCTCCAGCAATGTCCTCAAAATATTTACTGTTACTACACAAACGCCAAATCCAATTGTGGACCAGTTGCTCCTGGAAGAAGGAGAAAGGTTTGGTTTTATGTAAAGCAGTGAAATTTTCTTTTCTCTCTTTCCTCGAGCGCATGGAATAAAATTTCCCACCATGTGGCTGTCCCAAGTGTAGTGAACTCTGTGTGATAAAGAGCCCTCTCTTTGTTCTTGGGAATGCCTCATGAAGCCTCTGGGTCTGGACTTTGTCCAGGAAGCCTCTAACAGCCACTTATTAAGTTGTTAGACGTACAAGGCGAAGATCTAGGGCTCCAGTTGTCACCTGAGGTTGTGTTTATTGGAACAGGAAGCCCTACCTGATCTGGACCACTGCCCCTTGGTGCAGGCAGAGCCTTTCTGCCGACCTGCTTCTCTTTCTTCTCCTGCCGGACCCCAAACCTCATGTTTTCACAGCTTGGGCCGTTCATTTAGCCATGCAATTATTAGCATTTTGTCAAAATATCCTCCTGCTGCCACCAATAGGTTTCTACCCTGTGAGAGAGATCTACACAGGGCTAATGACACCATGAATGCAGTGAGGTAAATATAGAAGCATAGGCTGTTTTTTGTTTGAAGAGGACTGTCGCCGGCATCAACATGTGCTCAGACGTCTGGGCATCTGGAGTCAGGTTTCAGGTGCGAGGTCTTTGTGACGAATGGGGCTGCAATGTAACGATGCGAAGTTACCATGATGTGTTTCCTCATCTAAGCAATATTCCTAATTCCCAACTATTGCACTGATTCTGTAGTTTGAGACCCTGCTATCCATTCAAGAGAAGGACATAGAAAAGGTCAATGCCCCCCCCCCCCCAAGGTGATGTATTTTTTAAAAAAAAAGGATAGATTAAAACTTGCCCTTTGATCAACATAAGAAAAACGGAGGACTTTCAAATTTACTCATGTGGGCAAAAACACAGAAAACGTCACCTGCTTGAAGGAAACTGAGGGCTGATATCTTACTCTTTTTAAGGTATTGTCAAGATCTAGGAAACCTGAAAGTCAGAGATTTGATGTTTAGTCACTGGAGAAGCAATGTACAGTAAAGTCTTAGGCAGCCAACAAAAATGCTGTGTAGATCTTCACTTTGGTGCATAATATTGTAGCTTAGTCATTTCAAAGCATTTCCCGAAGCCACCTCAGCATCTGCAGCAAACATCCAATACACCCATGTGTTGTTTTATTCAACCAGTAAGGACAACTCCTTTGGCTTATCAGCACCTCATTATTTAACCAATTAATTCATTATTTAATTCAAATGATGGTGAAATTTAACAAACGTATGGAATGGCTGGGGTATCTCTGAGGAGAGGTTTGGGAACTGATGTGGTGTTCATGTAGCCATCTAGCAAGACATCACTGATGGAGATATCATTTTGGAGAACAGAAATTTGAGATATACATACAGTTGCTGGCTTTTACTGACATTGCCAGCTGTTTCCTAGGTTCACCTAGATTTTTCAACAGTCCTCAGTCATGTTAGATCAGGAAAAATGTTTGCCTTGACTGTCCAGTTCAGCTAGATTGCAACTTGCTATATGCCCTGATTATTATCTTGGGCATCACCTCAATCTACATGGACCTGCTCTGTAAACACAGACTGTGTTTACTCTTCATAAAGTATAATAATAATAATAACATACTTCCAAGGGAAAATAATTAGTAGAGTACAGCCAGGGGCAAGACTAAATCTGTATGACCAGTGGCAAGTGCCTTTGCGGAACAGAAAGGCTTATCGGAGCAGCATAAGTAGGCAATGTGCTGTAGAGTAGACCAGTGATTTGTCTGCGCTGTTGAAAGACTTGGGAACCCCAAGAGGCTGCCTCACATTTTCTCCCAAATGGACGTCTCACTCTTTTCCCGAAAGGCGTAGTGCTCGTGATTAGAAATAATGCAACTCGGTATACAACAGTCAAAGGTGCAAAGATAAAAATGTTCAAAAATAACAAAAACGCTCTTCTGTCAGTTACTGAGCTGTTGTCTGGGCAGCAGACTAACGCGAGGGATTATCTACGGTTTCCAAGGAAAATATTATAATATTGACAAATTTTATTTAAAAAGTATGAAAATGACACGACAGGGGTCAGAGCCAAGACTACAACTTAAGACACATACTCCAGCAAATGGCCATCATTTATTACCTTAAAACAGACACAAATGCTTCTCTGTACTATTTTTAAGCATTTTTGAAAACTAACGACACTTCTTAAATTGTAAACACTTCTATTGGGTATTTGAAATATGGATCGCTTTCCGTTTGCAAGAAATCATTTCAGGTGATTAAGGCCTACAGAATGATGTAGAGTCAAGGGGCACTGTGTATCTGCACCATTGTACACACTCCCTTCGTATTCGCAAAGACATTTGTTAGAGTTGCGTTTTTGGCCTGTTTTGGCTGTGAACAAGAGACCAGAAGCTTCCACCAAGATTTGTTTTTTGGTTCAACTGAGGCAAAATCCAGGTTTTGGAACCAAGAGCTCTGTTCTTTGGTTGATTGTTGGGCATTTGCAGGGAATGAAAGTTCTCATAGGTTGCTGTGAATTCAACAGCAAAGTTGTTTACCATGCGACAAGTAAAGAAATGTAATCTTTTACTTTATTTCTAAATCGTTATCTGCACAAGCTGCCTAATCATTTATAAACATGAATATGGAGGTGAGTACAGAATGATGTAACTTAACTTAACTAGCTAAATACTGCCTGGAAAAAGAGCAAGTACAGTGCATTATTCCGAAGGAAACCACAGTATTTTCACTGTAAGTCAATTTCTTATATAATGAATAATTGAGTCTAATGACAATATTTCCATTGAAATGTGAGCATGAAGATGCCCTGCGATAGGCTGGCCCCCTGTCCAGGGTTGTTCCCTGCCTCGTGCCCGTTGCTTCCGGGATAGGCTCCGGACCCCCCGCGACCCAGTAGGATAAGCGGTTTGGAAAATGGATGGATGGATGGATGGATGTGAGCATAAAGATTCTCAGTATAAGAGCTTCTGTTCTGCATCCATCAGCGATGAAAGGAACATGAGAAATCAGTCCATTAAAAGCAAATATACTGTACAGCTGTAAGCTGTGAGGAAAAAACAGCTTTGTTATTAAAGCTTGCCAGTTTTGAAAGGGCTAGATAACTGACACATCAAGACCGAAATGAATTGTTCTTCTTGTAGGAAGAGGGGTTGGTGTAAAAAAAAAAAACAAGGACTTCCTGTTCTTTGTCGAGCTAAATCGGGCGAGTTTGCTAACTGAGGGTGATTGATTCGGGGTGCATGCGAGTGAGCGAGCGTGCATGCGGGTGCGTCCCCATTCCCCCAAAGCTGGCAAAAGGCCTGCAGCTGGATCTGTCCAAAGGCATAGCGTGAGCAGCAGGGCAGGGTGACTCCTCAGGCACTGTAGTGCACTTGTTCGAGGAGGGGACGAACAAGTGTGGACTTTCATTTGGCTGTTTACACAAATAAGGCCCCTCTGTGCCCCCGGGGCCCCCCCAGCTGCCTGAGTGCTTCTTACAGCCTCGAGAGGGGGGGGGGAGGAAAAATGGGTTAATTGATGAGTCTCCATGACATCAATGCTATTCTCTTCACCCTGACAGTCTGGCTTTTCTGTGCAGCCCCAGTGTCTCAGTCCGAGTCTCCCGGCTGGTGTAACACGCTGGGGCAGCTTTTTGCCAGCCGTGGTTCGATCTCCACGGACATTACCGCCAAGGCATGTCGTCTTGTGATGTTCAAACGGTCGCACTTCTCCTGAGCCAGACTCTGAGAGAAAAAGGAGGTAAGGACGTTTTATGAAAACACCTGCCATGTCCACCATCGCACACAGTTGTTTTGAATATTTAATGAAGACACTGATTTACAAATACCGCATGATAGCATCCGATAAACAAAGACGATTAAATGGATTAAAAAGCCAAATTTTGGGGTTTTTTTCCAGCATGACAATCAGAGCAGATTTTGTACTCAAGATGTAAGAAGTAAAGTGGATTATTTTGTAGGCTGGAGTAGGACTGCAATCACTGCCACTCTCAAGATGAAGTAGCAGGTCCTCATTTTCATACCCAGGCCATTTAAATTGAGGAACAAGCGACTGTATTATCAGAAGACTTTGAAAATCCCTCCTGTTTACAGAGAAAGTCCAGACAATTTTATTGACTCATAACCTCCACACTCCAAAGAATTATCCATGAAGTGCCGTATAAAAATATTTTTGTGAATGATCAAAAAATACTTGTCTGTGATGTATTTTTTTTCCGCTGGATTATGGGCGTGCCAGTCCACTGGCAGTGAGGACAAAATGAAAGGGGGCGACAGCAGGAACTTTGGTGTTTGGAGCCATGATCGAAAAAGTTAGCAGTTCCAGGTCAATAACAGCTTATGCTGTTGTGTCCGTGAATTATTAATATTTTTGTTGTCTTGCTGCAAAAATGGTTAAGAATAAAGGACCTTCAGAATGACAATGTTAAACAGCTGAAAGATATGGCAAGCTATCATTTCTTATGTATGGATTTTAATGACGCCCAGGATTTGTGAGTGATCAGGTAGTCAGGTGACCGGACAGTGGTGCCTGTCCTCTCCTGCGATGGCTGAGGTGGTGGATTCAGAGCCAAAACAATCACGGGTTTGCCATGTCCATGTTTGGTCAAGGCTCTAATCATGTGCTTCCGGGAAGCTGAGGGAATATTTGGCAGGCTGGGGGGGGGGTTGGGGAGAAAATTGTCCTGGGAGCAAGAGAGCGATACGTGCAAGTCAGACGCGTCCGGATGACAAATGGCTCCCCAGGACAGAGAGGTTCACCCAGCTGGTTGGCCCTCTGCAGCGTGATTGATGGTGTTGATGTTCTAAATTGGCCTAAGATATGCCAAGTACAGGAATCATAATAACGGACTTTAGATTTGCACTGTAGATAGCAGGAAGGGGGGGTTAGGGTCATGTTCCCAACACGCAACCCTAACCGGAACAAGTCCCCGCCATTCTCTCTCCCCCCGCTCTGAAAAAGATTGCACTGTGCGCTTATCTGGGGGCTCATGAGGGTCACCGCTGGGCGACTAACGTTGAAAAGCTGGCGGAGTCCCGGAAAGGCCCGCTGTCCCTCCGTGACCCAGAGCGTCCCCCAGCCCCCAGCTCTGCGGGGGCCCCCGCCGGTGCTCCTGCCGCACTGCGGCTGCGTCTAACGCGTCCCAAGAATAATATTGGCATTCGGGCCTTTGTGAGGGCTGTGCACCGTGTAAATAAAACACTGGGCCTTTGATCAGGGAGGCAACCCTTTGTTGAGCCATAATTAAAGCCAGTGATCCCTCTGAACGCACAGGAGCACTGCATTGGGCCACGCAGTGCACCAGAGCGCACTGAGGCACTCCAGCAGAACATGGGGTCACATACGCCCCCCCCCCCCCCAGAACACTCTTGGTGTGCTCCACTCATCCCCATGCATGTTATCCCTCCTGTAACACATCCTATTATTATTGGGGGTGGTTTGTGTCTCTGGAGGTATGAAAGCTGTGCCTGTGATCAGAAGGTTGCTGGGAACCTTTCTGGAACCTGCAGGCTTCCCGATGGCATTTTCATTGTTGTGAGAATCATTAAACTTGATGACATGAGCTCAACGGCAGACAACTTCTGTGCTTAAGAACTGTAGCGGCTAACTATTTACCATATTAAATGAGGTAATCTAAGTGTATTTCAACCCTGGTTTACCGCTTTGAAAGCTGGGCTTTTTATCATAAGGGTGCAGACTTCCTTGCATGATTCAAGCAGGGCACTCAATCTTTATTGCAATAGAAATGCCTCATTTTCAGCTGAGGTCGGATGAAGAGGAGAGCAGTGAAGTCCAGACAGACAGGGGTTAGCAAGAAATGGGAGCACTCTGACCCAATACGCGTCATTTTGCTCCTAACCTGGAGACTTCCATTTATTTTCTCAGTGTGCTTGTATTTCAAAGGTCTGTTCTCATCATTCAAGAGACTGTAAAGAGTTTGGAATTATGGTGTATGTTAACCTCTCTGTTAAATGCAGGCTGCTTTCATTTGGTGGATGCGGGCAATTCAGGATGATGGCTATTTTTAAAAAGAGCAGCATGACAGAACTGGGGTTTTAAGTGTTTAATAAAATAATTACTTTTACCGTGACTCTCCCATGTTAAATTAAGTTTAATAAAAAGGTCATGTACAAAAGGCAACCACATGTTTAATGGGCTGTTAATAACATTATTAAAATATTAAGTGTTCTATTCTTTGCTATTAATTTTCTACCATTCTCCAACACCCAGTTCATAAAAGATTTAATTTAGTTAAAACAGCAGCTTTCTTTTATTTAGATAAATTGATTTTTTTCTTTTCCCATTGCAGTAATTTTTAGATGTGTAAATAAAATGATTTAGTAATTTTTTTGGACCTAATATATATGCGTAAAGGATGAATTTGGAATCATCGCTGTTCAAAGCTCTTGTGTGGGAAGAAATTAAATTATTTTCAGTATGTATTTTAATTGCCCTGCTCTGGCACATAGGCGAGTGCAGCTGTGTTTGTGTCAATGGCGTCGACGAGCTTCCTATCTGCTCTCTGACTAGGTGAAACAATAGGAATCTTTATTAGAAAGGAAAACACATTTGTTACTTATTTGTTGAAGGCACAAATAATCCTGCAAATTGAAGTCTGACTCCAGAAGACCACGGGCTTTACGAGCCTTCCCGCTAATTTCCCCGAGGAGCTCCTGTTGTCCTGCGGCGAGTGCCGTCGTTTGCCGATACCGGAGCCGGGAGACGGCGCTCCCTGTGCAAGGAGCCCTGTCCCGCTCCTGGGCTTTTCTGCGAAGGAGGGGGCTCAAGATGGGCCACGACCTGATGCATTTTCTCTGGCCATGTGTGAAATTTTCACCCATCATAGTCCAGCCTGGCCTCAAATTCTTGAATAATTTGCCTTCTTTCCACAATAGCACAAACATCTGAGGAGAGGGACTGAAGGGGGTAGAGGGTAGGGGTATGCAGGCAATGCATCTGGTGATTCCTGCCCCCCCTCCACAATGTCCACCCCCCCACCTTAATGTACACAGCAAGTGAGGTAGGACAAATGGAAACGGAACAGCCTTGCTCTCACGTTTGATCTCTCCACAATATCAGTCTATAATTGAGAGCATTTAGTGAGACGTTTAAATACTTTATTTAGCTTTATTTAGTAGACACTTATGTCCAAAGCGGTGTACAAGCAAGGCAAATGGCGCATTGCAAATATACATGCTGTCAAGGAGTCGGCTAGGCATAAGTGCACCTAGGCTGAGCTTCCAAAGAACGTCCAAGTACAAGTGTAAGCAATATTAAAGCAGGAGCTACACATCAGCTTCTAAATGGAGTTAGAACCTAAAAAGCTGACAAAGTGAACACTAACAGCATTCAGGGAACATGCTGCAAACAGCCAGCACTGGCATCAAAAATAGCACTGAAAGGGTTAAATGTCCCCTAATTTTTCTTCCTTTCCCGCTGCAATATTTTTAATGTGAGTATTTCCCAGATATAAAAATCCCCAAAAAAACAATAGCACGCCTTGCTCTTGTTGGAGGAATAAAATGTTAAGGCGCGTCGGAATGTCGTAGTAAGACTGATGATTTGCTCCAGGGCCTTTCTGGGAGCTGGCTGATTAAATAACAGAGTTTCCTCCTTACTGAAGAAGTGAGAACAGTGCAGATCAATTCCCCCGGTTTAAAATGTGTCCCCAAATGCCATTAATAATTATATGAAAGGACCACATACATCGCAGCTAATCGATTCCATAACTTATCTACATGTGTGCTCCATTAATGGGCCCGAGGAATGCTGTAAAATACAGACTTCTGGTTTTGGTGGAAGGAGTCTGCCTGTTCTGGATTTAAAAAATAACAGTGTGTGGTGACACCGCATCTTCCTGGGTTTAAACTATGTGCAGATCCTAAAATAATATTCTGCAGGCTTCGTTGACTTAGCATCATGATGTCTTCTCTTTCCAAACTGGCGGCTTCAGGTAGCAGCCCGTGCACTTTAATTGGCTTGTTCTCCTAAAGTGTTCCCCTTGTCCTTACGTGGCTCCGAATCCTCCGTGCCATTCCGTCGCAGACAGAAGTTCTGCTTCTAGGGCATTTTTCCCATTAACGGCCTGACGATAGGCGTACCTGCGGCCTTTCCCGATGATGTCACGTCTGGAGCGAACGGCAATGATTTTGAATTGCTAGTCATTAATGCAAAATTGTACGACGTAGTAGGTGGACAATAAAAGAGAAACATATTGGATTACTTTTTGTTCATCTGGAATGTAATTAAGATATTTAGTAGGTCTCTAAAGCAGTGAGGAGCACCTCTGGCAAAGGGATGAAAAAAAATACCTCCAGAGGAACGTGAAACTGGAGATAGAGGGAGTCATGCTGCCTCCAAGGAGGGACCAGACCTTGACCGGTGTGACGGGGACGCTGGTGTGTTTATTGTTTGCTCAGGTTCAGGAATGTGTCCTCCTGGCTACCTGCCAGCCTGCAGGAGGGGCTTTATCGCTGCCCACGTATCGCTAACCCGAAACGGACTCGAACCCGAGTCTTCTTCCCACCAGTGAGACGAGCTAAGTTTTGAATTATTGAAATAACTTGCATTTCATGCACAAATGGCCCAGGGTGGCATCTTGCTCATACGGAATTTGGATTTCTTTAGTTTCCTGTCATTAACAAATATGCAGGATATATAGTACCATCATACTTCATTAATACTGTCCGTATAGGTGAGAGTAAGCTTGGGGGTCACGGTGAAGGGGCTGTCACCTTGTGGCACCCAGGGACCTGAGAGTTGGGGACCTTACTCCTGGGCCCACAGACATGTGAGTATTAGGCCAAGACTGGGCTCAAACCACAGCCCTTGTAATCACATAGAGGCGTAGCCTGCTGAGACACATACACACACATACAAACAGAATACACATATACAGGCAGTACCCAAGTTAAGAACGTCTCACTTATGGACAACTGGTACTTATGAATGGGCTACCATAAAGCCTATCGTATTAAAAAAATTGTTAAATACAATGGTTGGTTCGCTGGCTCGAAGTACCATATCGTGTGTAGTTACTTTCTGTTATTATTGTGTAATAATTATTATTAATATTTCGTACCGGGTTATTATTTTTCCGACTTACCTGCAAATTTGACTTGAAGACTGACTTACTGAATGGGTCTCGTTCATTACCTGGGGACTGCCTGTATATCAAAATATACATGGTATTTGCAAAGCTGCCCTTGTGTCAATTGTAGAATTGTAATTTAGCGAGTAAAGGTTCCCATTAGACTGATGTAATCGTTGTAATCCAATACTATTTTACCATCATGTTTGGTTCTTGTTTTTGCATAAAAAGAATTGAGTCAACGTCTCTAAACACCTCATATCTCAAAAGTATATATTGTTATTTATTATTACTCTGTTTTCCAGGATAATACTGCTGGCATAAATCGTAAAAGCATGTCAATGTGGAATTTGGTGATTGTGATCGTGTTCTAGGTTAATTCAAACAAAAACACATAATGTGACCAATGGAAATGGAAGAGAAAGCCAATGCCATAGAGGTGAATGATACTTCCGAGGCTGTGCAGACAGTATTGTTCATTCATAGAAATCAGAACTGCAGGGTATTGTTTTAGAATACATGAAAGGACATGACAGAACCCTCTGATGTCATTTATAGATACAGAGACTCTTTACTTTTTAAATGGTCAGAGAGGTTCTCAGTAAATGAGTGTTGGGGGGGGGGGTCATCTTGAACTGCTGTGTCATGGCCCTTAGCTGAGGACGCAATGCTTTGTCCCCTCATCCATGCTCCAGGGGGTTTGGGTTTGCTCGTCCCTGTCTCGCTGCAGGTCGAGTCCAGCGGAAGTATCTGGCTGGAGAAAATAATAATATTTAGAAAAAAAAACACCAAAAGGTGCACAACCAGCAAGGGGGGGGGGGGAGCGCCATCTTGGAACAGGGGAACGACATTATCACCTTGTTCGCGCTACTGCCTCGCTGCCCCTTCGCCTTTTACTGAGGAGCCCGGAATTTGAGAGCTTTAACAAGGTGTCTCCAGTCGGAAGGGGAGAAAATTAGGAGCAGAGGCCTTACAGGTGCATAGTGGGGGGGGGGGGGAGAATGATTCTTGTGAGCTTGATTAAACTTCCTTGGGAAACGGCCGAGGAGTCGGGCCGCTGATGTAAAGTAGTTATTGCCGGTTTCCTCTCTGTTGCTGGGCCAGCTGTTTAAAGTTAATGGGTCCGATCCGCCGTCCACCCCGCCGACGGTACACTGGCCTGGCCGGCGCATGCAGCTCCCACTGGCATCGCATGGCCTGCAGATGTAGAGGCAAAACTCCAGAGGACTTAATGTTAATTCTAACCCAGTGTTCCCTGCCCGCAGCCCCCCTGCCATATGCACCCTCCCGGCCCCCACCATGGTCTATGTTATTCCTGACATCTAGGAACACGTAAAATTAATAGACATCACTAATTAAATGACCTGAACATGGGCAAATGGAATCTAAACAAAGCAGCCCGTTACGGCTTGTCATGAATCAGTGTGTCAATCGCGGGCCGTCAAAATGAGTTAATCCTTGCTGAGCATAGCAGCAGACAGCCTAGCTGTTAAATGTAAATTCCTGAAGATTGTTTTTTTTTGATAAATGGGACCGCGGATCACAAATGGATCCATTCAAACAAAAGACTCTTCCCCTCTTGCTGTCATGTAAAGATTTTATTCTAATCAAGCAGACAGAGACACAGATTATTCCTGTTTGGCTTCCAGTCTCTCCATAAAAGGACCTATTGCAAATGCAGGCCTACTGGAAATGCTAAATTATTACATCATGTCAGTTTCAAGTTTTCTTGTGTAATAATCATCTTGTATAATTTAATGCATAACCCTAAAAAATCTTGTATAAGCCAGCAAATGCAGTCTGCTTTTTGTAACTATACTGAGCCATAATCGGAGGTCATTTTTCTTTAAATCCTGTGATCCTAATAACCTATCCAAAGTTTGCCTCTACAGATCTCCGTTTTTTTTTTTGTTGTTTGTTTTGGAGTGAACATTCACACACCTGTTCATTAACATGGCATATAGAAGTTAAGAGGTTATTTTATTAAGCATTTTGTTCTTGTCATCATTATCTCGTTGCTGTTAAATTGACTGTTGATTTGCTCACTGTTCATTATCTCAAATTGTCACCTTATTTACATACACCTAAAAGTTTAAAACTTAAAGAAAATCTGACCGTATTCTTTCTAGAGTTTGGCTTCAATCTATTTATTAGTCTTAAAGTTAATCGTTGCAGTGTGTTTTGTGTCATGTTTGTTCCTTTTTTTATAATTAAACATTAACAGCAAGTTTCCCATAAATAAAACGCTCGTCATTTCCCCCCAGCGATTTCAGACAGTTAAGATGTTCTTCACCCTGCAAGGAAGAGGCGCGATTTTCTGTTGAGGGTGACTTTGAGGCCATAAACCAGTCGCTCCCAGAGATTGCTGTCCCAAAGAGTGTTATGCGTTTGCGGTCCCCAATTATCGCCTGGCACTCCACCCTGCCATTCTAACACTGATTGTTGGCTTGTGCCACTGGGCACAGGGGAGACATGTGAAAGACATTACCTGCAGGGTGAAGCCCACATGATTGTGTTTAAGAGGTTTACAATGCTCATTAACAGCACCCCACCACAGCCTCTGGCAGGCTTGTCTGACTGCTCTAGTCAGCGGCTACGCTCCGCCGCTCTCCCAGCCCAAGAGTCATCCAGCCGCCGCTGGAACGGCACGAGCGTGCAGCCAGTGGAGGGATGGAGGAATTAAGCGGCGACTTAGCTGCGCCATTTCTCTCTTCGCACGCGCTGAGCGGTCGCAGCAGAGCGAGACAGATTGGACGGGAGCATGAAGAGAAGCTATGAAGAAGTGCAGGCTCGAGTCCAGTTTGTTTTGCTTGAAACGCTGCTCATAGTCGGCTTTTCGGACGGACGCGCATGTGCGCATGTGCGGCTCGTACAGTAGGGCTGTTTTTAAGCGGCTCGAACAGAGCCCAGATATAATCCAGACACTTCCTCCTGCCTCCAGTGTAGGCCAATGAATTTTGTCAAAGACACTTGGGTTATTTTTAAAGAGATTATTTAGCGCCATAAAAATAAACTGCTTCTTGCTCACTCGTTGCTAAACGGTTTAAAAATCAGTGTTGAGTTTTTTTTTAAGCATATCAGTTTAAATGTATTTTCATTATCCGGTTATTATCATTACTCTGACTTTGTTTCTCATTATTGGCATTCTTTTTGTTTGCGGGAACAATTACAACCAAAATTAGTAGCAGGAAGCTGCAGCCTGACTAGTTATTATCTCGAGTTTTATCTTCGACGATTCATTGTTCTCGGAAGCGTACAACATCAATCAACACAATCGCGACCCTTACGCATCTGACTCCATGCAAGTGCCATGAAGCATCGTCCTAAAACAGCTTTCATCAGTCAAACGGGAGCCTTTACTCGCTAAAGAGAGAGTGAGAGTGTGTCTGTGTGTAACTGATTAAAAAAAATACTCATATTGGTTTGTTAATTGAAGCATTTCCTTGACAGTCCATTTTCCCTGACAACACAGTGTTTTCTTGACACGAGACACTACTGTGGTTTCAGCCTTTATTAAGAGGAGACATAAAGGGACACAACACAGAGCATTTTCTCAAGTGTAAAAATCACCTTTTTGCTTTACACTGGCACTACTTGAAGTGTAGTCTTCACTGGAAATGTTCTGTGCTTAAATAAACAAATACGTGTACTTCGGGGCTTAAGAAGGGCAATTTGCTCAAAAGGCATGACAAATTGGTTTTAATCTCTAATAATAATTTTAGGATACAGATAATTTTACCATGTCATTGCCCGGAGAACATGAAAATGGCCCTTCTAAATGTCTAAATCTAAATGTATGCGCAGCTTGCCTGAAATATGACAAAGCGTGTAAGAGTTCCTGGTTCATTTGTCTAGATTTAAGGACCACACTCTAATTCACTTACTTACAGTTTTCTTATTTAGAGGAACACATGAAGCCTTTTTGTCATTCTGGGAGCATGATTTGTTAGTGACTGCAATAGGTGGAACATTCAGGTTCATAGACTGCAAATCCAGATCAAGATTTTGTCTCAACCAACCAGTTGAGTACTCTGTGACAGTGACTCTTTATGTTCAACTGGTTGGTTGAAACAAAATCTTGGTCTGGATTTCTACTTTCTAGACCCAAACCTTCCACCTCTAGTGACTGTATACCTCATTGGGGACACCGTGGGGTGGAAAAAACATTTTTTTTTCAGTGCTGTCTGGTTCTTCAATGCTCTTAATTAACATCCATAAAATAAAATGTTACCCTTTGCAAGAAGTAATTTCTCGTTGGGTTTTTTTTATTGTAATTTTCCTCTGTCGAATTAGTAGGGGCCATATCTTAAAAACAGTTGATCCAGAAACAGCGGCCTCACGCACCATAGCGTGGTTTGAGGCACAAAAGGGTCTTGTTGGTGCTACCAGACTCTGAGACGTGAGACGTACGTCTTAACCAAATCATAATTCTGATCCGCCCCCTAATCACTCACATGCACACCAGTTTTTCAGGAACCTGGTCTGCTTATGAATAGCAGATATAAACATGTGACTGTAAGGAAAAGCATTGCCTAACTTCAGGCCTGTGCGTCATGAGTAAAATGCAGACTGAGATTTTCAGTCCCTTTTGTGTTCACTTTCGTTACAGTCACATGGCTTTCTGCCAGGCTTATTCTTAACCCAAGTGTGTGTTGGAAAAGTATAGTCACACTAATGCCTTCCTTTTTCCCTCTTCCTGGATATGGAGATGAATGTGCTTACAAGATGCCCTGGAGTGGGAGCACCACAGAGTCTTGTATGACATCATTGTCTTTGTGGCAAGTTGCACACAGCTTCGCCCAGTCTGCCATGCATGTCATCAGAAATGGTCTCCTAGTTGAGAGAGTGCAGATGCATCCAACCAATGACGTGTCAGTTACCTTATGATGTCACCCATTAAGCTGCACAAGGAACTTCTTTATTTTAGGGAGATTTACATGTGTTTGCATGTAGGTACGGTTACAAAAAACACTGACAGTACAAATTAACATGTCTTTATAAGAGTGCCTGGGTGTACAGTTCCTAATATTGATACTTTTTAAACAGCTAATTTCAAACCCTTCAAATAAAACAATGTAGATTTCAATGAGTTTTACAGGTGTGTTAGCCGTTATTTTAAAACAGAGGTTGTATGGCTGTGTTGGACACACAATTTTCAAATGCAGACCGTTATATGATTGCTAGTCCTTTCCAAACAATACTACCCTTAAAAAACATGCAGTAATGGTAGCATGTTGAAAGTCAGGGTTATTCAGAGTAACTGACAACAAGAATCACAATCCCATTTAATGGATGTTTTTATAAAAATCTTTTAATGAATTTTCAAATAAAAATTACAATACTCTGACACATTAACATTTTATATATAAACAAAACTTACATCTGGCAAATATATACTACCATATCATTTTGTTCCAATGATGTGAATTCTAAGTAAAGCAATGTTTAATAAGTTATACATTTTAAATTCAAATGAAATACAAACAACTCAAAGATATGTGCACACAGAAATGTAAGGCACTAAACAAACAGCAGTAAAGAAGTATAATTTAGGATTCGATTTGCCGTAGCAGGATACAGTGGCATTATGGCATCCTCAGACATTACCTGATCATTCACTGGGAAACTGATGTGCTGTTGGCATGATGAACATCGGTGAAGCGGACTGTTGAAAAGAAGCAGGGCAGTATGGGGCCAGAGGAGTGACTGCATGTAGAAAATACAGGCCAAGTCATTGACCTTGTGTGTGTTGTTATCCAGTTTTTACCTAAAAATCACACACCCGCTTCTTCATTACACATTCAGTTTAGGCCTAATCCCAATATACCCCTACTTAGCCCTACTCCTCCGTTTTGCGTGTACGCGTGTAGGGTAGTGTTGTCCCATTTCTTTTTAGCAGCGAGGGGTAGTGGTGTTCAGCCCTCAAGATATCCCTCGAAACGGAGATTTTTCAGATGCTGGCTCAAAACCGAGTGAAAGAAATTTCCCACAATACATTACAATACACGACAAGAAAAAAGATGATTGGGGAAATAAAAGATGTGGGGAAATAAGCTCATATCTTTATAAATACGCTTGCAAAAAAAAAAAATAGCGGAATATCTTAGTTTAATGTAAGTGAAACGGAGTATGAGGTTGAATTTTTTAAAAACAATTTTCTGAAAATCGCTAATTCCGTGCGTAAAGACAGAGCAGTATCTCTGTAGTATTTATAGAAAAAGAACCGAGCAGGGGTTAGTTTCACAAAACCGTCGAAGAATTAAGAACGTATTTATTCAGAGAGAGAGAGAGAGAGCATTCAAAGTCCTTTTTATGTAGTTTTTTGGCTACGACACTTTTGGGAAACTCACCCCCGATTGTTTTTTGTGTTTCGTGCAATAGTCTTCTAAGTGTATTATTCTACATCGTGGAATATGTAAAAGATATTTTTCCCAATTCAACATAAACACGTTGTTTATGCAAAACGTGTGCATGTTTTATATAAATATTGCATGCAAATACGCCTAATTTTAAATCTGCGTGCCATTGTCAAAGGAATGCTAATCCACAAATTGACAGTGGTTTAATCATTTTGTAATATTCTAGGGATACGTTACTGGTATAATCATGTTGTAATGTTAAAGTGACTTGTCTGTGTTATAAGCATGTTGTACTATTCCAGGGACTCCCGAGCAAACCAGGCAGCTCATAAGCAAGTGGTGTCCCAATTCCTAGGTAAAGATTTCAAGCCCTACCCCTTGTAGCTACAAGCTGTGAAGTCAACATTGGAAGGGAGGACCCTCGAAGTCTAGTGGTAGGGCTAAGGGAGGAGAAATGGGATTGGGCCTTAGTATGTGTTTGTAGTATTGATTGCAAAATGCTGAACCTAGCATTTCACATTTCTGGATGAAACTGAATTATCAGCAGTTACTTGTATCAGTCTATAAAAACAGGCTTGATGTATCAGTTATTCAACAGAGCAGATAATACAGATTGTTTTCCAACTATTGTCATGGGAATTGGCCTAACCTCTGAGGTATTTGACATGCTATATATATATATATATATATATATATAAACTCAGCTGCATCTTCAGGCGGCTCCTCCGATTGAAGGCATGTTGAAGCCATCTGAAGGTGTTTGGATGGATGGATGGATGGATGGATGGATGGATGGATGGATGGATGGATGGACGGATAGATGGATGATGCCTTAAAGGAGGCGGGGCTTAAATGAAGCGAGCCCCTCACACTTGGTGGTGATTAATGCACAGACATAACAGGTCACACTTCTGAAGATTTATTCAGCACAGAAGCCTAATAAACTTATTTTAAAGCTGAAGTTGAAAAATTGCAAAGACGCAGGTTTGTTTTGGCTCGACGTTATGTTCCATTTTCCCGCGGCAGACTACTGGTCCACAGGCGGCCTTTTATTGCCCGCATTTCACTACGAAAGCAGGGAAGGAACGGCTTTGTGTAATAAACTCATGGCAACACAAAAAAAACGCTGGCAGCCATTTGGGGTGCATACTAAAAAATTTCTGACCACAACTCGTAAACCACACTTTATTTACACTGGCTCCTGCTCTTTATTTGTTCATAGGCTTTCTGTCTCTGAGAAACGGCTGCCAGTTGTTGCCATGACGTTCTGTTTGGCGGGTCAGAACTGCCCCCATTGGTAACTGCGCACCTCTGTGTTAGCACTGGGCATAGGGAACAGCAGTAGGTCATATATGCCTACAGGAATGCTGTATATTTCCCTAAGGGCTTTATGATGTATGGGCAACCAGGGAAAATAAGGCTCAGGGATGGGATTTCTTACATTCGGACCATTTTCACACAATCACAGGAATCGCAAGAACTGCTTTGTCCCGTTCTCTACACTTATGCTTGCTGGGCTCATTAATGCTTGACTTGTTCATTAAATTTGTTTTAATGACATACATGTAGGAGACTTGCCATATATTATGTATTATAGGGAAAAGGCATTTTCATTGTCTGTTTTGAATTAGGGATATTGTCACTGCATCCTGCCCTGAGAGGACCCCTGCCTTGTGTCCTGTGCTGCCTGGCAGAGGCTTTAAATGCACCTCGATCCCCCAACAACCATGTTCTATTGTAATATAGATGTTTGTGGTTAGAAGATGGATGGATGGATGGATAGATGGATTGATATATGGACACAGATATGGTTTTTCTTAGCCTTCTCATAATGTTTTATGCAACCCACATAATATTCTCCCAAAAATATAGCCGACGAAATGGGAGAAATATTTCTTGCTTTTCTGCAACAGATAATTATCCTACGATACATGTATTTTTATCTTTATAGTCCTTAACGTTTTAAAGTGATTAATGGCTTCTATTAATTATAATAATCATCATCGTCACTAAATTCTGAAATATAATGTTAAACACTGCTAGAACCTACTACATTAAAATAAAATCACTAATATGGCCAGGGGAGTGATCCATACCGCAAGCCACTTAGCAAAACGGTTCTTGTGAGTCATTTTACACTTTACTCTCATTAACATGAATACCATTAGCAATCTGCCAATCCCCTAAATTAAGAATGAGTTCCATTAAATATTGTCTAAAAAGGAATATATTCACGGAAAACAAAAAAGAAGTCGACAGGGTTCCAGCTGAATGATGATGGCACGTTCCGAAGGGTTTAACACTGCTAACCCCGCGGCAGCGCGCATTCTTCCCGCGGCTCATTAGTAGAGCCGCTTCGGGTCGCGCCCACGCTGCCGACAGAGTGCCGCCGCGTCCCCGCTACAGCCGCTAAGTCCGCCTCCGGCAGGGTTCTCCGAGGCGCGGCGAGACGCCGCCGTAATACGTGTTTGCAATCACAGCGTTTGAATATGTGTCTGGAGAGCGGGGTGGATGGGGGGCACTGCAACTTCAGGACGTTTACCACAGTGCTTCCTGTTCTGTTTACCCCAGTGGGGGGCAACACGTGGGTAGGGGTAGAGGGCTAACGGCAAACACCGCGAAATGAGCAAGATACATACATACTGAGGTTTGCATTCAGCCTGAGAAAGTCATTTTAATGTAAATCGGAGAACAGAGGAGTGGTTTTACATATTTTTGAGTAGTTTCTGAGCATTTTTTTCATAGTCTAAAATCATTTAGAGTAGTTTTATAGCTTTGCTGTAGGAGAAGAATGACAGCTGCAATTTCCTGATGCTGTTACTGAGTCTTCATCTCTGAAATAGTCTCTCCTCTGACCACCAGGCTTCGAAGGAATTTATTTATGATTATTTATATGTCCGACGAGGGTTAAGCTGATGAGTGGTGAAAAATAGCGGAACTAAGGGATACATAACAGGATATCGGTGATCTTCACTGAAAAATAAATCTGGATCTGTTCACTTCTGATTGTTGTGTACTTGGTTTCTCACTAAGTGAAACACCCGCATATAGATTCCCTGTAACTATTAATTTTTTGCTCCCTGTCAGTTATCTGAGATAGTGACGTGCATTTATGGTCCATACATTTATGTAAGTAACATCATGACAGTGGCTGTATGACTAGAGCTGTCAGGAGAAAAAAAAAACTATTGAAAGTATTATAGATTGTCTTTTAAAGAGAGAACGTCATCACAACTGCGGCAGGGGACTCAGGATCAGGCCGCACTGTGCCACACTGCACATGCCACACCGCACTGTACCACACTGCACCATGCCATACCGCACTGTACCACACTGCACCATGCTGCACCGCACTGTACCACACTGCACCATGCTGCACCGCACTGTACCACACTGCACCATGCCGCACCACACTCTACCACACTGCACCATGCCACACCACATTCTACCACACTGCACCATGCCACACCACACTCTACCACACTGCACCATGCCACACCGAGTCTCCAAGGCTGTTTTCTGCGTCTCCTCGCATCATGGCTGACTGACAGCCAACTCCAGCGTGCAAACAGTAGGGACCAAAGGTCCGGACCGGCGTGCGAGTGCTTCCTCCAGCAGGTGCCCGGGCCTTTAGCAGTGGTTGGCTCATTACTGCGTCTGCGAGCTCGGCCCTGTGGCCCCGTGTCGCCACGCTCTCATTACCCGCCCACCAGTGTGCGGGATCCACTCCCCGGACCTCCAGCGAAGGCGGGCGGGCCAGCCAGCGGGAGGGGGGGAGGGCTCGTTGAGGAAAATGAGCCTCCGTGTGATGAGGGAAGGCTCTCGTCGCCCGGCTGGGCCTCTATCGTAAACATGTTCCATAAATGACAGATCACAGGGGCTCTGAAACTGAGCCTTATCCCGACGTGATAACACATTCATCCACCCCAACCACGCCATCACACAGTTTGGGATGAACCTCAACTATCTCAGAGACATACACATGTTTGTGTTTGTGTGGGAATTTTTTTAAGCGAATTTAGAGTGTGTCTGCAGCAATGATTAACAGACTTGGGGGCCAAGTACATTTGAGACCAAATCCAAAATATTCCTCCCGCTACTAAATTATTGCCCTTTTCTGATTGGCACTGGTGCCTCACGCGCACCAGTAACACATCCACATATTCTTTCAATGCCAAACTAAAGTAAAGTTTGAAAGTGTGCCTGCACTGGTTGCAAAGAAACCAATATCTAATACTTTTTAAAACCCTGGGCAGAGTTTAATTTAAATGCAAATGCAGTTCACTTCCATGGCACAGAATCAAGCACGAGCTGTTATCCTACAATGGTATAGCTCACATAAAGGCATTTAAGCTGGCTGCCAGATTTCTCCTGAAATTTCAGCACGGACGAATCCCTTGCGCATCGCATGAGCAGGTTGCTGCATTTTCCGTCGCACTGAGTATGAATTACGTGCAACTGACACGCATGCCGCCGCCGTGCGATCGCACGCACAGCTCTCCCCTTTCTCATTGTCCCGGTTAGGCACGGTCGTGCATCTGCGCACGCTTCCGGAGCAACACTGGCATTTGGAGCGGCTTGATTATTTTCCGTGCATATCTAAGTTGGTAAATTAAGTGAAAGTGGCGAGATAAGAGTAGATGCCTGAAAAGACAGGGGATTTGGCCCTGAATCCTTTTAGCAGACCATTGACACATGAATGAGAAAAAATGGACAACCAATTTGGAAGTAATGCAACTAAAAACAGACAAGTGTAATTTCATCCATCTGGCCAGATGTGTAAAAGTGCTGTTCTGAACATTCGCCTTGATTGATCTTCCCCAGACTGAAACAGCTATTATTAGCTACAAGCCTAATAGCAGCAGGATGGCTCACTGCTCTCCAGGGCCATTTCTCCGGTCATCTCTCCTTCACCGCAGCTGTGGAAGCTGGGGCGGAGGAGGCGGGGGGGGGGGGGGGGGGTGGGGGTGCAGGAAAAAGCGAGAACAATGTATAACAGAGTGT
>JAABNY020000046.1:19737933-19755666 GCA_015164015.2 Brevimyrus niger
TCTCTCTCTCTCTCTCTCTCTCTCTCTCTCTCTCTCTCTCTCTCTCTCTCTCTCTCTCTCTCTCTCTCTCTCTCCGCAGAATTAAAACCATTAAATCCTAGTAGCCTATTCTGGGTAGACTGTTATTGTCTGTTGTCTCCGTGTAGTCCATTTGCGAAAAAAAAATGTAATTCAATTATAAATTGAGAAGCCGTCGAAATGGATTACGCTTATAGCGACACTAAAAAATAATTTACACAGTAAATACGTATTTATGATGTTTTACGACCACGGGTCTCCTGTTCCTAGCCATGTTGTGTGTTTTTATGTTTTTTTTTCATTATTATTATTTCATCATATAATATGATTTTACGTATGCTGCAAAAATGTCTGATAAAATTATTGTATTCATTTAAATTTATTTGAATAATGACTATAAGTGTTCACGTTGATATACTCAGCCTTCTTCTGCATAGTAAAACGTTTTAAACGACCGTCAATTCATGTTTCTACATTTACGTTTTATTTAGGTAAGTAATGAAATTGACCTGTTCTTCGGGGGCTGTTCGGGATTCGTTCTCGATAGCCCTGATCGATAGTCTACATACCAAAAATGAAATACAGTTCAATAATAATCACAATTCAAAATAAATAATAAGTATTCAGTTTTAATAAAACACTATAAACAAAACAGACTATGAAAACGTTTTTTTTTTTTTTTTTTTTGGCAATTTATCCCAACTCCTTGTACATTTATAGAGTCTTACGAAGTAGCCTAATTGATACCACGCGTTATTTTTTATTTTAGAATATATTCTCAAATTACAGTCCCAGAACTGAACTGGTTGTGGTTTCTGGGTATAGTCTAATCCGTTGTAGGCCTTCCAATTTACATGAAGATGTTTCATACAAACATATTTTTGGCTGCACCCCCTTATGTTTCGATCACCACAGTAGGGAAAAATTATTGCAACGTGCAATACAACATGCAACACACAATAGACACGCGATTGGTATGTCTGAATATTTAAATGTAGTTGTACATTAATACCACCATTAGGCCTACATTTTAATTATTTAATTAATTAAGCTTTAGTGTTGTTCAAAGGAATTATTCATGTAGTCGGCAGTACAAGAAAAGAAACGAAACACCACGTGTATCTGTATAACGGGACACATGATAATATCGTCTTACGGGAATATATATTTCTCAGCCTTTTAAACATTTTGCAAGATCCTGTATAATTGCCTCTATAATATATTAGGAGGCTTTGCAATTTTACCGTGTTGAATTGAAAACCTGGTCGACATTACAGCAAACGAAAAAATTACAAAATGGACAAGGCTCTCCTCAAGAAAAAAAAGGTATCTTTGTTTGGTCCCTTTTGTTTACCGCTGGATTTTTCATTTTACTAATTCATTTCAATGGCTTTCAAACTGGAAAATGGAAATGTTGCTCTTGCCCTCTATTTCAGCTGCAGCGTCCTGGCAACAGAGCAATTTTCTATCATCAAGGATAAATGGCATCGAACAGTACATTCTGATAAAAAAAAAAAAGCTTCAGCCCAAGAAGCCCGTGATTGCTGCCCTTCCTCCTGTCATCTCTCTACAAAATCCTCTCCTCCAAAGCCTAGCCGCGTGCTGTCAGACCTAATAATGTCTTCTGTTTGGGCGAAAAGAACCAAAAATCCACATACAATGTTCGCATTTGCCCAACATCCAACACGACAGGTATTTCATTAGGCTGAATGTCTTAAATTCCTTAATTTTTAATTTAATTCTGACACTGCTAAATGCGTAAAAAATATTTTATTGCATTGATTAACACAATAAGTTTATTTTCTCTTATTGTGCTTTTAGCGGAACCACGCAGGATATTTTTCGCCCTGTTCCTCTCATAGTGTAAATCTACATTTAATCGTTCTGGGATGTTCTGGATCTTTCTATCTAACTGTCAAGCCATTTTTCTTAATTAATTGGAGCCATAAGGAAGCGATGTGTATTGGCAAAAATACACAGCCTGGATGAAAGCGTTCGTGCACAAACGTCATATGAGCCGGTTCAGATTTTTTAAATGCTTGTTCGCTTTTCTTTGACCATATTCAACATATGATTAGCAATTTCGGGGCTATTGGTGTGTGTTTTATTGGGAAATTCGAGTACATTGTTAATCCCCGTTTCCATGGTTATGTATGTAAATGATACGGTTATTTGACATTAAGTGGATGTTGATCATGAAATTTTGTCTACAAATATTCAGGTTATTAAGGTAAACAGCCTTTCGCATCAGTCGCTCATTGTCAGTGAGCTGCATTGTGTATGCTTGTTGTTAAAAGCACAAGAAGAGCGCTCAGTTGAACATATGGAAACAAAATTATTAAAAAAAACAAGTTATACATTTTATACTTAGCTAGCTTCTCACGTGAAATATTCATGGGCTCCACATAATATTAATTTAGGCATGCTAATTACATATAGGATTATTACATATTAAACTATTAATATGATTATGTCAACAATATTATATTAGGAACCTAATATAAATAACACAAGCTTATCCACACGCATTCGAAAGTATTTGCCCTTACTTCATGTGTCCGTTTAGAAGGTTTGAAATCTATAGAGTACACAGCATTATCTGATGAAAGTTTTTTTTAATTATTATTTTCATAAAGTGATGTTTATTTTATTTTAAGTTTGTCTTTTCACCGTCAAGTAGAAACGCACAGGTGACCTGTAATTTCTTTATAATCACAATAACGCTTCCGAAAACTGAAGACTCTGTATCTTGACTTTATCTCCTAAACGTCTTTCGAATTGATAAACAATGATTTATTGTCGGATGGAGTAAATTGCAATATTTTCTCATACGATGAGTATATTTTAAAAGGCCATAGAAGATGTGCAAATTCACCTGGCTGTTAGGCATGTCTCTTTAAAGTGGGGAAATAATGAATCACCTATTTCCAACTCATTCAGGTGCAGGTCTTTGGTGACAATTTTTTAAGTCAAGGTCCTTGATTTCTGTATGTAAAGGCCTGCTGTCCAGGTAGTGGGACAGTTGGCTGTTTCATTTTATTTGGCTTGATTAACTTTCTGGTGTTTTTTCTCTTTGTGTGTCGGTGTATTTATTTTAACCTGCCAAGCTTCTCACCTGAAATCACCAGCCGTGTAATCGGAAAGCAGGGGGTGCATATCTTTCGGGGGGTGCATATCTTGGCTGCATCTTCACTTTCACCTTCCCTGATATCCCAAACTGACAGGCGTCTAGTGGAGGTTGTGCAATTCTGATGCCAAATCACTGAACTCTGAGTGATTTTAAATAAAGGTAATTAACAGATCTTCTGGTTTTAATCAAACCAGTCTCTGGTATTGCAGGATGCACACATATTAGGTACCTCCGGTTGTTTTGAGTGAATTGCGAAATTATGCCATGCCATTGACGGTGTTCGCATTTTTGTGAGCTAACATGTCTTAGCGCCTACACCACGTCTTACGCAGGGCCAGTTCCTACTGACTGCGCCATTAAATATTCATGCTTTGCCGGCCTGTAACCGCTATGCAAATAAATCAGCTTGGACAGCAAATATTTTTGATCTACCCCGAACAACAAGTGAGAATATAACGTC
Source organism: Brevimyrus niger (assembly GCA_015164015.2). Taxonomy (NCBI): domain Eukaryota; kingdom Metazoa; phylum Chordata; class Actinopteri; order Osteoglossiformes; family Mormyridae; genus Brevimyrus; species Brevimyrus niger. The sequence goes on from JAABNY020000046.1 coordinate 19,741,542, forward strand.
CGCATTCCTTATAAGCTCACATGTCATTTTTTGCCCAACTCTGCCAGCCACGTCGCAAGTAAATGCTTGCTAGTATTTGAAAAAGCAGTAAATCTTTCTACTGCAGATACCAATTCTACTAAACTGCATATATGAAGGGAACTTTACAAAGATTCTCAGCTGCTGAGTAAAATATGAATCTTAGATTTTTTTAATACAAGTGCACCTAGTTAAGCAGAAGTAATAATCCACACTCCAGCAAAACACATGTACATGTGGTTAAGGGAATTAATTTGTACTTAGTGAGGTTTCATTCATAAATGCTGAAGTGTGGAAGTCCCCTGAACTGCAGAAAGTTGAAGATAATTTTCAGTTTCTCAGACCTAGATTGTTTTGTGGAATTTTCATTTTGTGTGTGAGAGAGTTAAATAGGACAGTGAACTCAAACCTGCTTTTGATATCCAAGTAATACTCTTATATTACTATGAACAGATACGTCTGTAAACACAGAGCAGTTTTACAGTTGGATGAAAATGAAACTTTATTGCAGTCATATGTGGTGTAAGTAACAAAGAAATAACAGCACTTACCTAAAACGTTATTGGACGTCGTGGGACAAAGCGTGTTGTGGTTTTATTGCATTAGGCCTGGGCTGTCATTTGAGGTTTATCTTCGGTTCCCTCAGAGAATCGCCAGCACAGTCAGGCCTGTTCACGTTTCATTCCATCTCCTTTATTCCACCTTGTTTCCCCGCAACGGCCGGAATTGTCTGGATCTGCCAAACTATATCTAGATCATTTACATAATTGCTAGTTATGCTCTACATGTTATCTTTTTTAACTGCATTTTTATAATCATTGGTAAAATTCGAAATGCACTGCAAGATAAATGTTGCTGATGAAATTTACTGGGGAAAATGTAACTGGTATTTGGGTGGCAGTATATTATATCAAATCATTATTAGAGTGGATTTTTAATTTCATTGAAGGAAAGTTGATTTTGCCATTCAAATATTGAGGAGTATATCCCCTTACATTTAATATGTATGTATGTATTATTATTAATGTTGTTGTTATTCTTATTGGCCTATTATTATTGTTGTTATGCTTTATGTTGGTTGGTGATTAGGTGGCTATTTCAATGTTGTTGCTTTGAGTGTTTCCCACTGCAGTGTGCCGTGTACATAATGTTAAACCATGTAGTTAAAGGACAGAGGTAATGCGCGTACTTCTAGTACCTGCTCAGGTTTGAGATAATTAACAAAAAAACTCCGGTGGCCAAATGTTATAACAGCGGAATTTAAATCCAATGGTAAAGAAGAAATGTAATCGTAAGAATTTTTGCCGCGTGTTTTTTTTAATCATGTGAGTAGCCTAAAAATAATTACTGAGAAATATATTTTCAGTATTTTGCATTATAAAATTTCATACGTATTATGTTTGTATTTTATACACAAATAGGTCATATATGCTAACAAATACGTAATAGTATTGATTGATATTTTAATTGACATAATGATTAAATGTGGTTGTTATGGTTATTATTCCTTTTCTGTTTAAAAATACTTGGCATTATTTCACGTCTTATAGGAATTGTGATGATTCGTAATTTCAGTATTTGACGCCAAAAGCAGTTCAATGCAGTAAAATCCAAATTTGTATCAGGGCTAAACTGTGCAATTAATTTCTCAGGATTGTGTGTTTGGAGAAACGTCTGCGCTGCGCTGAAAGGCGTCTGATGATGCTCGCGGGAACGTTTGCGGATGCACTCCTTCTGATTTCTATTATGTTGACCCGTGTTCGGATGCCAAGAACTCCGTGTGGGATCCAGCTGCTCTCATTTTCTCTCGCCACTTCCTTCACACTGCAGCGATGGAAATCCATCGACGCCTGTAAGTCTGTTTAGAGCCAGTGGGTTTGAACTCCACAAAAACACACTTTTAACTCGTTTTTTACTGGACGGGGGAAGCTGCAGTGATGGCCCGAAGTGTTGAAAACAAAGCTTTGAAAGTCAGGAGGTGGCGTCCCGTAACATTCTGCAAAAGCTGCAAAGGCGAAAAACCGCAGAATCCAAGGAATTTACAAAAATATGCACGTTTCCTACAAACGCTGTGTTAACGCTCCAACACTGCTATTATCATATGCCGGCATTTATACAAAGAAACGCGGAGGCCTATTAAACACAATCATTATATAAATGGTATGACAAATGAAACAGTAACTACAGTATTACTATTGCAACTATAAGAAATCCTTTCCGGAGTTTTCTCACAAGGCAAATATAATTTACAATTAAACTTAAACATTTCACAGGAAATCCATTATTCATTAAACTCCACGAATCCATCAGATAGTGACATGTCTCGGTAATGGATTGGCTCAGTGTGTAAATCCTTATCCTTCTTCAGTTGGCCGGGCCCGTGGATAACAAGACACCTGTCGTCGCAAAGTAGGCACACAATAGAAGATGCGGTGAAACTTGTGGTAAACCAGCACGTATGGAAATCTGGGATGTATTTATATTTCTTACGCTAGTTGTGTGGGCGTTGCGATTTCAGCATATAATAAATTAAGCGTCAAGATTGTTTGCGCCGTTTGTAGGGAAATCTACGCAAGATCTAATGCGTTCAGCTGCAGCAAACATAATTACAAGTCTATATAATGTGCTACAAACACGACTTAATTGTTCATATTCTCACCACACACTCGGAACAAGTCAGCTAAAGGAATATTCAGTTGGAAATCTTTTCATCACACCAATTTATCTTAATGTTTCTAGGAAAGCTTAGTCTATCGTGCCTGCAGGCTAACTTAACAGACTGTGTTACACTTACTTCACTTGCAATAAATCTGTCAAACTTGTCTAAAGTTAATAAACCATGGTGTCTTAATTAATCATTGAAACTACGAAACAGAAGCAAGCTGTAAAATCTGAACCCTTTGTCTCTATAACTCAAAGCCGACTACAAAAAGTATGTATCCGGTTTCTGTTCATGTATAAGTGGACCCCAGCATTTCGGATTGTATAGGCTCATTCAGATACATCGAATCCAGTGAAAAAGTAACGCAACACTTCACTGAAAATATTGATTATATTTCCTACTGAATCATGCCTTCAGGTTATTAAATAATGCGTAAATATAAAATACAACGCCGGTAATAAAAAATTCTTCGTTTCCATTAAATGCTCCATGACATACACTTCGTTATTCCTACCTCATTGTGGCAATGTCCAAACGAAAGGGTCATTTTTTTATAATCCGAGGGAAATACAACCAAGAAAACAAACAGTGTGATTTATATTTTTATATATATATACACCTTTCTGTCATCTATAGCTTGGCTTGGAGTTTTTCGCCAGAGTTCACCTTCAGAAATGGTTATCCCGCCCGGCTGTGCACTTTTAAATCCCCAAGTAAATAACAACCTTGGTAATAATAGCAAGGTACCAAGTTCTTGTCATAGAAAGGGAGAAAATTGAAACTAAACGCTGCATTTAGACAACCATTTTGATAAGAGGATAATTGAGGCGACACTAGTGTATAATTAGCGGATAATTTATGCTATATCCACTTTTATTCCATCTCCCAAAATAAACCCAGTACATAATCATTACAGGAGAATTGTTCTTAATTTTATAGCGGCAATTTGAATAAAGTGTAGCGGTTAATCAGAGAAGAATTGTGTATAACTGATTGTGACCATAATTATTTTTTTCTACCATTTTAAAATAAATTAATACCACATTATGAAAAAAAATGTGTTGACAATAAAATAGAAATCAACTGAATTGAGAATTAAGAGACCTTAATAGAGCATAGGTACTTCGCACTGATAGTTTATATTGTGACCAAGATATGCCAGGCCGCTAACCGCACGTATAATCTGCATACATTTGGAACAGAAGCGCCTGTTTTCAATAGGGAGACAATTTGCTGTCATTTCTCTAGGAATCCAGGACCGTCTTAATGTTAATACCATAGGCGATTCAGCAGTCTTACATACAGATAAAAGTGATTAGTTAAAAAAAATATTTGTAAACGTATTTAAGGGGGTGTTAAACAGTTAAAAAAAACTAAAATATATATTTTTTTAAATCTCATATATTTATATTTTTATTCGCTAAAAATACATTACACGTTCTAGATATACTGGACATAGATGTTTAAATTGATCACTTTCAGATTTTAAGTTTCATCTAAACCTAAAAATGCCTTGAAATGTATCGTAAAAACGTAAAATAAAGCTTTGTAAGTGTGATGCTGCACATTGAAGATTGTCTCTATAGCGGATATAAGAAAGATCTCCCGCCATTAAATTCCCCTGAAGTGTGGTTACGGCTACGGTGGGAGCTGGTAAGGTGGGTTAACTCACCGTGAAGTCTCCGAGAAGCACAGTACTGATGACGTTGGGTTGAATGACCAATCGGAAGGCGCTGCCCTTTGGAGACAAACCATTTTACTTGTAGTGTCTGCATCAAGTCTAGAAGCAAGGACTCAAATTTAACAGAATCCACCTTAAATTCCCTGCCTTAACTCCAGCCCACCTTCTGCCAAACCGAGTGAGAAATTCAGAAGCAAAAGGAGCGGTGAAATTTGGAGTTAATAAGCCAATATCCCTTCACTGAGGGGGAAACACAAGCACTGCGAGGAGACTCATTTGGACTTGAGAGAGGGTAAGTGCTCTCAAAGCAGAAAATTTGATGATGACCATGACTACGATGGCGGACGGTCTGGAAGCTCAAGACTCGTCCAAGTCTGCTTTCATGGAGTTTGGTCAGCAGTCTCATTCTCAGCAGAGCTCCCCGTCTATGGCCGCCAGCCACTACCCGCTCCACTGCCTTCATTCCGGCTCTCACTCGCATCACCAGCACGATAATTCCCCGTACTCCAGCACCAATTCCTACAACAGATCGCTACCTTACTCTTACGTGAGCCATTCCCACCACAGTCCATACTTATCATCTTACCACAGTAACAACACTGCCGGCCAGACACGGTTAGATGTCACAGGTAAGATTTTTTAAAGTCTTCATGATCGATTATATTATTATGTACTACATTACAATGCATGCCGATATGTAGCCTATTTGGCAATTAATTCCTCTTATAATTAATCATATTAGAGCGATACGTCGAATTTACGTTCGGATGAATGCCGATGATGTTTTATTAATTTCTTAAAGCTGAGAGATGGCTTTTTAAGTCTGCTATTTTTGTTTTGCTTAACTTGGATCTTGAATTTTATTGTTCGTGATTAGACACGTCAGTTACATAGACTAATGTAGCGCTTATTTTGCACGAAATTGTTCCACTTTTGAAGGTTGCGTTACCACGTTCGTCTTTGAATAGTTGTCATCGAATAAAATTACTCCATTGTCGACCAATAAAAACTGAGATATCTTTGAAAACATCTTTTAGCCTGAAACGTTCTTTTCAAGATATGGATGCGGCCATTTGGATTAAATGGATTGCGGATCCGTTAATACAAAAGCATGACAAATATTTCTGATTATTTATTGATATATTTGATGTAACCCACATTTATTTCGTGGCAATGTGATTAGGTAGTTTGTTGTCGCATTTACGCTGTCTATCAAGTGACATTTCCTGTCCTTCGTTTAGAGCAGCAGAAAACGACAGTGATTGAAAACGGAGAAATCCGATTTAATGGGAAGGGGAAGAAGATCCGAAAACCACGCACCATATATTCAAGTTTGCAGCTTCAAGCTTTAAATCACCGCTTCCAGCAAACACAGTACCTTGCGCTTCCAGAAAGGGCAGAACTTGCAGCTTCACTTGGGCTTACGCAAACACAGGTATTATTATTATTATTATTATTATTATTATTATTATTGTTGCTGTTATTATTCGTTATAGTAGTAGCAGCAGTAGTAGTAGTGGTAGTAGTATAATTACTAGTTTTATTAGTAGTAATACACTAATGATGCATGTGACAATTTCACTATCTTTTTAACTAATTGAACTAAATGTGCATATCCTATACATGGGCCTAGATAGTGATATAAAGCTGTGACGTATATTAACTAATTGCACAAACGCCTCTTGCGTTGCATGTGGAGACCAAGTACGTTATAATAACTGAACCCCGCAATGTATATTTATCTGTTTGTTTGTTTGTTTGTTTTGTGGGATACGGTGTCTTTGCTTGTTTGATTTTGTTCTGCTTCACAGGTAAAGATATGGTTTCAGAACAAAAGATCGAAATTCAAGAAGCTGTTGAAACAAGGCGGTAACCCTCACGAGAGCGACCCGCTACCCGGGTCCATTGCCTTGTCACCCCGTTCCCCGGCAATCCCGCCAATATGGGACGTTTCGGCAACCACTAAAGGAGTAAACATACCAGCCAGTAATTACATGCCTGGATATTCTCACTGGTATTCTTCTCCGCATCAAGACACAATGCAGAGATAGGCTCCCAGAGAAAGCAACAGGTAGGCCAGAGGCCTGGATAAAGTGGTCCTTTTGGAAACCAGTTTTTCCTGTATATGTGATTGATGACGTCTTAAAAACAAGTCAGTCGCCGCCGAACACAACAAAGACCTTGCAAAGAGGATACAAGCACTGAACGGCTTATCTGAAAACACAAACTCCAAAGGAATAAACAGCATGTTTAACTGCTCCTGATTGTTCCATGGGATTGCCTCTACCTTGCTCTTGTTTCTTTAAAGTGGACTTTTTAATACCAAAAATATCGCAGATCAAGAACAGTCTTTAGAAGGCGTTTCACGTGAACTTACGTGAAATTACGTTTCTTAAATGGACCGAAATTGTCTTTGCATAACGTTTTACCCTTTTTTAATCAAAGCAAAGCAATCTGTATATGTATATATTGTCCGACTTTAGTTGTACATACTTTTTATGTTTTGTCTTTCATTAATGGAGTAAAATATGACTTTAAATTTCGCCTGGTCGTGTTTGATGTCGAAAAAGGAATGAAGTGTTCTCTCTAAATGGGACGAGGTCTGTGTTATCTGTAATATCTCGTTATTTTTTACCGTGATTTGTTCATTATTGTGGGTACCAGGGTCATGGACACGTTGTTTAATTACTCGAGCGTAGACTACGCGATTAAAACCATGTAAAATTAAGCATGATTACGTAAAACACGCCTAAAATACATACAAGCTCACATAATCTCAGGAAGGTGTACAGTGCTGCCAAACATTTTTAAAAAGTTGACAAAACACACTAAAATATTGTCTTAAATATTATCATGTCAATACTAACCATAAATTAAAGACAATAGAAAACAGACTTACCATAATCTGTCTGTTAATATTTTCCCCGTTGAAATCGGTTGCCTTTCGTCCAGTCAATCTTGCCATTTTCTAGTTCAATTATTGGAGTATTGACAAATTTTCTCTCCCTCTTTCTCCCGCATTCACTATAAAACCCTTGATGCCAAGCGCCACAGGATCGATTCTGAACAAAGCATCCAGCTGCAGTCCCGTTCAATATAGACGAGATATTTGGGACAATTTATGGTTTTATCCACGAGAAGCTTTTTTTCTCCCCCATTCTCATAAATGCAGGCGTAATTAGAGTAATTTTTGATGTGGCCCACTGATTACAGCGTTTTTACCGTCAAAGATAATTACCTGTAATTTTCAACCACTTTTAATACTAAAAGGCATCTTTATTTGGATTTGAGGTAGCAAAGACGAAACAAAAGACAAAATTATTCTGTTATTCATTTACAAATTGCAAGAAGAGTGAACGCGGGGGAAATTATCTGAAATTACAATGTTGAAAAGTAGAATGAGCCAGCCCTGTGCAGCTGTCAAGTCTTATATGCTGAGCGCACGTTATCTTTTTTCTTCCTTTAATGAATAGAATCTCACATACAGGGAGCCGATAATATGTTGTATATCAAAATAAAATCTTTTGAAGGTCTTCACAAATTGCCATTTTCATTTGATTGTATGAAGGCTCTTGTACATGACAGGGGCCTGCTCGGTCTATTTTAAGAATGATCTGAAGACGTTCATTTTTATTTATAATATTTTATATATAATAACAATGGTTATGATCGTTATTTTTTGACCACTTCTTACTGTTATCTTACTTGGTCATGTCTTGTGTGGAAGACGTCTTCGGGAGTTTATAAGGAACTTAAGGATGAGTGGGCTACTGAGAGCACAGAGAAAGCGGGAGAGTGAGAGAGAGGCGGGCGAACGGGAGGACGAAAGACAACGTTATACACTGGATACAACAGGTTTGCGTGCTTTATCATTGTGATCAGGTAGGGCATAGCCGATAAAGATCAATACTAAATACAGACCCAGAATGCATTCAGCGGCATGTTTATGCCGATATCATTAGGATTTTAGGGTTAGCAAATAGGCTAAATGAAATGTATGCTTTCTAGTTTATACCACAATAAATGAAAAAGAAAGAAATGGAATTTGCTTAAATTTAATCAGTCAGAAATGTAGCAAAAGTCGGGCAATATATCACCTGGATTTTCTGTAACCTGCGTTCTGTCACTACCTGCGTTTTTCTTCTTGCATTTGACTGACTAATTAATGCCAAGGTTTCACCGTTTGGCCGGTTTTCACAATATTCTGATGATTTAATTGACAATTCTTTTTTTGTTGATTAAAAAAAAATCCATTTGTCAGAAAAACAATTAAACAGCAGCAAAATACCATACAACAACTGCGTTTTATAATATTGTCTAAATGCGTAGCCATTGCTCAGTTTTATATTTTGTTTACTACATGTACAACATTTTATCACCTATGAAACATAATGCAGAACACGAATTCATTTTTAAACAATCGATAACATAATCACAAAAACATTTTTGTGCACATTTCCTCGATGCAAAAGAACAAATATAAAAACCATTAATAATAACACCGCAAGCCTACCTTGATCTGTGCGCTAATTCGAATACGTTGCAACGGTGATATAGAAGAGGAGCCGAGACGAGCACTTTGCAACGACTGAGCCCGAGTCTGTGTACGGCTCTTGGTTGAGTAAGCACATCCAGGTGTGAAATTGTTTGCACACCCCAGCACCTCTTATATTGCCAGCAAAATTAGCTGTTATTACTGTCACTGTTTAGTGATGGTGAGGTAGAAAAAAGCCTTCTGTAATCAAGACTAGGCGCATCTTTGTAAATTATAGATAATTGTAAATGTCCAGATTATGATAATGGATTCCTAATCCTGGCGGAAGCATAATTATTGTTGAGTGTTACAGTTGAGGCTGTCCAGTAAAGCTAACTCATTATTAGACTCGATTTTCCAGTGCAGATGGACTTGCTGAGTGGAAAATGTTTAGTTGAAATTTAACAGGGCACTCAATGTGATGCCATAATACGGGAACAGGGATATGCAGTGATACATCTAGGATGGGTGATCAAATCAATCACATTAAGAAAGCAACAAATGACAACATTATGTGTAATTAATTTTTGGTGGGCCTCACACGTCATTTATTTTTGCATAAGATTTTCAATTATCTCCTTATACGAAAGCTTTCAGTTACATTTCTTTTTACGGTCCTCGGTGTACTGTAAAACGCACTGCATGTGAGTAGTACAAGAACATTGCTCATTTTGCTTAATATTAATCAATTAGGTGAAAGTGTCTTTAGGATTTAAGATGTCACTTATAACAAAATAATATTTTACTCATTGGGCCTACGTGGTTTTCAAACGTCGTCGCCGTGTACTTGTGCATGCTTGTCTTCGAGTGGGAAAGCGAGGGAGCGCGAGAGCCGAGGCGCTTTAAGGAAAGGGGGGGGGGGGCACGGCGTGATGTTTTTTTTTACAGGACACAAACCAGCAATATGTGCTTGAATCTGTTAAGTCGTTTGTTAAACTGAAAATAACAGGTCCACCACAGACTTTTTGAGGTACAGCCATTTCATTTAAAATATAAATCAGTTATAGGCCTATTGTCCACCAACAAGACAAATATTTCATAGAGCGATAAATGTCTAATAATCGTCTTTAATTGTTCAATATGAGTGATTAACAGATGTCAATACATTCTATTAGAGAGTGAAACCAATGAATTGTAAATATTCCGTTTCAATTGACGTTTTATAAGCACGCGCTGTCTGTATAAAAATATTCCACTATACTACTGTATCACTCAAAAACTGACAAGGTTCAATAGAAAAGAAACAATATACGAGCTAGGCCTATATAAATGTAACACAATAATTGCATAAAGCTAGAAAAAAGTTCGACCCTTTAAGACAGTACCAACTGAGTTTGACTGAGGTGGGTTGTGGTCGGGAGTGGCAGAACGCTAGAGCCGGTCCGCCCCCACAGGAATGCGAATTGCCTCAGATCTCCGTGCCGCCCCTTCGCCTTCTTTCTGCCATTCAAAGAAACTAATTGTAGAGGATACAAAGAAAGAGACTGCCAGAGCGACACCATTTTCTTTGAGGGGGGAGGTTGGAATCCAGATGTAAGTATATGAGCTGTATGTAACTTCATTAAAGCAATAAAATACAATGATAAATTTACAAATAGTCAACTTCAGATTAAAAATTGGAAGAGTATTTGATTTTAAATGTATCGTGTTTGAAATTTCCGTTTCGGTGCTACACAAACTGACATTTAGAGTGCAGCTACAAGTGGCATTGCCTACGAGATTTAATGTCAGCAGACACACACTGTTAGTAGAGCCGTTATTCAGAGAAAACGTTCAATGGGAGATGAATAATTACTGGTATTGTCAAATCAGTAAATATTAGCCTATGCTTTTCCATCGTTGTTCTCGGTAACATATTCTGTTTCTAAAATTGTCTGGCTACCATAAGTATAGACGCGGAAAAAGAAAGCAATCCTCTTTTAAAGGTGAAAACCTTTTTTAATACAATGGTAACATGATAATCAGTTCCGTGATTTGTAAATATGAATGTGACACCTTATATCGAGCTCAGTTTGCACTGTCAAACTGTATATGCCTTACAAAAAAATCATAACATTACTTATTTATATCCAACACAGTCATTCCTATCTATTTAAACTTTAATAACAGTTTCCAGTTTACATGCAGACCGTAAGTGCACATCTTGTCAAATGGGCTTTGTGTTTGTAATTTTTAATTTCATTTCATTAAAAAAAAAACATCTTTATCAAAAAATATATATCCACAGAAATAACAATCACTAAATTTAAGAAATCATAGTCACACTACGGACCAAATTTACATTACACAAAATCATTTTGTGACTCAAATGATCACATTTTGAAGTCAATAAAATCAAATCTAAACAATGATTTAATTAATTCAGGTGGAGTCACAGTTAATATAATAAGGTAGGTGAGGGTGGACATTTTTATGTATTGCGGGGGACATTTATTTCACGTTGTGTAACTGCTGCAATGCGAAGTGATACAGCTCCGGGGAAAAAGAGATACCGCTGAGATCAAGATTCAAGGCACCACTGAGAGTTTTCGGAGTTTCACGGTCCGTTTGGAACACAAGTAATAACTCTTCCAAATGCAATAAATTACATGCACACATTTACACATTTTACACTTTCTCCTATAACTGCCATTTCAATACATTGCATATTCCTTAAAAACTTAAACGTAAGTCCAATACATTAAAATATTTAAATAGCGCATCAATACAGCGTCCCTGATCCGAGAACCAATGAGTGTTGTATCGAGTTGGGGGGCTGTAGGTGAGGGTTAAGGGTACCAGCTGTGGAATACCAAGAAGCGGAGTTGTCCAAAAACGTCGACTGCGCCGTGCTTATGTTCTGCTGATGACTGTGAGGCCTGGGGGGGCCTTGAGAGTCCCAGACGGCCGGGGATTGGGGAGAATTACAAGCCATGGGATCACTGGAACTGGGGCTGTGTTCGGGAGGCAGCTCGCCGTTCTTCATTATCTTCTTCAGTTTGGACCTCTTGTTCTGAAACCAGATTTTCACCTGACAAAAAACATACATTTTAATTTAAAAGACTTTTACGAGGCAAAACGCGTGCAGATATAATACAGTTATGCAAAAAAAAATTCACGCGGTAATTAAACATTTTGTGTAATTTAAACAGAAGTGGCAAAGTACGGAACACCAACATTACCAGCAACTAATAAATATCCATCGTGAAATCCTTTTTAGTAAATGTAATTCCACCGGATACAGTGCTGTAATATAAACGAAGCCATATCGATTTATATTTATATTTAAAATATTTTGCATTTATATTTACCCGAAATAAGCATTGCCATTAGAACTGGTCCAAACGTAAATCTCTCAGAAACGCTTAAAACTTTACTAGATATTAAGGACAATATTAATTTAAATTCGAAAGCGGGGCTGTGACATGACAATACCTGCGTCTGCGTGAGTCCCAAGGAGGCCGCGAGCTCCGCTCTCTCGGGAAGCGCGAGGTACTGTGTGTTCTGAAATCTGCGCTGCAGAGCCGCCAGTTGAAAACTCGAGTAAATGGTGCGAGGCTTCCGCACCTTCTTCGGTTTGCCGTTCACCATTCTCACCTCAGGCTCCGACACTTCTTTTTCTAAAAACAATTTTAAGACTCTAAGTTATTATAAGATCTTAGATAAGCATAACGTCCCTTTGTGTCTATCAGCAAATATACGTTAATGCGTTTTGTCAAAGCAACATTCTTCAATCTTGTTACGGACAAAGTTAAAATGCATTGCAAAACAAAGCGCACGACACGTATTGGTAGTGACGTAAAATTAAAAACGTTTACCTTGAAATTAACTTGTTACATGAAGCTAGACTAAAATGTACTACATCCGAATCTTCCAGCAAAAACATATTCAAAAGATAAAAAGGTTTTGATTTATACTTTTTAATCAGATCTACGTTTTATAAAATTATCACGCTTACAGACTATATTGAAGTTGAAATTGAAATGTCTAAGCCTATTACTGAAATGTTATTAAATTTGGGTGGATTATGCCAATTTCTTACGGCAGCACAGTTGAGATTTTTTTAAATAATAAACCTAAATTCTGAATAACACTAACGTTAATTTGTAAAATTCAAAAAGACTAATACAGCAACTTGTAGTTGTATTATTAACAACATAACCGACAATAAAAACAATGACAAAAACGAACAATAATAATAATAATAATAAAAATAATAATCTTACCTTGCGGGCTCACTTGGGCTTGCACTCTGTTATAAGATCCAGTATATTGGTGGTAAGCTGCGCTCGAGTATGTTGTATAATCTGGGTATGATTTTGCTGGATAATTTCCACCAGATCCGTTTACCCCGTGGTATTGGTACTGATAGGCATTGAGAGCTTTTCCATATGAAGCCGAACTAGGTGAACAATAACCATGGTGAACGCCACCGGCGGGGCTATAGTAGCCAGAATCCGTTGCCGTTGGTTCGGGCAAAGTCGGAGATTCCTGAGACGGGTGGTGCATGGCGGAGATCTGAAAGGGATTCTGAAACTCTGTCGATTTGATAGTTGGAATCCTCCTGTCGAATACTCCAGTCATATTTCGAATGGCACTGCTGCTGCTGCTGCGACGTGACGGAAAGCCTTCGCAAGCACAATCTACACTGTCATCGCGTGTGCTGAGCTGACGAGCTCTCCTGCAGACTGCAGCCAACCACACAGCAAGGACTTAGTTAAATCCCAAATTGCGCTCTTACGCACTGCGAGGATGATTTGGTTCCATTGGCCGAATCGACCAGCTAGCTACACCCCAAGTCGTCCAACCAGTTTGGCAAAAACAAAGCTTATTAATACTCGTATTGTGTGTTTTTCTTAGCCATAACAACCCCAGTGCTTAAACTGACATCTTAGTAAATCAGCCTTTAAGGAGTATATCTATGTATATTAATCCTATAGTATATAGGTAGTTTATAGACAGGCTATACATTGTTTTAAATCGGAATATCTGCGCGAAAAAATTAATTCATTCCGCTACGACTTTCTAAATCATATGAAACATTTCGTTTCAGAAATCAATGAATACAAAATGAGAAATCTTAAATTTATTTGAGGAATGAGCATTACCTAAAACAAATAAGACAAATAACCGGGGATTCACCTAAAAGTAAAACAAGCCATCTTAATCCAGCATATATATCTATCTATCTATCTATCTATCTATCTATCTATCTATCTATCTATCTATCTATCTATCTATCTATCTATCT
>JAABNY020000046.1:19764279-19780400 GCA_015164015.2 Brevimyrus niger
CACAGCCTCACCTGCATTCCCATAGTAACACTGCTGGCCATCAAAACAGCAGTTTATGGCTGCACAAGCATCCTTGCCAATGGCAGGGGCTCCACAGGGAACCTTCTCATACACCTGGCATTTATCATACGCAGCACCCTTAACAGCCGGCTGCTGTGCAAAAGACACGGTAAAAGCAACAAGCAAGACGCTAGCCTGAGCCCAAAATCGCCGAAAACACCATGATTCCGCCATGTTGAAAGCGTGTGAAGGAATGAATAGCAAGCTGAATAAGTTCCCTAAATACCACCTTGCCTGAATTTGCGTTCAAGTTCAGTAATCGGTTTAATAGGTAAACCGCACGAGGTTGCTCGGAACCGGACTGAATGCAACTCGTCTTATTTCCACCGAAAATGTTTTACATCGTGGCATGTAGGTGTGGCGTATAAGCTTGTTTGGAGTATTCAAATAATTGCATTTTCATTTTATCAGCAATGAATTTTCAACTTTCAGTTCTTGCTACTTATATTAACATTTCCGCCACATCTGTTGGTTAGGCGTTTTTTATGGAGGACTAGACATGACATAATTATAAAAAAATAAATGTGTGAATAAATAAGTAAATACTAAAATAAATAAATACATAAATACAGTTTGGCCATTAAAACTACTACATAGATTCCGATATTTGTTTATTAATGTATTTAAATATTTATGAATTTCCACATTTCGTCATTAATTTATGTATTTCCACATTTCTATATTTCTTTATTTCTGTATTTCCGTCTCTGTATGTTAATAAGGTGGGCGGTCCCAAAAGCATGATTGGTTAAAAGTCGAACTTTCTTGCAACTCAATTAGTAATGCATTGGCTTGTAATGATTTACCGTCCACTGGGTGTCTGGTTGAAATGCTATGAGATGGAGGAATTGGGCTTGGACGAATAACTGCATCCTGACCTACATGAAAAAACGTTTCTGCATGATGTACGTTGTTTAGAATTGGCGAAATTCTTTTGAATTGACAGCAAAAAAGGAGAAAATGTATATGTTTTCATTGTTAAACACAATTTCAGAAGTGGTATTCGCAACCTATGATGGGTTGATGGCTACCGTTTAGTAAAAACACAGAGATACAATATAACAGAGTTTTCAAAATATGTTACATGGCGGAACTTCAAATGAAAAAAAAAAAAAACTTTTCCATTTTCAATAACTTTTCCCACAAGTAATTATTTCCTGAATGTGAAATTATTTCCTTTATTTCACATTAGGGGTGAATTCAGGTAATGTGGGACAGTTCAGCTATGATAAGTTAAGTTTGCTTCCCGGCTAAAGAAGATCCAATTAGAATAGTTACTGTAATTGTTATCGGGAGCTGGTATAGAATGCACATGATCCGAAAAACATGATTTTATTGGTCTGAGGTCACAGTAGAGGACGAGGTAAGTATTTTGGGGAACGTCCCTCAGAAATCGCAATCTGTGAATGACATGTGCTTTTGATTGTATTGATATTAAGGTTGTAAATATGTTGTAAAAAATGCATTGCACCTAATTTTTATGCAATTATGTCTACGATATAATAATTCAGTAAATTAAATACTTTAAATTTGCAAAGTTCTGTTTGATTTTTTAAAACTGTTATTTTTCAGCTGTCCCACTTTACCAAACTAATTAGGGAAAGTGGGGACAGTATGTTTCCGGTAATGTGGGACGATTTTATACTTTTCCCCCAGAGTTCCAACTTCTAAATATATTCAGTGACTATACATAATTTATAAATTATTATATTTATTTATTTATGAAATTGGAAAAAATGCAAACTTGAATTTGGTAAATTGTTTTAGTGTATGATGGTACCACGGCAGAGAGAGGCAGAAAAGAAGGTTAAGGGGCAGGGGCAGGAGCAGGACTAGATGCTTACAAGCAACTGTAGTTTTTACTGTTAGTATAAGCTTTACATGTGTTGGCTTAGGTATTTTCTACAAAACAAAATCCAAAATGAAATTAAATGTAATGGATTTTGACTTTTTCAATTAATCAACAATTAATGTTCAACTGTTCCTTGAGCGGTTTTGTCTGTTAGATTGCAAAACCCTTTGCAAATTATTCAGTATTGATGTATTGCACCTATATTCAATATTGATGTATTAAATAGTGTGAGTGTGTGCACCCTTCCGGTGTGTTGGCGACTGCCCAGGGTTGGTTCCTGCCTGCACCCATTGTACCTGGGATAGGTTCTGGTCCTCCCCGCAACCCCAGTTGGAATTAAGCGGTTTCAGACAATGGATGGATAGATGGATGTATTAAATCAGGGGTCTCCAACTCTGGTCCTGGAGAGCTACCATCCATCAGGTTTTCTGCCCCACTTGGCTTCTGATGAACCACACCTATTCCTGGTATTTACCTGAGAACAGGTATGGCTCATCAGAAGCCGGGTATGATAGAAAACCTACTGGACAGTAGCTCTCCAGGACCGGAGTTGGAGACCCCTGTGTTCAATTAATACCTGTCCCACATTACCTTAAATGTGTCTCACTTTACCTTACAGGTGCAAGGAGTGTATAGATCTGTATCATGGCCCCCATAAGCAAGAAATTTCATTTTCTTCTTTTGATGTGAGAAGTAGACATCTTAAGGATTGCAGAAAGGTATCATACATGGGGTAAGTAAATTAGGTTAATGTTTCAATGGACACTAGAAATCAAAATGGCAAAAAATGTCACACTTTACCTGAATTTACAATAAATAGTATGCAAGTTATTCTCTGCCTTATGCCCGTTGGCTTTGGTGATCCCCCTCCCGCCCCGACCGACCCTGAATAGGACAAGCAGTGTCAAACAATGGATGGATGGGTGAATCACATAAACATAAGAAATCTGTGCTTGTAAAGCACAAGATGGTCTTGAAATCCTTTATTTTATTCATACTTTTAATACCTTTAAAACTAACTGATTAAAAATCTTGATTCAATTAGGTATTTCATCCCAACTCCTATTTTCAACAAAATTGGAGATCTTTCTTTTAATCTGACACGGAACTTTATACAAAACAGATTGTCAGTCAAATTTTAAACATTCTATTAGTCAGCCCTTCTAGCCTGGAAGTTGTTTTGTGCCCACAATTTCTCACCTCACAAAGCGTTTCCCTGGAAAACCACAATATCTTTGTCAGTGACAAATCTTTATTCTTTCTTAAATGGTTCCAAAGAAACACAATTTATATTTTCAGTCTTTCTGATGAATTTGGGAATTATATGAACAGTTTATATCTGGTTTTCAATACCTTTCAAATAATTTAATTCTTTAACTCAAGTTCTTCCAAATGGTTTAATCCAACTTGTAAAAACCCACTTGATTTATGGTGAGATTAAAATATGTGTAATACAGGTTTGTATGTATGTTTCATACGATGGATGAAATTAAAATAACTGATATTAAGTGTAATAAGCATATTTGCCAAACTTTTTGAAGAAAGAATAGATCTTCCTAGAGACAAGTTTTCTGGAGGTCTTAAACTCAAACACCTTATAAGTATGTATTTCAAACAAGGCTAATGAGGTACATTTTAAAAATTTACATAAGCATTTTTATTGTGAATACCCAGAATATTTTGGACAGATCTAGAGACTCACTTTTTTGAAGACACTCATTTTGTCTACTTGTTAAATCTTGGTGATATTATCTGCTGCAGAAATAATCTAGATGATCGTGATCCTGAATATCTGACTAAATCACTACCTGATTTTTATTTATTTTCTCAAAAACCAAAAGTTCTCTACTTAAGTCTCTCAGATTATTAAACAACAAACTATTAACCATTACAGTTTTTTCCTGTATGCTTTCTCTGTGCATGTGTCCAAATTTTCAAGTTCAGTGTATTTTAATTATTTCTCTGATACCTTTGCCTGACGTAACCCAAGTCGCCAGATCGTCAACGAAACACAATATAGACAAACAATCCACTCACTACATACAATTTCAACCCTTCTGTCATCACAATCTGGCAACCCACACCCTGATTCAAGGGGTGCGCGCAAATTTGTTACACAGTTTGTAACTGCAGTGTTTCTGTGATAAACGTATTTTATTTTGTCATACCCTAAATGGAAATATATATATAAAGTATAAATCAATCTGGTTATTTATTTATCTATCCATCCTACGTCAAAAAACTCCCTTATTTTGAAACCCAAATGTTAGCAGGTTTGCATTTGTGAAAGTAGTTCTAAACATCTCTTTAAATGCAAAAAAGACACAGCAAGAAAATAATTGTGCAATGGCAGAAATAGCTCTGACTTCATACGCTTAACGCACAAGTTTCATTGCAAAAAAATGGCATATATGGGTTTTATAATTGTTTTTAAGCAACCCCCCTTCCAACAACAGCTCCCTGCACTCCGGCCACAATGGCCTCCGGAAATGATGTTTTCTTGCTCAGTCATGCGCAATAATCTACTTCCTGTTAATGTACATAGGTGCTTGAAATTAAAGTAATAAAAATACGAAAACTATATTAACATGTCGTGACTACTCTGTCGGGCGTATACAGTTCAAGTAATGAATTATAAATACAAAAACAAGTGAGCGCCACTAAATTGTCGCTAATGGGCGGTGTCGTCACTTGTAACTGGTACACAAGGAAGGGACTGAGCGGGACTGAATACCGAATAAACTCTTCGCAGTCTGCAAGGTTTCTGGTGTGTTAAGACAGTCAGTGCTGCGCAGACATGCTTCAGCGTCAACGCACAGGTATTCTATGTGTGTAAAAACTACTCAACAACCATTATAATTAAGATGGTGAAATATAAAATATATTGTGAGATAAATTAATAAAGTTGCAAAAGTACAATACATATACAATTAAAATATTTTGAAAGTTTAAACTCAAGATATTATGATCAGTTCACATATAGCTGGGAAAAGGGGTGGGGCATTGCACGTTAAAAATATTGAAAGGGAAATAAATAAATAAAGCCATCTTTAAGTGTATGACGTCGCCCGCTTGGATACTTCCCTCATAGAAACACGACAGCTAGGCCGTAATTGTTCTAACTTGCAAAGCGGCGCGGCCTGCGAGGTGGTTGCGTGAAGCACATGCGCCAACAGCACCCAATTGCTCGCTGGCTCTGTGTTCATTCCCGTTCGCGTTGGGGGATGGGGGATGGGGGACGGGGTTGGGGACTGGAAAGCTCTCGTGGTGCTACAATTTTAGTGCTTGTTTCAAATCTTCCACTGCCTACCCAACTAAGTTATTTGGCGCAAACCGCCCCATCTCGTATTTATTCTTGGAAACTAATAGAATAAGAGTGAAATATCCTTGCGATTCTATAGTGTGAGCAGGAAAACGGAAAAAAATGTATTCCAGCGGAGCAGCTGGTGGTGGTAAGTCATTTCTTCGGCTAGCTTGCAGGCTAGTTTTGTCATGACTGTAGTGTGCTTGCTTGTTGGAATGGGTATGTTTCTGGGGTCGGATTGTTGTTCTTGGTGAATATTTGGTGCTTGTAACGTTTTCCCGTCCCACGCTGCTCTTCAAAGCCCGTTTTGACCTGACTCGCAAGGCTCCATCAGACGAGCGCGGGGAGCTCGGCTAGTTATTAGCTACCAGGTTGTCCCGTATTTCCAGACCCGTGAACCCATGTTTCGGGTATCGGTGGCCTCCCAGAAATTACTAAACAGATTTTTTCTAACCCGTAAATATGTAATTTCTATATTGTAATTATCTCTCGCCGGCGCGAGCTGTTTTTCTGTGCGCGCGGCGAGTAGCGTACCGATATAGCGAGGCACTCCGTTAGCTGCCATCTGGCTAAATAGCTGCCTTCGTCTGCTCTTTTTCACGATGGAAGCGCGTTTTGCGTTTGGCTGGCCACCAAATAATTTTTAAAAGTAGTCGTTAAACTTAAGCAACGGACGCCGGGCCGTTATATGTAAGTTTTCCGCGTATCTCTGGTAACGGGGTTAGCTGTAGGTGACCCAGTGGTGTCTTGTAGCATCTAACGACGAGAACTACGGAAAGTTTATCGTTACATTAACCAGTTAATGTTGATACGTGGATAGTCCGTTTGTATTTGAACTATTTATGTATCTATCTGTAGAGAGAGTTGGGGGTTTTGTGAAGGCTTGCTGCGTTTAAGGGTTTACTTTTCTAAAGAATACACAGGTTACTTGTAAATTGCATTTTTGTAGTTGTCAAGACATGCAAAGAAAGTATTTGTACCGAAAGAGCAGTCGTAACATTGAAAGTGAACTATATTTGTTTTCTCATATTTCCTGTTTGTGTCTGGCTACATAAGCATCGCTCCCGGTAATAAAATGGCAGATAAAACAGTCCCCCGGCTCTCGTGGACGTGCAGTCGAATTGTTTTGGAACAGCCGAGTCGTTTATTGTAGATCAACAAAGCAGATGACAGCATGCGTTTTGTTGTGAGATGGTTGGAACTTCTCCGGGGCGTTGTCGATTGGGGGTACAATTTAAAATAGCGTCTGTTGTAAAAGTGAGGAATGACAGTGTGAACGATCCTCTTTTTTACCTATCCAAGAAGCTGGTATCTTTATGGGTTTGGGGGTGTGGTGTAGGAGCTGCTCCGCAAAGATATTGTGCTGGAGCCATGCACAGAAGGTGATCGTTGGCGTGATCGTCTCTGTTTTGGGGTGATAAAGGGGCGGGTTTGAGTCACATTTTAAAAATGAAAGTAAGTGGCACATTTATGAAATGTCCTCTGCCACTGATGATTTCATGCAGTTTCTTGACGTCAGGCAGTCCGGCATCAATATACTTACATTTTTTGCGAAACTAAGCTTCTTGTCATAAATCATATGGCTTCTTAAGAAACCAGAATTATTAGAGTGGTTCTATTAAAGCTGTTGGAAGTCTTAGTGTGACCACTTAAGTTGGGGATAGTTAAGCTATAACGCTAAAAAAAATTTCAGGGTCATTCCACACACCACACAAAGCACAGCACACATTTGTGTATGTGGTAAGATGTGTGAAGGACCCCTTTCCATTTAGTTTAGTTTGTTCTAGTAAGTTCATTGGAAGTGGACTCTAGTAGGATTTCTCCACAGTGGCCAGGGACTGTCTTGCAGATATGTTGTTAGTTGTGGTGGTGTTTAAGTGTGCAATATGAATCAATAGGCTTGAGAAGGATGTCCATGTAATGTTTTGTCTTTTTTCCTTCTTTACTGAGCATCATCACTGTGCCTGAGACTTTGTTCTGTGCATGATTGTAAAGCTGAAATTCGGTTAATATGCAGTCAACACCAGTGGGAGCCTTTAATAAATATAGTATCTTGCAGATGAACCACTTCATTTAAATTTAGAATATGCTTTGTCTGTGAAGCTTCATTTCGTTTTGTTGCAGACCTTTAGAAAATGACCCCTTCCTGAATTATTATTATATCATATATTTTTTCACAGGTAGATATTTTCATTCGTTGTGATCTGTAAGAATTTCGTATGACTAATGGTCGGTCCCTTCTAAATATGCAAAATATTTTTTCTGAA
Source organism: Brevimyrus niger (assembly GCA_015164015.2). Lineage (NCBI taxonomy): Eukaryota > Metazoa > Chordata > Actinopteri > Osteoglossiformes > Mormyridae > Brevimyrus > Brevimyrus niger. Next base: position 19,771,763 of record JAABNY020000046.1, read on the forward strand.
TTTCTCAAATTCAAGTCTGTACTCTGCATACATTCCTTACGTTTAACTTTGTGGCTTTTAAAAAATTTTGCTCCTTCATAACCAAAGGGTGAAAGTTATATTTTCTTCGCTGGGTCAAGTTGGCTCCTTTCCAGTTTTAGATGCCCATTAAAGAACTTCTGGCTGATCAGTGTGATATTTGTCATATCCTTAGTATATTAACCCATTGAGGAGGACATTCATATGCCGAGTTAATCCAATATATAAAACTTACAATTGATGAAGAAATATTTGCAAATGCTCTATCATATGTCTTGTGGTATGCATGTTTTTGTAATTTCTAAATTTCTGGGATGGTGGTGTAGCACTTCTGCTTGAATAATCCAGACGTCGTCGACTGTTTTTTGTTTAGACATTTGTACATCATAGATTGACTGATCAACACTAGTACCGTGCTGCACAGTTAACTAAACTTATTAGCCTGTTGAACTTGGTATGCAATGAAATGTACATGAGTTAAGTGTTGGGCAATGTAATTGATGGGTTTTATGAAATGGATTTTCAGATTTGCTACTTGTCTCGCCATGAATGTTGAAGTCTTGGTTGTGTGATATTGACTGGTAAATGGCAGTTTCAGCTTGAGTTGCTAGTGAGGTTGTATACTGATGTGTCAAGATAGTGGTCATTCTTTTTGGGTGTTTCTGACTTTTCTATAAACAGCTGTGGAAAATAGATAAGATACTGTAACACAGGATGTCTATCATGTAACTTTAAAGATGCCATTCAATAATCTTAAAAAGTCCTGCCATACCTGAAATGCACCCTGATCATCCCATAGGTTAACAGCTATATGTTCACAAGTCTGGTGTAAAGTTGAAGACTTAGTAATACCGCTGACACATCATTTTGATTTTTTTCTCCTTTTGCTTCTGTTTTAGGATCACCCCCTCCTCCGGTGACAGAATATGTGTTCAAACCCCCACAGCGACCGGACTTTGGCACAATGGGCAGGTCCATCAAGCTCCAGGCTAATTTCTTCGAGATGGAAATACCAAAGCTTGACGTGTACCATTATGACATAGATATCAAGCCTGAGAAATGCCCACGCAGAGTTAACAGGTGCCCTCTATGATGCCCTAAAATTATTTTTCGCCCTCTCTCAAAATTAGCAACATTATTTTACTTTTGTCCGTAATAATCAGTCTGGTCTGCCAGAGGTTTTTCTGGATGTTTGCACACATTGGGAAATGCATTGAAAGCCTCCAGGCTTGGAGTGTAGTTTTTAATTTTTCAGTGTGTCTTTGTTATTCGGTCCCTAATGAGCTTTTGTGCTCTGAGCGACAATTGTGGAAGTGCTACAACATGCTGTGGCTTCTCCTTGCAGAGAAATCGTAGAGCACATGGTCCAGCACTTTAAAACCCAGATCTTTGGGGATCGAAAGCCAGTGTATGACGGGAGGAAGAACCTCTACACAGCCATGCCCCTGCCAATCGGGAGGGATAAGGTGACGCCTCACGGCCGTGTTCTCCTCCTTGCCCCTCTCGTCACAGAGGGAGAACATCCTGGGGCTGGGTGACTGCTGGCTGTGCTGTTGTGTGGTACTGACACGCCTGTTCCTTAGGTGGAGTTGGAAGTGACCATCCCGGGGGAGGGGAAGGACAGGAGCTTCAAGGTGGCCATAAAGTGGATTTCTTGTGTCAGTCTGCAAGCCCTCCATGAAGCGCTCGCGGGCCGCGTGCCAAACGTTCCCTTCGAAACGATCCAGGCCCTGGATGTCATCATGAGACATTTGCCCTCTATGCGGTGGGTGTTTTTCCATGTTCAGACTGCCAGCTGTAATGTGGCTCGGGTTGGCTGTCCGGTTTAGGGTCAACCTGCGGTGACTAATGCAGTGTGTTCGCACCCTGGCTGCAAACCCTGTCATCTTAGTGAAGTGTATCCTTAAATATGCTGAAAGAATACCCTCTCTTTTAAAAACACTTTGAACAGTAAACTACTCTAATTTCTTTTCAAAGTAATGTATATGCTTTGATGCTACCTTGTTAAGTACTATTTAAAACAGTGGTTCTTCACTGCTTTAGCCTCAGGACTCCCCATTCTTTCTTGGTCATTTACAACCCAAAATTCATTTCACAAATAGTGCTGTGACAGTGTGGTAAAAATAATAATAATAACCTGCACTAATAAATGTTTTTTAGAAGACTACATGCTATGAGTATTTTTTCGGTCTATGGACAGTGGTTAATCTACTGTTAGATTAGCTAAATCAAATATTTCTCACCACTTCTGCTTTAATTATTCTTTTAAAATATTGCTGCACGAAATATTTAAACACACTCATGTTTAAAAACCCACCAATAGTGAATGCTGCCTCACTAAGCTTTCATAGATATAACGGCTGTCCACAAGAGGGCAGTATAATGTTAACTTTCAGAGCCACAGCTGAGAGGACGCTTAGCTGGTTTATTTGCAAATTTTGTATCGATGGAAAAAAATCTACTTATTTAATAGATGTTACGAGTCACAGTTGAATGTGTTGTTGATGTGTGTTGCGATCTTTCAGGTACACGCCAGTCGGTCGGTCTTTTTTCACCCCATCGGAAGGCTGCTCCAATCCTCTTGGAGGAGGCAGGGAAGTCTGGTTTGGGTTTCACCAATCTGTCAGACCTTCCCTCTGGAAAATGATGCTCAACATCGATGGTAGGTGGAAATTTCAGCTGCTCTGTTGGCGTGTGTGTTTTTTTATGACGTTAGCGTGTAGCTTTGTATTTGCAAGTAGTAGCTATTGTTCGTTCATTAATTGAATTTCGTTGTTTGTTTGTTTTTTTTTGCGATCGTTTGCAGTGTCAGCCACGGCATTTTACAAAGCACAGCCGGTGATTGAATTCATGTGTGAGGTTTTGGATTTCAAAAGCATTGAAGAACAACAGAAGCCCTTAACAGATTCCCAAAGAGTGAAGTTTACCAAGGAAATCAAAGGTCAGCCATCTTGGTGCTTTCGATATTGTGTTTTTTTAGCATAAAGTTGCCATTTTGTAAATGGATTTATTTATTTTATGCATGCTTTTGAAGACAAAAAAAAAGTCAGGTTCTTAATTTGTTTGGGTGATTCGCTTATAGGTCTGAAAGTGGAGATTACACACTGTGGCCAAATGAAAAGGAAATACAGAGTGTGTAACGTTACCAGGAGGCCGGCTGGCCACCAGACGTAAGTGTGCCACCCCCTGGTCATGGTGGTCCCTGTTAAACATACCGGGGGGGCATAAAGTCATTTTCATATGTCTGTTTGCTTTTGAAAAACTCAGATATAACGCACACACTGGTATAATTTGGGCTTTTATTAATGAAGTTTAATTGGTCTGCATTATATTTATAGGTGATCTTTAGTAATTATCACTGCTTTTTTTTGTGAAGCACCCCTGTTTCCGTGGCCTGTGCCAAGTTAAACCTTAAGAGCGGCGTTGGGGTCCTGCAGCCATCTCATCTGTCGCAGCCTGTCTCCTAGTTTCCCCTGTTTGTGTGTCCACAGCTTTCCTCTCCAGCAGGAGAACGGACAGACCATTGAATGCACGGTAGCACAATATTTCAAAGACAAGTACAAACTCGTGCTGCGGTACTCGCACCTGCCCTGCTTACAGGTCGGTCAGGAGCAGAAACACACCTATCTACCACTTGAGGTCAGTGGCGGCAGCTGAATCTGTGAGAAGCTATGGTCGTTTTGTTTTTGTCTCGGTAATGTTTGTCCTTAAATATTCCATATTCTTGTGGAAACTGCCTTTATTCAGTATTAGTAATGAAATATGGGTGCTGTGGTGACTCAGCTGGTTGCACTGTTAACTCAGATCTCCAGTAGCCTGTACTATGAAGCGGGGTTACTGGCTTATCAGATTAAGGTAGTCTGGGCAAAATGTAAGTGAACGAATATGAAGTCCATTTCAACTGTGGTACCTTAAATCTGACAAGTTACCCCGATAAGCCAGTAACCCTGCTTTGTAGTACAGGCCAAGGACTCTGGGTTAAAATCTCACCCACACTGTTTGTGAAGGGCTTTCGTGATTTTCCTGTGTTCGTTGAACAAACTGGTAACATTTGAAATGAACCCTCTGGGGTCTAGTGGTAGGGAACACACTTTCACTGGGCATGATCACACATTTCATACAATATCATAATTTCAATCATAATTATAAAAGTACATAGTAAGCAATGCGGGCAGTTTGTTTTGATCCCAGATATCTGATCAGCAAAGTCTTGGCTACATGACGATGACTAAATGGTGCTGTTGCAACATTCAGTTGGATAAATAAGAGAAATCTAACTCGTCACTATTTCTGTTCTCTTTCCATCGAATATGTAGAAGCTCTCATGTGTATGCATGAGCCATTCACACCTGGCCACACGCGCCCTCCCCCCTTCTTACAGCGTTGATGGGGATGTATCTAGATCACATTTTACCGTTGTATTGCTCATCAAATTTCCATGCAATTGCGATTTGAATACGCGCTAATGCGGCTATTTAGAATGCAAATGGCGATCTTCAGGTGAGGGCAGTACTACACGCCCCCAATGCAGGTAAAACAAAGTAAAATGAAAACTTTAATACTTCTAACAATGGACGTTGTATGTTTCTGCAATAAGATTTCATCAAGTTATAACCTGAAATACACAACAAAGATAAATGGCATCGCCGACGATGCCGTCGACCCCAGAGGGTTAAAGAACCAGCAGCGGTCCCTTAAAATTCTTTGTGTGTGTTTTTTTTTTTCTATGTACAATAAAACGACAGGTGTGTAACATAGTGGCAGGACAGCGATGCATAAAGAAGCTGACGGACAATCAGACCTCCACTATGATCCGTGCCACAGCCAGGTCAGCCCCTGACCGACAGGACGAGATCAGCAAGCTGGTGAGAGCAGCCAGCCAGTCGGCTGCAGCGAACTCTAGTGTGTTTATGGTCTTGTCCATGGAGAGTGGTGTGGCTGATGTGCGCTGTTGGGTCTTGCAGATGAGGAGTGCCAACTTCAACGATGACCCTTACGTGCGTGAGTTCGGAGTCGTGGTGAGAGACGAGATGACAGAAGTGAACGGTCGCGTCCTTCAGGCACCGTCTATACTCTATGGCGGACGGGTAAGATGGCTCGTGTGGTTTTTAGTTTAACAGCTGTGTAGTAAGTCCTGCTCCAGTACTGACTGCACTTGTACCTGGGCATTCACCGGAAGCTTGGCTTAGCAGCATGAACGTTTGTAATGTGCCATTTGCCTCACTTGTATGTCGCATTGGACACAGGCATCTGCTAAACAGGTAAAATGTAAATGCGTAGATGTCAGGGACCGGGAAAGAGCTGACGTTGTACTTACTCTTCGAGTAATCCAATAGCTGTGGGGTGAGCTTGGAAAGAAAGGAGGTTTATTTTTTTTTTCTCCCCCCTTTCTCTTTTTGTTCTGCAGAACAAAGCGATAGCTACTCCAATTCAGGGAGTCTGGGACATGAGAAACAAGCAATTCCATACTGGGATTGAAATCAAAGTCTGGGCGATAGCCTGTTTCGCTCCTCAGCGCCAGTGCACTGAATTGCTACTCAAGTGAGTTGTGGTTGCTGAGGGGTTTGCCGAGCTCCTGCGTCTTTGAGTGAGTGGCTTGACTTTGAGAGGACGCCTTCCACATGGGGTGCTGTTTGATGGGGTGTTCCCCGTCCACAGGGCGTTCACAGACCAGCTACGGAAGATCTCGCGTGATGCGGGAATGCCTATCCAGGGCCAGCCCTGCTTCTGCAAGTACGCCCAGGGTGCAGACAGCGTCGAACCGATGTTCAAGCACCTGAAGTACACCTACCAAGGCTTGCAGTTGGTGGTGGTCATCCTCCCTGGGAAGACACCTGTCTACGGTGGGTAACAGTCTGCTGGCCTTCCCTACAGTTTCTGGAAACTTGTCACATCTGTATTCCCAGAATGCATTGCTCCTGTTTACCTTACCTGCAGTATCTGATATCCTTTTCATCATCTTAATACTGTAGTTAACATCATACAGTGTCATTTTGAGATGTACACTCAAGTCCAAAAACATTTAGCCATTTAGGGAGTGGGAAGTAGAACTGGCTTAGCTGCTTCAGGGTAGGCTCTACTTCCTGGCTCTGTCCTGAAGTCATGGTTTCAGGGTGGTTGCGTTGGGCGTCTCTCCTTGGTGAGGGGTCTGACTGGTGTTTCCTGGGAAATGGCAGCTGAGGTGAAGCGCGTGGGGGATACCGTGCTGGGCATGGCCACGCAGTGTGTCCAGGTGAAGAACGTGCAGAAGACCACGCCGCAGACCCTGTCCAACCTCTGCCTAAAGATCAACGTCAAACTAGGTGGAGTCAACAACATCCTGCTGCCTCAGGGCAGGTGAGGTGCCTCTTCTCCCACGCTCCCCCCCCATCTGTAATGTCCGTCTGGAGAAACATCCCTTTGTCTTGTTTTCCAGCTTCCCTGTTAGCAGCTTGATGTTAACGTTTTTTTTACCCTCCTTCCCCAGGCCTTTGGTGTTCCAACAGCCTGTGATTTTTCTGGGTGCAGATGTGACCCACCCACCGGCAGGTGACGGCAAGAAGCCCTCCATCGCAGCGGTGCGTCAGCTGCCTGTTCTATCAGTCGCGCCCTTAGGAAATGACCTGGGGTGGATGATGGTCCAGTCCACGGGGATTGTCTGCGCCTTATTTTTTTTACAGCGCTCTTCTCTCTGCCCACCCCAGGTGGTCGGCAGCATGGACGCCCACCCCAGTCGCTACTGCGCCACCGTACGCGTCCAGCAGCACCGGCAGGACATCATCCAGGACCTGGCCGCCATGGTGAGGGAGCTTCTCATCCAGTTCTACAAGTCCACGCGCTTCAAGCCCACGCGGATCATCTACTACCGCGACGGTATCTCCGAAGGCCAGTTCAACCAGGCAAGACCCGGCCCTTCGTGGGTATCCGCCCGGCAGTCCTCTTGATCGGTGCGGCTGGCTTCACGTGGAAATGTGTCCCGGCCCAGGTGCTGCAGCATGAGCTGCTGGCTATCCGTGAGGCGTGCATCAAGCTGGAGAAGGACTACCAGCCAGGCATCACCTTTGTGGTCGTGCAGAAGCGTCACCACACTAGGCTCTTCTGCATGGACCGGAACGAGAGGGTGAGCTCGGCGTTGAGGCCGACTTTATGGTCGGACGGTGTGTTGCTATGGTGGAAAGTGTGCCTGCTTGATGCTTCACGCACGTTGACACGCTTTTATATTTCGAAGGTGGGTAAAAGTGGAAATATTCCCGCGGGCACCACCGTGGACACCAAAATCACCCACCCTTCCGAATTCGATTTCTACTTGTGCAGCCATGCAGGCATTCAGGTGCGTTCGGCCACAAAAGTGACCCTTGCAGGTTCCCAGCCTCGCAAACTACTGTTGTTGACATGGTTCTCGAATTTGTAGGGAACCAGCCGACCCTCCCATTACCATGTGCTGTGGGATGATAACCATTTCACCTCGGACGAGCTCCAGGTCCTCACGTACCAGCTGTGCCACACCTACGTGCGCTGCACACGCTCTGTGTCCATCCCTGCACCGGCATACTATGCCCACCTGGTGGCATTCCGGGCTCGCTATCACCTGGTGGACAAGGAGCATGACAGGTACTCGCTCTCAAAGAGCCTATGACTAATAGATCAAAATTGCATTATTAAATTATTAATGTTTACATGTAGAGATTTTTGAGAATGAAAGTATAGAATGCAAATATTTGCTGATCAGAAAAATACTTCTCATACTCACCTGGGTGATGTATTCTGGTAATTTTGGTATGTAAATGTTTTTCCAGGTTACTTATTCAAGGTGTATGTGATGTAGTTTCTAAGATTAAAGTATTGGACCAGTTGAAGCTACTTCCTGTTGTAACTGTCCTGTGTGTCACAGTGCTGAAGGCAGCCACACCTCAGGGCAAAGCAATGGGCGGGACCAGCAGGCCCTGGCCAAAGCGGTGCAGATCCACCAGGACACCCTGCGAACCATGTACTTTGCCTGACCGGAAGAAGGGGGCGCTGACGTTCCAGGCGAGGTCGAGCTTGCAGCTGAAATGAGCCTACAGGGTGGATCCGTAGGTGCATTCTTACCTGTGGTGTGGTCTCCATTGGTGTTCGTGAAGTATCCCACAATGCACCTTGACAAACTTTTCACTCTGTCCCAATTGTACAATGAAGTTAGTCTTCTACGTGTAAAACTGAAAATTTGTGTAAATCAGCCAGTTTTTTCCTGTGTGTTCAGATGTGTATATACCTGTAAATTTTTAGAAAGTTTGCTTACATAGTCTCCTAACATAGTTGTAATTCATTTTTTATGTCAAAGCAAAGGTGGGGTCTGTAGGGGTTGATGCAAATCTCTTAGAGTCTCTTCTGACTCACTGCATTTTTCATATGGATTGTATATTTGGGGGGCATAGAAGGTGAGGGAACAGGGCTTTTTTTGAAGTGAGCTGGGCTCTTTCTGTACTTCTAACTTTACACATCAGGACTGTTTATGAGCTAAGCCTTGGGATGGGGCCTGGCTGTTGAAGGGTACTTTTTGGGCACAGGAGTACTCGACATGCTCTCTCTGTGAGTTTCACTTGGATTGCGCATTGTGAAAGCCGTTGGCCCATTCATTCCTGTCTGAGGGAGCCCCCCGGGC
>JAABNY020000046.1:19797271-19810043 GCA_015164015.2 Brevimyrus niger
GTCTTCGTCTTCAGCTCTCTCCTCCAATGACCTCAGGTAATCCTTTGCCAAGATCTTTTTTGGCAAGATATCTGCAAGCAAATCGATAAGCAGGGTTAATTAAAACAACTATTCTGAAACATAACTACGATTCAGTTGGTATTTTCACCCACTGCAGTTGTAATTTTAAAAGACCAGTCGCAACATCTGAGAACTAATAGTTCTCTTAAATATTAGTGAGGGACGTCATGTGAATAAAAACGTTTCCTGTGCCTTACAGACTGCATAATGGCATCTAAAATTAATCGGAATCCAGTGCTTCGTAATCTTGCTTACGTGATGCTGTAATCGCAACGACACTGTAAAATAAGATGTGCTGTTCGGCTAGCTAGCAAACAAGCTAGTTACCGAGTGTATGTAACAAAGTATAACAAAATATCGCTGCACAGATGCATGCCTTTATGTGTGGTTTCAGCTGCTGACCAGTGGCCTGTACTACGAAGCGGGGTTACTGGCTTATCGGGATAACTTGTCAGATTTAAGGTACCACAGTTTAAATGTACTTCATACTCATTCGCTTACATCTTGCCCAGACTACAAGTTACCCCGATAAGCCAGTAACACCGCTTCGTAGTACAGGCCACAGAGCAGGTTAATGAAGTGAACACGGCTTGTTTACCTGACTCGCCGCCTTACCTGTGAGGAACTGAAATATCTCCGACTGTTCGGCGGCATTAGCCAGGTCACTGTACGCTAACGTGTTTTTCTCCTTTCCAGAGCCATTTTTAAATGAACACTGTGCTAGATACTGAACAAATAGCTCCTGGAAAGAAAAATGTGAAGCAGAAGTAAGTATGTCTGCTAGCGGCGCAATTCTGCTGTTTATAAACGTGCAGTATTGAATCCAAAAGACTTGGCCTTACCGTCGCTTTGGTGGTTACAAATAAAGCGTCTTGGTTAATGCTAGAAACGTCCGGAGAACTTTTCATGATCAGTTTCACGCGTGACATGGGAAGAGAAACATTTTTGTTGTTTAATGAATGGCTGACGTTAACCTTCCCGCCCGCATTGTTGGCCGACATGTTGCCGGAGAAGCGCGCTAAGCTAACGACCGCGCGGCGACCGGCTCGAGCGGAAGTTCGGTCTATTTTAAAACCCGTTGTTGAGCTCGCGAGCGCCGTCCTCCGTACTCGCGCCGAGCTCTCAACCGCTGATGTCATGACACGTGACTTTGTTTATTAAAAAAGTTGACATACATAAACATGAATGCGAAATAACCCCTTTATACTTAATACTTGCATATTTTACAGAGCAATGTCCAATTCAATTCTAAGTGTGTTCTAAGTGTGCGTAACATCCAGTACTATTGTGTGTGTTTCTTAATCTAAGGATCCTTAAAAGAGGAGCACACCAACGTCACTGCATATATACATGTAAATAAACAAGAAGCGGATGGCTCTTTAATGATTTCTATTTGGTGTTGGGGGGGGAGTCGCCTTGAACGATCGATTTAGTCCGCAACTTTTTTTTTTCCATTAACCGCACAATACATTGATTGTTTAGTTAAGATTTAATCAGGCATTGCAAATTATAGACAATAAAATAACACAAAATGATGCATGATATAAACTGTAAAGAACGCTTAATATTTTACTGAAAATATAACACTGAATACTGAAATAATATACACGGACACTATTTGTATAACGCGAATGTAAATGTGACCGTCAAAGGAATTCACGTGTAATGGTAATTCGAGTGTAATGATTCGAAAATATACTCAGATGATGCTTAACTATCTTCATTGAACACCATAACAGGTATTTTCATTCAGAACACTTACACTCGTGGAATAACCACATAACTCCATTTAATCAATTGTATAGCTGCGCTCGTTTCTTTTCCTGTGACAGGAGAAACCTCAGAACGAGCAGATCTTCTGTTATTGCCCAGATAGTTGGCAACAGTGTAAGTTATTGGGTAATTCCATTTTTCATTCAGAGTTTCTATCAGCTGCAATGGATCTAAGTCAGTACGGAAGACTGATGAAGTTAGCCCTATGAACCGAACGGGAGAGCTCATTTTTTTCATGAAGGGGGTGCTTTATTTTTATGTTTACCCACATTCATGTGGTAAATAAATTATATACATTCTACATAAAATGCATAAAGTAAACCTTTACTTGTTGGACAATTCTGCTTTTACAATTCTTAAAAATATGTAATTGCTCTTGGTCTGAAAATGTATTCAAAAATGTAACTCACCTACAAATATTTAGAGATTATGATGCAGGAAGTTGTTGCTGTCATTCAAGGAAGAATTTTGTTTTGTTAACAATTACAGTAAGCTGTTTGTAAGGTGAAAAATATCAAGGGGACTCGTGAGTATGGCACAGCGTTATGGCGTAAATGTTGTCCACACTACGGCATTCCCGTGTTTTAAAATATGCGATCTGAATCCTTTAGAACGCAATGGCGATTTCTGTAGCTACTCCACTATATAGTTGCAGCTCTTAGATGACAAGTGTTTAAATGCTGTTTCCTTTGGAATGGAGTAAAATAACGCCGCATTATTGTGATAAAGAAATACAAATGATTATGTTCTACGTGTAGGTGTTACTTATCCGATTAAATGTATTTCCAAATAAATGTTGACGTTTAATGTTGGGGCTCTGTCCTGAAACGCAACGATGTAGGCTAGCTTGATGCCTTGACAGTTTGTTGTTTATCACGGGCAGTTAATGTTGTAGCTAGCATTACACAATTTATTTACCTTCTTGTATAACTGTAGGAAATACTATAATTCCTTAATCTGAAACGAGCACCCGTTAAACTAGTTAGGCAAAGACCATATTTATTATTGCTTTGGCACAAAGATAGAGCTACTCTACTTACAGGTTTCAACAGACCAGATGCCGTACAGGATTTTGGGTATATTTGTACAAGTTTTGAATTGTTAAGCTCGTACCTATTTGTATTGTTCATGAAGGCAACATCCGTGCATGTAATCTCAGTTGCAATGATCTAGTAAGCCTGGGAGACCTCTGAAATAGCCGCTGTATCAAACACCGCATCTAACGTTATGTAGAAGTATTTTGGATTTTGGCGCCATTAGGCTTGGACCTCTTTTCATGTATTATTGATGAGCTCTATACAATATTCTGAGCAGGCAGATCATGTGTGTTCATTTTGTTTTACTCTTCTCCAGGTTGCGGCCAGCTGAGAGATGAGTATCCCGGACTACATGCAGTGTGCAGAGGATCACCAGACTGTCCTGGTAGTGGTGCAGCCCGTAGGCATTGTGCCGGAAGAAGAGTTCTTCCGTATCTACAAGCGCATAGCCAGCATCAACCAGGTTAGCATTCGTGACTCCCAGAGGCTGCTCTACATCCGCTACCGGCACCATTACCCCCCGGAGAACAACGAGTGGGGAGATTTCCAGACCCACCGCAAGGTGGTAGGCCTCATTGCCGTGACGACATGCAACTCGGCCAAGGAGTGGCCGCAGACCTCCGAGCGCTTCCACGGTCAGAAGGAAGTGTTCGGCCCCACGCTGTACGACTCCCGCCTGCTTGTGTTCGGGCTGCAGGGTGAGATTGCTGAGCAATCTCGCACGGACGTGGCCTTCTACTCTAGTTATGACAAATGTGAAGACGTGGAGAAGAGGGTGGAGGATTTTGTGGAGTCTATTTTCATTGTGCTGGAGTCCAAGAGGCTTGACAGGGCCACAGACAAATCAGGGGACAAGATTCCCCTACTCTGCGTCCCCTTTGAGAAGAAAGACTTTGTTGGCCTCGACACAGACAGCAGGTGAGTTGGGTTTCATTATGAAATTATTAATTAGTTTTAATTTTTATAGTTCTGTACAGCTTATGGCATTACTACAGATTTTTACTACGTTAAACCTTGCTTACTACTTCATGTTCAAGTTTGTTGTTTTTATTGTTGCATGTCCTTAAATGTTAGTATTAGAATGGGTTGTTGTTGTTATTGTTCAGGAAGTTAAGAAATAAGGGCTGAATGAGGTTGAAGCAAGGAAGTTTTTGAATTTAGGATGTTTTTCTTGCCGCAAAGATACAGAAAAGGTCGATGGTGTTTCTCACACGTTTGTCCAGATACTTCTGACATTTCTGCCGTTTGAAAAAAAAGCCACGTTTCCTCCTATATCATAATTTACTCTTATTTACTTTTGTTTGCTTGTCTTGGTTTATTTGTCTTTCTTTTTGTTTCTTTCATACTGTCCTGTGAGTGTATTATTGGGTGTGAAAAGGTGAGCCGTAGCCCTGTGCATCGCACTTCCCCATCGTTAACCCCCCCCCCCCCCTCCCAAGGCTCGTTAGCTTCGGTCCTCTTTACGTTCCAGAAGCCTCTGTCTCAGTGCTGAAGTGTCTTGGTTCATAGACGAGAGCCAAACGCATCACTCTTACCTCTGGTAAAGGAAGCTCATGCGATTCTCCCTGTAAACATCTGAACACATTAAACGTAAAACTACTGATCGCCTTGTTAAAACGGCATCCATAGATTAGCTCAAAAGCAGCTTTTATGGTGGTTCTAGTGAATGACATGGAAGCGTGTGTTTGTTTAGCTCCCTTCAGTCCTCACTTTTCTGTAAGTTGCACAGTCTCATTTGAGATGCAGCGGGTCATATATGTAAAGCACATGTTTAGTGTGTGTGGCATCCCTCATTATAGCGGCAGGCCTTGATAATGTGTCTAGTGCTTGCAGGGCAAATTAATGGCCAAGTGTGGCAGCGAAGCCTGTGATGGGTTAGAAAGGCTCTCGGACACCAGACAAACCAGGCAGTTGAGTGTCCTTGTCAACTGAGGGTGCTGCTAGTGTTAGTGTTGACTGGTACCTGGATTTCATACAGTAATTCATGGGTGATGCTTCATCACAGCTTGGCTTTCATTCTTCCAGTTATGAAGGCATGAATTTGAATATGGCATCCATGTACTGGGTGGACCAAATAGTTTCCTTTCATTTGTTGCACTTTTTTTGCTTATTAGGTGCCTTGAAATGGACTTTTCTGGAATTAGACACTTAGCCTTTTTCAGAATAGCTGGAATTAAGTCTCGTTGACTTTCTGCGAGTGGAATAAAAGTTGTTTCGAAAATGAGAAACTATGTTACTAATGTCATGCAGTGACAAATGTGTCTGTTACGTAACTGAACAGAATTTTTAAAATATTCTGCTCTTTGAAAGGGCTGTTGAATTCATTCCTTTTTCCCACGACTATGGAGTGCAAGATGTCTTGGCTACATGATAACTGGAAAACCAAAAATGGGCTTGTGATATTATGGATAAGTTTGTCGATCGCCAGAATTAGAGCCCCAGTACGTTTTCTTGTCATGGGCCGAATAGCAGTAAATGTGGTGACACTTAACCTTGTGACGCACTGGGCCCCCCGAGTGAAGAGGAACGGAGGTTTTGCATGTTGGCTCCCTTCGTTTCAGCCCACCACACTAAAGGAGAGCTCTGAGTCTAAATCCCCTTTCGAACTAAATCGCTTGATTGCATGCCCACAGTTTTGCCAATAAGTGAAACCAATTGGAAATCGGATTCAGAACCAAGTCTCCTTCCTTGTGTGCTGTTTCACGCACTAATTAGATGCTGTTATCTGGAAACATTTCCATGGCCCATAATCTACATACATGCATCAGCACTAACCCAGCAGTTGTTGTTTTCCTGACATCTAACGGTGTGTGGGATGTTAATCAGTACCTGTGTTCTGTGGGAACTTTTAACGGCTGATTCTTAATTTCAGTGGTTGGGTCTGAAACGTTTTTGTATATTTCCCAATGGTAATACGGCATATGACAGTTCTGGAAGATTTCGTGGCGCAAACTCGTCTTGCGTTTATGAACAGATGCTGGACTCATGAGTGGGAGATTATCTGCTCACTACTTCAGTGGGAAAACTGCGATGTCAAAGAAAGCTTGACTCATAACAACAGATGTACTGTGAGTTATCAGAAACACAAGGCCCAAGGAAGGATGTTTGGTTCTGTAGCTAATGTTATGCTTTGTCGGAACTGCACATTTGAGCCCTTTTCCTGTCAAAAAGAAAATTGTGGGTTTAGACCAAAGTTCTCCTTTGAGATGTCGTCTTTCCTCATTTCAGCTTTTCGTTTTCATGTCGATACAGTAATACTGGTGTAATACTGGCTAAGAGTTTGGTGTTATAGCTTTGTACCAAGACACTGTTGTGCTTGAGCTGCCCCTCCCTTCCCCATTGAACTGAAATGACTGCTCTCCATTCTGCTGGTGGATTGTGATCGGGCGAGATGGTAAATGCCAAAAAAAGAAATTGACGGTGCTGATCACCATGTTCTTTGCAGGAAAAAAAAAGAGAGGCAAGTATTCATCACATTTGCTTTGCTGGGAAGTCGCAGTTCTCATTCACTGTAATCCATTAGTGTAAAAGCTCTGTTTGTTTCTTGAAGTTACATGTGGTCACCTGTAGACCGCGCAGATTCCACTGTGGTTCTCTGTATGTTTATGGCGGCTCCTTGCCGCGTGTCCACACTTGTGCGCTCGCCTTACCCATGCTCTGACCCCCCCTCCTCTTCAGGCACTACAAGAAGCGCTGTCAGGGCAGGATGCGGAAGCACGTGGGGGATCTGTGCCTGCAGGCGGGCATGCTGCAGGATGCACTGGTTCACTACCACATGGCCGTGGAGCTGCTGCGCTCCGTCAATGACTTCCTTTGGCTGGGGGGTGAGTTCGTCCCCTGGTGCCGGTGTGGATCGGAGTGGGAACTAGTGTGTGGGGAACCTCTCCGAGTCCCGTTTGGATCCCTGGCTTTAGAAGGAGCGTGATCGCTGCGCTGGTCCGGGCTGTGAATACGGATGTCATCCTGAAATCTGGCGGGACTGGCTTGACCCCCAGGAACTGGCCGATTCACGGGTCGCATGGGCTCAGGGCGACTTGCAATACTGGATGAAAAGCTTCGGGTTGTTAAGGACGGTGAACGACTGAATGAGCTGCAATGTAATCAGCTGGATTTTAGTGCTGTCAACCACATAGTAAAAGGCGATCCAATGTTCGCTCGTGGTTAATTTCTAATGCTGGTTTATTTCACCTGTTTCACCTTTTTTTTTTTAAGCTGGCCTACACAATGACAGAGAGTAATGTCAGATCTATGCAGTTTTGATTCATGTGCCAACACTCATGTTTGTGTCCCAGGAAGGGACCCAGTAGGATTCCTCTGGTTATTGCCCAGCTCTCACTGTTGTGTTGCCTGCTCTCAGCGGCCCTGGAAGGCCTGTGCTCTGCGTCTGTGATCTACCACTACCCGGGGGGAACGGCGGGAAAATCCGGGGGCCGCAAGCCCAGTGTCTCACAGGCAGCTGATGCCGGCAAAAGGCACCGGCCAGGTAATGTACCACCATTGTTTTCCCTTTGAAAAGTCTGTAATAAAGTGTGACAGTGTAACCGGAGTACAGAACCAGAGTTGAGTAATTTAGGTCCAGACCGGGATTTTGTTTCAACCAACCAATTGAATACTCTGTGACTGAGTCTTTATGCTCAACTGGTTGGTTGAAACAAAATCTTTTACCCTTTGGATCTGCATCACCCAACTTGGTACTGAACGAACCCCCTGCTAATCAGCCTGCTCATTTCCACAATGAAGGCGTCTCTGCAAAGTTGAATAGTTCCTCGGAATGCAAATGTAAGACCTGGTTTTATTTGTTCAACGTTAGTATAGCTTTATCTTTTGGCATAACATTTTTAAAGGCAATGATTTTGAATGCCTGCAACTAATTCTGAAAGAATCATTCTTCAGTAATTGTGCATTTGAAGTAATTTCTGGTCTCATTTTCAATATCACTGATGCATCTGGAATGTTTTATGAGCAAACCCTGCTTACAGTTACAGCGAGGGAGGTGGTTTGGTTAGAGCTGTTGATGAGGAGGGCAGTAATGCTTAGGCTGATGATGTTTGTGGAGATACTGTTAATCATTATGGTGATATCCATGTTGATGGTGGTGAGCATGATGAGGGTGAGGACCATGTTTGTGGTGGTGAAGGCGGTATTGCTGAGTGAGGTGATGGATGGACGTATAATGTTGTGCAAAGGCCCTTGCTTAACTTGCCTTACTACTCCTGCATGTGTTCCGTTCATTTCTTGTTAGCCCCTTCTATAGCCTCATAGCTAATTTTGCCTTAACTAGTCATCGATAAATCCCTTGTCATCCACTGGAACATCATAGTCCCAAGAAAATGGGGGCAGGCTTTTGGGACTTGTTGTTGTCTCTCCACATGATTTAGACCTAGACCACAATACAATATTATAAGCACTCTGTGTTCAGCGTGTAAAGGTGAGTATTTGAGTCTTCAGTCAGCTCAGCTACCTAACCATAACCTGCATGCTGGTTTTCATTGTAGTTTGCGCCACTAGGTTTCAGTGCTACTGATGCATCTTTTTTTATTTACTTTTTTTCCCTTCGTAGTATGTTAAGTACAAGTTTATTGTGAAGTATTTAAAACAGAGCTGAGCTGTTTGGGTCTTGGAGGGCCAGAATCCAAATAATAGTTTGCACATTTCCCTGCTCAAACACACCTACTAAACCTGGAAATTGGCTGATTAAAATGTTTTTGAGCACGGAAATCTGCTAACTGTGTTGGATTCCGGCCCTCCACGACTGGAGTTTGTCCGGCCTGGTTTAAAATAACATGACAGAAAATGCAGACATATAAAAATAGCTTTTGAATTCACTAGGTAAATAATGTATTATTTTTTTTTGGATTACGCTCCATCCAAAGCAAAGCAGAAAAGCATGCATTCAGCCATGCCAGCAAATTGGTGGGGACTAATAGGCCTATTGCGAGGATAAACTGGAGTGAACCTGCGTTCTTTCTCTCTGTCTTTAGGAGCGCAGGAAGTTCTCATTGATCCAGGTATTGTATCCATTGGCTTGTAGCTGTAGAGATGCCTGTATTTTCTACTCCTGCCTGCTGTTTAGAGCACAGTCTGCATGCCAGCCTCCTTCGTTATCTCATTTTTCGCTATCTAACTTTTTGCATGTATTTGCTATACTAAGCATAATTTGCATGGTGTGCTCAGAGAATTTCCTCAATAAAAGGGGTAAGCTATAGAATAACCCCTGGGAATTATTGGTTCTTTTGCATGGCATGAGGGTCTTAAAATTTGTTTGCTTGTTTTGGGGAACTTCATCATTCCTGGACTTTCCATGCGCTTCTAACCCGATTTAGTGACCAGACGGTGGCAGTGTTGTCTCTGAAACGCCAATGCCTACTGAATTGAGTTGACTCGCTTACAGACTCACAGACCTCTATGATGAATGATTCATGTTTGCATAGGCTATTAATAAGATTATTTTTTTCAGCAAACACTTGAGAGTCTCCACATGACCAGCACTTTTGTTATATGCCAAAGTTTTCTAATAATGATCTGAAAGCCTTTTTATTGCGGAGGCGTAAGCGCGTGGCTTCGGTTCGGCGTCGCCTGCGGGGCGCGTGACTCCGCAGCCTCGCGCTCACCTGCTCTTGTTTTCAGAGGCGTCGCTATACGAGACGTGATACGCAGGGGGGGGGGGGGCGAGAAGCTGTCCTTTCCCCTCTTTTCACCGGGAAGACGGTCGTTTGAAGTGTCGCGGTGATAAATCGCTCCTGTCGTGGCAGTGGTGTCGGAGGAAGGAGTCGATACAAAGCGAAAAGTCTTGCGGCGTTACCGTTTTTGGTGGAGATAAATGCAAGTGAATGGCAGTTGAACAAAACCATTGCAAACTTATTCGTACGATACGGCTTTGTAATTCGCCCTAAATCTTAACTAGGAATGTGTTTATACGAAACCAAGGAACATGATCACGCAAATCATAAATGCAAAATGAACTGAAATCATCCCATGATATATTCTGCTGAGATGTTAACACAGAAGTACAAGCTTGATAGTTATAGGCCTGCAGCCTGTCTTGAGGGTTCATTTTTTTAGTGGTAGCTGGACCGAATGTTGGGCCGCTTTTGAAAATAATATGTTCCTGAGAGGAAGATAATCTCCCGGTTAAAGAAACTGATTGTCTTCAAGTGGCCAGCGCGGGGGTGCTTCGGGAGGCTTTGATAGTCCTGGGACCTCTCGGGCTGAGAACACCCCAACATTATTCACCATAATGCGCCGGCCCTCGCCATGGCTGTGGCGTTCATCGTGAAGTCGATGACGCAAAGAGAAAAGATGGCGTTAATTACTTCTGGTGCACTCGTACCTGGAGGCAAAAATAGATGGAAAGTGCTGGTTTTTGGATCTCTGACACACTTGTTAGGAAGCCATTAACGGACTAGAATGGTTATTGATTTTTTTTTCTATTATGTATTAAAATAGCAGTAGAAGAGCTGGTGAGTATTTTGGCTTGTTTGGGTACCGTCTGTGGATGGCACACATAGCTCAGGCTGAGCCAGAGCGTCATTTTGGTAATGGTCAGTGGAAAAGCAAAGGGGGGCAGATTTTTATAGGCCTGAGGCGCAATGAGACGTCCCCTCTGGGGTGATGTTATGCTTAGAAGAAAATGGCTCCCTTGGCGAGAAATGTGTAGTGAATGGGTGAGTTGGTGGGATGCTAGGAGTACTCAGTGGTGTCACTGACAGGAAGTGCTATCTGTTTCGCAGATCCGTCCTCTTCAGGTCCATGAAAATATTAGGACTGCAGGCATAGCTGTTGTAGGCACTGATAGTGAAAAAATTAGTAGCACTGAAGTTATACCTCTAACTCCCCACAGATCTGTATAACAACATAATAATAAAATAATAATAAAAATAACAGCATTAATTAAAACAGAGGAGTTTGTCTTGGTGCTGAAAAGAGAATAGGTTTTTCCCTTCAGATGGACATAAGTATTCATTATGGTGTATCATTAGTATTAGAAATAGATTTTGCATGTTTGAAAAAATGTATAGAAACATATTAGAAAAACTATAAATTTGCCACTGCGATAGGCTGACCCCCTGTACAGGTTTGCTCCCTGCCTCGTGCCCGTTGCTTTCCGGAATAGGCTCCGGATCCCCCGCGACCCAGTAGGATAAGCGGTTTGGAAAATGGATGGATGGATGGATAAATTTGCCACTGCATGGACATACATGCAGATATTTTTTTTCTTCCATGAGCCAACACTAGTGTTCTTTAACTAGTGATTTCTGTAAAAACAACCTTCATCCTGTAAATGGTGCATTATAAGTGGTCAGAAGATGAAATGCACAGCACTCATGCTGGTGAACTTGTCTGAGAGAGTCTGAGTTAAGAAGTAAGTGTGTCTAAAAATAGTTTTTGTTGTTTGGGTTTTGGATTTTGAATATATCACCTAAATGGCCCGAATGACGTGAGTATTTCCAGAATGAAACCTCGATTCTTCTATTGTCGACAGCTGGATTGTGCTGAGGTTTGTTTTTCTAGCATTGTGATCTCTGCCACTGATATGTTTGTTTAGTGATGTCATGCTTTTTCATACCTATTATGTTTGTACTGCTAAACAGGATCTGATATCAGACATATATTTTTCAAACTAATTTTGTCATGGTCATGTGTTTTGATCGATTATACTGCTGTGGTGCAGCCACGGACTTTGCATGTCTTCTTGTGGCCCCCTAACCCCTCCCTCCATTCACTGATTTAGTTCTCTCTGATTTAGTTGTTGGTGCTCAGAATATACCTAAATAATGGCCTGTGGGTGTGGCTCTTCTCCTAGGTGCCCTCACCACCAATGGGATTAGTGCTGACACCAGCAGTGAGATCGGCCGTGCCAAAAACTGCCTGAGTCCGGAAGATATTATTGAAAAGTACAAGGAGGCCATCTCCTACTACGGCAAGGTACTGTACGGCAAGGACTTGTAGGGGCTGGTGTGTGGATCCGATGTTGCAGTTTACCCATTTTCAACCCATTTAATAGCAATACATGACAAAAATAAACAAATAAATAAATGGATGAATTAAATGGATATATCGTCGTGTGTATACACACACACACACACACACACACACACACACACACAATGTCTGTGACTGGCAGTGATTGGTTTAGGCAATGACACAATAAAGCATATTCTTTTTTTAAATGTGTATATTAAAATTACACATTCTAAAAAGTGGGATGCAATGCACAGAGTGGCCAGTATTTGGCAGCACTGAACTGTGCTGGTGCTCTTGCTTGAACTGAAATCAGTCTGCAACAAGTACACCTTGGAAGGCTTTCATGGCGCAGTAGCTGCTCCCAGAAGCAGACCAAATGTTTGCCGTTGCTTGATTGTATTCGGCCAAGTCAGACCCCTTCAAACCCCAGAGCAAACTGCCACCCTGTCTTCAGACAGCATAGAATGTTTGTGGAGTGTTCGCCAGGGTTATTAGTTCATTTAGTTTTCCATTTTGTTTTTCAGTTTTAGTACAGCTCCTTTTAAGAATGCTGGAAGTGTTTTTTATTTTATGTACATTTCTAGTTTTAGTTTAGTTTTTTTAGTTTCAGTATTAATTAGGGCTGCCACTAACGACTTTCTATCAATCTATCAACTATTTTACCGATTTGTTGATGAATCTAAATAATTAATGTTCCTCCAAGAAAAACAAATTGTTTCATTTAAGTTAGCTTTATTTGGTTACAACAAACTGTCATTTCAAGACTTTTCTGCACTATTCAGAAATTACTAATGCGCACAATACGGTAAGTCTATTGGTAGTACACCTAAAATATTAATGAGGGGCATACTGTGATGCTCCAGAGTTAGTAGTCTGTGTAAAATCAGCATATCCTTATGCTTGATAAACTGAATTTTGATGAATCAGAGAAGCGAAAA
>JAABNY020000046.1:19812357-19823587 GCA_015164015.2 Brevimyrus niger
TGTGATTAGTCCTGGTACACTTAACCCATACACACTGCCCTCATTATAGAAGCCTTATGCTGCTTGTAACTTTGCTTTATTGACAATTAAAATGGCTACCAATTCATGCCAACTTTGGAGTATTATGCCAGGCAAAAATTTGTGCTGTCCTATTCATGTTCTAGGGCAGGTTAAGTCTCTGCCATTCCAAGTTAATTTAGGTTTTAATCAGCCTTAAAAGGTTATGGGTAGCTGGAGACAGAGCTGGCTGGCTTTCCAGCCATCTGCTTTTCTCTTCTGCAGTAATGATCTTTAATGATAGTTTATGCTGGTGTAAAATGAAGACTTATTACATATCAAAGAGGTATCTGGACTTGTATGGTATATCAGTGAAAACAACAGCAGTGTGTTTTTTGAGTTTTGTCATATGCAGACAGAAATGTCTTCCCAAATAATAAATTATTTTACAGTGAACCGATTGTATTGTATGTTGTATGGGTATTTTAATTGTTTTATTTTGAGTTATAAATAACATTTGCAACCATTAAATAAGTGTATGATTGAAAAGAATAATCAAAAACTCCTGACGCAGTAGTGAAATGCAAGCAAACTTTGTTATGCTAATCGTCGTTTAGTATGCATGTCTCATCCTGGGTCTGATCCCTCTAACTAGTTCATGCCATCTCAAATTACACCTTTGGTATGGGGCCAATTTGGACTGTAATTGAGTTTAATTATGAAGATACTTATGGGCTTCCGGTCTTGTTGTATAGTTCTTTATAGTCTGCTGATTTTCCATGGAAAGTACATATTAAGTAAGAAAACCCTTGGGTGTAGGTGGATCATGGTCTCATTCTGTCATTTCTAGCAGTGACCCGTGGATGAAGCTGTTGTGTTTGTACATTTTTTCTTGTAGTACAAGAACGCTGGTGTGATTGAGCTGGAGGCCTGTGTGAAGGCCGTTCGCGTGCTGGCCATCCAAAAACGGGCCATGGAGGCCTCAGAGTTCCTGCAGAACGCCGTGTATATCAACCTGGGGCAGGTAGGTTGTCAGCCTGCGACCGATTAAGGCTCTTTGGTTACTGGGCATCCACAAAAGATGATCCTTCATCATACGCCAACTTAAATAAACACCAGAACAAATTTATATCCGTGACTCTGGCCTGCGTCAGAATTAGTTATTAGAGGAAAAAAGGCATTTCTTCCACTCCTTTCCTGTTAATAACGTGGCTGCGCAAGTCTGCTGAAAGGGGCAGCTGTGAATAAATGTTGGGCACAGCTGAGTCCAGGAATGTTTCACCGGAAACACATTATCCCCAGGATAAACAACTGACCTGTATTGCATATAGAAAAATATCTAGCTGCAAGTCTAGGTGGGGCTTGATAAACATTATTGATCTCTTGGAGGGACTACAAAAATGCAGATGGCAGTAAAGGTAATAGGACCATTCAGTATTGGGTGACTGCAGATTCCAGATGACTAATACCAGATGTGTCATCACTGTGGGTGAGAGATCGTCTGTTCTGCAATGGCAGATATGTTTGGGTACATGTTACACAACTTGTCCGATTTACGTGCTCCTTAGTGGGGCTCTGTTGGTTACCTGGAAAATGTCAAGCGTGTGGGATCTGGCCACAATCACCTAGAGGGGACTGCTTTCTTTGGTGGGAGAGATGGTGTTTATTGCTTGTTACCACCAGGGAACACTCAGAGGCATAGGTCGCTCAGCTCAGACATGGTTTGTATGGGGAAAGGGGGAGCATGCTCCATGCAGGCAGCCCTTCGTGCCAACTTGTGTCAAAGCACTGTGGACGTCTTGCGCTGCGAATTAATGATCTGATATGGTGTGATTGTTGGTTTGATGAGATTGTTTTGGAGCAAGTATAAACATTACATTGCAAGATCAGTGTTTCCCCGAGGTTTGCAGCTTGGGGAGGGGGGCAGACACACACCTACACGATTCATGGTGTATTAATGGCAGCAGTAAAAAAAAAAAAGATATTTTTGTCTGCTTTTCAGGTGGTTGACGTGACATAGCAAAGGAGAATTGTGTATAAGATGAATAACACAAGGCTGTTTTAGCTTGTTTAAGAAAAGGACAATGTATAGACCTGATCTATAGGAAAGGTAACCTTCTGTTAACCTTCTAATTTAATGGTAGGAACACTGAAGATTGTTGGGGAAACCTCTCCTTGCTTTTAGGACTTCTGTATGAAGACCAGCTATTTGCTTAAGCAAACACAACCATGTCTGTGTGTAAATGGTCTGAACTTTATTACTTCACCTTAACAGCATATTGTAAGCTGTGGGGGAAAAAAAGACTGAAAATGGTGGTATCTCTCCTGTCCTCGCACTCTCCAGCTCTCGGAAGAGGAGAAGATTCAGCGCTACAGCATCCTGTCTGAGCTCTACGACCTTATTGGCTTCCACCGGAAGTCGGCGTTCTTCAAACGTGTGGCTGCCATGCAGTGTGTGGCCCCCACCATCGCTGAGCCTGGGTGGAGGGCCTGTTACAAGCTCCTGTTAGAGACCCTGCCTGGGTATAGCCTCTCTCTGGATCCTAAGGACTTTTGCAAAGGTACCCCACCCCACTCCCCCGAGGCTTGGCTGAGAGCGGGCCATAACTAACTCCGGGCCAACTCAGGGTTTGCAGTATAAAACAATGGTTCTGCTGTTGCCTATATTAAAAATACTTAAAATGTGTGAAACACAACAAGTGAGCCACTTAGCTGAATGGTTAGTCCTGCAGCTTATGGGTTAATTGGGTGGGCTGACCTTCTACTGGGTAAATGCGTTTCTTCACACCCAGGATGTGGAGTGTGATGATACTAACACAAAAGTAGATTTAAACCAGTGAAATTCCCAATGCTTCCTTCTATCGCCAGCATACTGGAAGATGATTCAATTTCGGTGTGAATTGTGGTTAGTTTTGATAAGGATTGCACTGTGAAAACCTTTTCAGTCCAACAAGTACTTAAAGGGCTGTCTAATAGAAAGTCTGATTGATATGGCGACAGATTTGCCTTCTAAACGTCTGTTTTGAGGTCCTCAGCAAATGCATTTGCCTGCTGTAAGCCTCCTGCCTGTCCTACATGTGTCCTCTTCACATTGAACTCTGGAAGCATTTCATTATAAAACAAAGCCAGTGTGCTATGGGTTTCGAAGCACAAGAACACAAAGAGAGGTCCTCGACCTTTAAACCACCCTAACGGGCACTTTGAGTGCAGAGTGAATATCATTGTCAATATGTAGATTTAGATTTATAACCCTGCTGTTTTTGTAACCGTGCTTCTCCTTCCCTCTCCAACGTGTCACCTTACTCAAGTAGGGGGGAAATATCTGTTCAAATTTAGGCTGAATAAGGAGGTATTTTTTACCATCTACCGGTAGATTAAACATGTGTGTTTGATTCACTTTTCTGCAGCTATTTTTTTGCCATATTGTTTACTTATGAGTTGTTTATTTCTTTTAATACAGATTCTTATTGGAAAATGACATCCTAAACACATATACAGGCAGTATGTGAAAATAATAAACATTGACAGAATGTCACTTTTTAGAGGGTGTTTGGTAACCAAGAGATCATAGTATGTGCCTCCATATAATGTTGAGACAGTCTGTTCTGTTGAGAGCTAGTGTCATCTTTAATGTTTAATGCCTTAATGTTTCATGATTGTGTGTTCTGGGCTTCTCAGGCTGGGTTCTGGAATTGAGGAGTCCTCCAATCCTTAACTTTAATCTCCATGCTTTTTCTGGTGCTCCGAATAGAACACGGCGCCGGGGGAGAATGGAGTTTCGCACCCCTGGACGACATCTCGTCCTTTTGCCAGCTGCCCTTGGCGGGGTCAGCGATGTCATGCTAGACCTTGGCAGGGAACGAACCTGCTGGGTTACGGAGTCGCCAGGGAAATGTGTCCCGTTCGCTGTGTTTTGCAGAGTGGCTCATGGCTGGAGCCAGATACCTGCGGCTTTAAAACTTCTCGAACTCTCTGTCTCTTGGTGTTGCCTGTTATGAAGCAGCCTGTGGTGAAAAATTTATGGAACCCTGTCCTCTGATGCATGGCTCACAACCCCTTTTTCTCAGACCGATGCAGGTGGGATAGGTTTGTGCTCTCCGTCGCTGCCTGCCTTGCCACGCAGTCTGGCTGCTCTCATTCCCCTTTGGGTTAAACCATACATTGGCTCACATTCTGCAGTAATGGCACCCATATGTGCTCTGGAGCTCATTTCTCCCAAGACCACATCTGTCTGACTTGTCTTGGACGCAGAGGACGGTCGTGACCCGCCGGCATACTTCTCTGCCTCGGCTGAGATTGCACAGTGAAGCTCTGCGCTGCACACAAAGGCCGTGTGTCTAATTTCGACAGCCACGAGTAGGTCCACGAGTTTTACACACGCTGCCGTCACTATGGTTTTATTCCTAAAAATACGGATGGTCCCATCTGTCAGTTTGCTTTAAGAGAATATGCCCTGTTGTGTTTTTCTGTATTTGCTGGGGAAAATAAAGCCTGCACGTGATTTTACTCCAACCAGGACACTCCAGGGCAGCTTTGTGTGCTCGTGCTCACAGTTGGAGGTGCCTGGATTTGTTTTGGCTCAGGGCTTTGCCACGCGTTGTGTAGTTTGCTTTCGATGCCACTAGGTCAGCCGAGGAGGAGGCAGGAGAAGTGACGGGACTTGTGAGATGTAATGGAAGTCTTCACTGGGGCATGATTTTTGAAGGGTTACTGTCCTTGTGGCTTATCCCATGCCTTGTTTTTTGAGTTCTCTCACAATTCACTAGGTGGCATGTTGGCCTGTTTTCCCTGCCTTTTGCAAGTAAACAAAAGCATGTGACTAGATGCTGGCGTGGAGCTGAAAATGGCAAATTCAAACTGTTACAGACCTTTATCCTGCTGTTTTGGGTCTATATCTTGATTTTCATACTGGTTTGACTGACCTAATGATCTGACCTTTCGCTGTGTAGGCTGTGTCGTCTCTAAATTCGCAGGTGATGTTTGCCGATAGGTTTGCTGGGTTTGAGGATGTACCTACATGAAGGTCCTTCATGGAGGATGGAGTATGGCGGCTCGCTAGATGGCCATCACGTGTGTGATTTTGAGTGGCACAAGCCACCGGGGGAGGGCATGCTAACAGAAGAAGAAACATGTCTGAGAATTCTGGAGGAGTCAACAGTTTGAGGAATTGAGGAGCAAGTGGGTTTTTTAGGTGTCTTTTGGAGCTTTTCCACTCACCCTTCAGTCATTGACGAGGTTTGTGTGATATGTGGGTTTGACTGTCGGTGAGCCTGCAACTTGATATTACGGCAGCACCGAAAATTCACCTCTACTCCGTCCGTCCCACTTCTGAGCCCAAAACCTGCCCCCCGGAGTCATTTTAGCTAAAGTGTTTTCAGGTGTTTTAAGCTTTAAGGATCAGAGGCGGTAAAGTTCAGTTATCTGTTTTATTTGTTGGCTGAATATCCAAGGGCACCCTGGTGTCGAGCAGATGACAGCCAGCAGCATGTGAATGGTGAGCTATCATTATTAGTCTGCAGAGTTTCTGAGTGCTGCTTTTTTCCTTCCTTGTGTAACCTTGTTTGACTTATGTGATTAAAACATAAGTCAAAGTGTAAGGACTGGGGGGGTCACAGGCAGTCATTGTTTAAACAATGAATATTGAGTAAATCCATCCATCCATCCATCCACGGCTTCCCTAGGCAGTGTTGTGAGGATTTTGGGCTTATCCCGGCAGCTCTGGACACAAGGCAGGGAATAACCCAGGATGAGGTGCCAGTATGGGAATAGATGAATGAGGTAATTTAATTAATGATGACTTTGTGGAAGTGAGAGCGATTATAAAATTTTTTAGATAGCAGAGTAAGGTCTACAAAGGTTTGAAAATGTGACACTAATATGCTAGAATTCACATAGGTTACAGATGCGGGGAGAATGAGAGTTGGGGAAGGGCTTGAGATCACGGCACGATGCGTCTTGCAGATGTCCCCTTTTTCAGTTGAGCGTAAGGTGCAGGCATTGCGTTTGGTGCGATCAGCATGCGACCGGCCGATAGCTGCACGCCGACACCATGCTCCTTTTCTAGGTGCCGTGTTAATTGGACTGCCAGACACCTTTGGTCTTTCCTTAAAGAAACGCCAGTGGAGACGTTTCCACTGTGCTTCATGGCCCTGAACCGCTGCTCCCTCCACCTGACAGAGGCATCTCATCCCGGCGGTCGGGTTCCGTTCGCTCTGCTATTTTTAGACGTGCTTAGTGGGCGCGCTTTTGAGTGAGCTCTGAGAGGGATTTGCATTTGCCTTTGAATCGAGCCGTCACGCATTTTTGAGAGACGGAGAAGCGCGGCGGTCACGACTGGAGCCGTGCAGCTTGCAGCCCCGGTGATGCTTCCAGCCCTTTGTCCGTTTTTAAACCAGTGATGGCTTTGAAGGATGGAGCATGGGGGCGGGGGTGGGTGGGGCAGAGCTGGACAGGAGGGAAACAGTTGTTATTTAGCAAAACCAGTGGTCATACCACATGTCAATCACCATCAGTCCATGAAAATGGGTAAACAAGTTAAGGCAGGGTTAGTTATGTATTGCAAGAGCTCAGATTTCTGGTAGACATTAACTGCAGGCTGTCACATAGGTAAACTTGCTGTTACTAAAAGGACATGTAAGACGGAGAGAAGCAGCCCGCTAAGTGCTCGCTTCAAAGGCCTTTCACACCTGCTGTTGATGCACGGGGCCATAACGTCTGTGCAAAAGCAGAACTTTGAAAGGAATACGACCTGGCTTTTACTGGCTGCAGACAAGAGGAAGAATGACTTCAAAAGGGGGGGAGAGCTAAAGGATAAATGACTTCACGCTTTTAGAGATTTAAAAGGCCTTTCGAACAGGAAGTTCAAAAACATGAGCGTTGCCTTGAGATGAGTCAATTGGCATGAATTTTGTGCCGCCGTCATGTTCCCAAGTGAGTATGCATATGTGCGCTTCTCTACTGGATGATAACGAATCAGAGTAGAGTGGGTCATCAGCATCCCAATTATCTCCTGCTCATTGCTGTATTTTAGTGACTTTGGTAACTTCGGGCTGATTGTTGCCTGTTAGCGTGGCAGCTGGTGTGTTTCTGGGAGTGAACTGTGATGATGAGAGTGTATGTGGGTAAATGGGTGGCCAGGGCCTGACCCCTGAGGTCCTCTTTGACTCTGTTTTCTCTTTCTGTCAGGTACCCACCGTGGCTGGGCGGCCGTGCAGATGCGGCTTCTTCACGAGCTGGTGTACGCCTCACGCCGCATGGGCAACCCCGGCCTGTCCGTGCGACACCTGTCCTTCCTGCTGCAGACCATGCTGGACTTCTTGTCCGACCAAGGTCAGCCGTCCCACCCGCCGTCTGGTGATTGTTTGCTTGTGGATCCTTCCGTCTGCCGTAGGGTTTTCCGATGGACTGGGCTTGCATTCGGAACTTGGGGAGTAAACACAAACATGCTCTTATGATACTGAATAATTTTTTATACAACCTGTTATTGTGCAATTTGCCGAGAAGACACCTGTGAGGATCCTGAAGGCTTTAGATTCCGTGCTTCACAGTGAGATTTTGGCTGGCAGAATTTCAAAATTCAGTGGATCCCCAGAAACCTGCAAGAAATTGATGACATAAATTTTGTATGTGTGTGTGTGTGTGTGTGTGTGTGTGTGTGTGACAATAAGTTATGAATACCAGTGTGATTCTCCATCCCTACAATCATATGGGTTCCCGCCATTTGAATGTAGATGGCTGGGAGTTCTTCTGTTGGTACAGCCCATCTGCTTGCTCCTCTGATGTGACGTTGATGCGCGTAGTCCTCCAATGCAGCGATATTTAATCCCGTTAGGCACTGTGAGCTCTCTGATCTGATTTATTTTTTTAATATCCCTCAGAAATCCTCATCCCTGATAGTCCTCTTGTGTCACTGGAGAAGGCAGTAATGATCCATTTACACAAAAAAAAGTATCAAGAATCTGTATTCAGTTGCTTTCTGAGACCAGACGATTGCATTTGACAGTTGGCGGGGTGGTTTAATTTGCATGCTGTCACCTGTCAGTGCTAATCGTCTAAACTCCGGCATTTTCATAGGGCTGTGGTATTTGCAGGTCAAGCTAAATTCATTTTAGGCATGTTCCAACTGCCTTCATGGGGACCCTCTCTTTTTGTTGTGTGTATCTTGTATGTTTGGTTTGTACCTCTGGAGTGCCCCGGGCACTGCTTCAAAACCACAAGCGGCTCCCTGCCCCATCTCCGTCATCCAATTTGCCGTGCACAGGGGTAGAAATGCCTGCTCCAATGGCACAAGGCAGCCGGTGAAACCCACTGGAAACGAGCAAGCTCGTCTTTCCCAGATCTCCTTGTCATCCCCTGGAACACCGACACACACACACGCTTTTTCGCCTCGCCACCTGCTAATCCCCTCTAACCAAGCTGCATGTGTGACTGCAGATTTAACATGGGCCTCAGAGGATGTTCAATGTTGTCCTGAGTCTCAAGCCCTCAGGGGCTTCTATGATTCCTGGGAGCATCTTGCCATCGTGGTTCTTACTTAATATTAAAGATCTGGTTGCACCTTTTCTGCAAGTTGATGATTCAGCTGGATAACTACTATATAGTCTAACAGTTTGGTTTGTGAGTGAGCATTCAGGCAAAAGAGTGCAGTACAGGTCTCTGCTGACATTAGTAAGCTTGCCATTTGTACCATAATGATACATGGCCCATAGTTCCTTGTATGCTATTATACACCCTAGTGGTTTAACTGAACATTTACGGTTAATGACTGAAACACTTTTCAGTGTTTTTTGCAGCAGTTGTTGAGACGTGGCTGTTGAATCTTTATTATTATTATTTTTTTTCCATTGGGTCCTTTAGTCATTGCTAAATGTTACTTTTGAGAAATCATGAGAAATATATTAAAGTCTTAAATTTAGGGTATGACATCTCCATACGTAAAGCTGAACCTTTCAACTTGCTGCCGTGACATTTAAACAGGACTTACATTTCTTATATAAGCAGCCTAGAAGCTTTAAGAAGAGTTTAGCTCCCTGGGTAAAGGGATCGCAGCAACTAATCAGTAGTGTGTCACTCTTTATTTCCTATGGAATTTTAATCGTTGAACAAGTGGGGTTAGGAAAGCAGATGGGATGCTGAAGGGTTGGGGGGAGGAGGCCTCTAGTTTATGTCTTCACTTTGCAGGACCCGCTTGGCTGCATTTTCTTGAAACTGAGGTTTGTGTAAGGTGGTGAATTCAGAATAGCACTGCTTGCTCTTATACCCTGCTAGGCATATTCACATTCAATACAGCAACTCTCAAAGGGTTGCCCTCTGTGTGTTGTGCACCATGACAATAATAAATAAATGATTATAGGACTGAGCAGTTTAGCACATTTATGTATATCAATTGCATACAAATGTCCAGGAATTCCCTGTGGGGAAACCTGTATATTGTTGCTGTACGATGAAAAATCCATTATTTGGAGTGTAAGAAAATGTTTTTCCTCGGGACGTACTTTACAAAATAAACCTAAAACAACATAGTGAGGCATCTTTAATCTCCACAAATGGAGACCTGTCTTTTACACAGCTATCAGTGAATGGGTTACTGTTTTAAATGGACATATGTTGATTGTCGCCGGTGAGGTAGATATGTCAGCGTCAACAAGTTACAAAGTAATCTCACTTTATATTCACAATTAACAATGATGTTATTTAGCTACCTGAAATAGTTTTCTGGCAATTAATGTTAATTTCTTAAATTTATAAAGTAATCCATACAAACACCTGTCACGATTGCAAATATGTACTATAGATGGAATTGCAAATATGTACAAACATAAATACTAGTTAAACTTCATGAAACAGCTTTTCATTGGGCAAATAGATTGCAAACACTATTAGTAGACAGGTGAGAAATGGCATGTTTCATCTATAGTAAAAAGTCATAATTATCAAAAAGTTGACATAAGCGGTTTCCATCATTCAGCATCTAATCAGGTCAGTTACAATTCAGAACCTTTGCAGAGTGTGGAACATAGGACATTTTTGTGTATCCCCAATGTGTTGAAAAGATTTAGATCTATAATAAAATATCTGTGTATAGGGGTGTAAATCATTGACCCCAAGGTGATTCTTTTAGGTTGCAGTTATTTAGGGAATGATTTGATGCATTAGTTATCTTTCATTTGTACCACACTTTCTATTCTATTAATTGATTATTTCGATAACCTAAATGCAGACCCTTTCTTTTTGACTTCACTGAAAACTTCACAGTATAACCGTACAGACTTAATTACACACTTTTAATGTAATACAAAGAAAATATCTCAGACCATACATCTTTCTAGTTATTAAACGGAGAGAACAAGCAAGGGCAAATTGTCAATAAGACAAGCTACTGAACTGTACAGAAAAAAGAAACGCATAAAATAAACGCTACCTGATTGGTCACTTTCACCAAGACAAACCAGTGGTGCACCAATGTCGCAATTTTGGCCATTTCCGATAACTGATATTCTTTTGTCTGATATTGCAGATGCCAATAACCGGCTAACCACCTTGCCGAGTTGGCAGGAGAAGGTTTGTTGGTGGTAAAACTTGCTGAGTTTGCTGGCACGGATTAGTGGAATGACGTTACATTGTTTTTTATTCTGTGCAAAACAAAAGATTGATTTGTGGGCCACATTGAATAATGAATTGGAAACATGTCACAGGCTGGTACTATAATACGTGATGAATGAGCTGGTAAATACCTTGTCTTCCACTACAGAAAGTGACCAGAGTGTCCAGTGAAATCATCTTCATTTTTTAGTAATTGTTTTTAGCACTAGTTCTGATAACTTTGAATATGAATTAATTAAAGGCTGACACAGGCAGATGCTGATATTTTGACTTTTAATGGATATTAGCTAGTTCTGTTATGTTCATCAGTACATCGTGCATGTCTAATACCTCGTTTCTGGATTGTACAACAAACCATTCTGCTAGGAATTGAAATTTGCTGTCTGGCTCATCTCTTTGCCACTCGAGTGCAACATGTTTATAATTTATTATTAAATTATCAATCTTTAGTTTTCCCACAGAATAAAGAAAAACATTACTCCTCTAATAAACTGGCAAGTTGTATTACTGCCAGCACCAGTGATAAGAGACAAAACCTATATCAGTTATCAATCAAATTTTCTTGCTATACGGAAAATTTGGATGCGATAGCCTGTACAACTTTTGCTGACTTTACAGTTCCCAACTCGGA
>JAABNY020000046.1:19848912-19860483 GCA_015164015.2 Brevimyrus niger
TTGAAACATGAAGAAACGCCGGCTAAATCTGTAATCTGTCATCTTTTCAAAACGTCAATTGGCCTAAGTATTAAAGTTTTAAAAATTAGGTTAAATTGACGAATAAGTAAACCATGTCACCTTACTTTGTTTTACCTGCATCGGGGGCGTGTAGTACTGCCCTCAACTGAAGATCGCTATTCACATTAACGCGTATTCAAATCGCATTTGCGTGGTAATTTGATGAATGCAACAGTGAAACGTGATCCAGATACATCCCCATCAGCACCATAAAAGGGGGGGGGGGTGGCCAGGTGACAATGGCTCATTCATACACATGAAGTTGCTACATACTCAATGGCAGGAGACCAGAAATAGTGATATGAGTTAGCTTTTTCTTATTTATTTATTTAACTGAATGTTGCAAGTACAACATTTAGTCATCTTCATGTAGCCAAGACTTTGGTGATCAGATATCTGGGATCAACACTGGCACCACTGCTTACTATGTACTTTTATAATGTTTGTGCAACTGTTCCAAACTGCATTTTGCAAGATCTATACTTTGATGTCAAATCTGACATATTTACAAAGTACACTAAGATTAAGAAGAGATTAATGCAAAAACAAATATATAAGAAATAAATTATTTGCCATGTTTATGATATTTAAAGAAATGTGTGACCATGCCCTAGTCAGTGAAAGTATGTTCCCTACCCCTAGACCTCAGAGGATTAAAGGCAACTTATTTTTTTGTTGATTGTTGCACTAATGCTCAAAAGATTTGAATATTTTAATTAAATTTTTTTTGTAAACTACACCTTGTATTTTGTGGTGTATTTTATTTTTTATACTATTTATGTTTTATACAGACTTTCAATCCAAAGAACAGAGGGAGAATTTTAATTTTTAAAATTTATTTTACTTCAAGATTAAATACTTTACTAAATAAAAACTAACTTGTGTAATATGTATTTTTATCCTCCTGAATCCTGGGCTTTTGTTTGGTGTGCATGTTTTATTTCCGTTAGCTATTTAGAATTAGTAGGACCTCAATCATAAAAACCAAACAATTTTTTTTTAACAATTAATAGTTTTAAACTAAAAGTGATGTCCTTATATGAGGATGTAGGGTCTCAGGAGGTTACGTTTTTACAGAATATTTTAAGGTAACATGTTATGTTTATGCTGTCAAATGATTAACAAGCATTTGTTCTGTGTTTTGTTATATCGTCAAGTTTATCCTTATCCTCAGAATGCTCTAAATTATCGTGATATTGTATTTGGGCCATATCGCCCACCCCTAGCGGGAATAGTTAGTAGTGTATTACAGTTTATTGTGCTTGAGTGTAGCACTCTGGTAGACTTTGTAACATCTCATGAAGCCTTTCCAGGTGTGACACAGAGTGGTATAAAGTTTATCAGATGTACGATATAGGGAGCCTGCTCGCCCTTCCTAATTGGTGTGGTGCCACAGCATCACCCTACTGTTCTCTTTGGCCCTTCTGGCGATGACGGTGAGAGGACCAGTCTGCATTATCTCGTCTGCATCGACGTGCACTGTTATGAGAATATTTCGGGTGCCATCTTGTGTTCATTAGGGCCTTTGGAGAGCTCGCTCATTTGGGTAATCGCCATAGTCATATAGTAATCGTACAGTGCATGACTGTAATTGCTGGTAATAACATTACATCCGTGTGAGAGATTGCGGTGGGGGCTTTCCTGTGCTTCGGCGGAGGGGTGGCTTGACTGATGTGTGAATTACTAGTTGACTTAGTGAGGCTTGTCAGCAGCCATTCACACTAATGAACCAGCGAGTGAGCAGATTGCTCGACGGCCTCCTCCCCCCACACTCGGGGCGCTGTGTTTTCCTGCAGCCTGAGACGCTGGACACGGTGTGACCCTTCTTTGTAAGCGCATGGTGCATTCCTGCTTCCGATAGGCTACACCAGACTGGGGGCGTGTCCATCGCTGTTGGAAGCGGCCTGGAGTAGTTGAGCACCCAACTCCTGGCAGCGTACCAGCTGCACGCACATTTCAGACCTTGCTCCTGCTTTTGGCAGTCATTACTAAGTGCCTGAGGATGTGCTTTCTAGAACACTCTTACTCATCCTTTAGTTTACTGCACGTATCGTATTGATTTAAAAAATTGGGAATTTACTATCGTCTGCTAAATAAAGTTCTGGCATTATTTTGTGCCTAATGGCAGGCGATGTGATATTTTGCTGTAATAAAAAATGACCGGGAGTTATTTACCTAGAGTTGTTATTGTTATTGATTGTATGTGTGGAAGAAGTTTGTAAGAGCTGTAAGGATGTAAGAGAGAGTGGTGGTGGTATATGGAAAACCCATATGTTCACTGTGTCCCCAGGGTATCACACCTCGGTGTTTGGGGTGATGAGCGACTGCATGCTGGATGGCCTGCCGGGTGTGAAGACCAGCGGTTGTGTTGTCGAGGTGGTGCCCGCCCTGCCCCGTCTGCAGCTCAGCACATCGTTGCCACGGTGAGTGGGCAGGGCTGGCGTTGGGTCATGCTGTGTCTTCCCTAAAGGGAATGTGATTTGTTAATATCTGCAGTGTTACTCACAGGACTGTTAGAGGTCACTCTGCCTCTGTCTCCCTGGAGAAGCATTTAAAATATGCAGAAGGTTAATGGCCATTGATTTAATTTTCTTCTAACCACATGGATGGTAACCCACCAAGGTTATGACCTTTACTGTCTTCACTTCTGAGTTAAATACCACTCCATCCCCATATAACATCCCTGTCCCTCATTGCAATCAGCAAGGCCTTCTCTAAAAGTTATGTTTGTCATGTAAATGTGGAAAACTCGGAATGTCATCTCTGAGCCAGAGTGCATACCCATTTCAGAAATAACACAGATTGGGATTTATTGACCAAGAAAAGAACCATAATTGGGATAACAGCACATCTGAATTTTAAGTAGATGCCATATCACGGTGATTAATAGACACTTACTTGCTACAATAATATTTTGGGACAATGGTTTTATGATTTAATGAAAGTGCATATTACACTTCACAAATTATGAGGCATCTTCTGCTGTTATAGTATGTGATACTCACAAGTAGGATTTATTAATGCCTCATTTTCATACTGATCCCAAGCTCTGGCAAAAATTTAATTAGTCACTGTACAATAAACATGATAGTGTACATAAACATGGTAGTGTGCACAGCTTAAACGTTATTAAGGGTCCAGTGTGCTTGAGCATCACTTCCCTTTGTGAACATGTGTTGATTCTGAATGTTTGAGGTTAATTGTACGTGTCTGTTTTATGTGCATAGATGAGGTAAGACGTTATGACCACCTCCACATGGTGTAAATAACATTGACTATCATGTTAAAAAAACGGAGCACGTCAAGGTCTGGGGTTATATTAGAAGGCAAATAGTGATGATTGAATATTTTGTAAATATTATACCTTCCCACTGCATGTGTCACATGACTATATTGGTCGCGTTATGCTTGAGTGATCGCACCTGCCATAAAAGCTATTAGCTCAAGATGGATAGAAACCTTGAGACTCCTGAGCCTCTGGGCCCATTCAGGTCATAAATGTGGGAACATTTTGGTTATCCAGTAGAGTATATTATTTTTTATTTTATTTTTTATTTTTATTTAATATTATTTCTCACCTAGTAATTTTATGTTGTTACTTAGTGGTCTAATGAGGTTAGACCACTAAGTAACACGACAAAAACGTAAATAAATACTCGGGTATGAACCAAACTGTGGATTTGGAGAATCGTTACACCCGTAAGAGTAAGGCAACATTTGGTAACTGTAGTAAAAAAAAATGCCCAGGAGTAAAGAGGACAAAATTTTCTGTGGGGGGGGGGGTGCATGAACCACCGATAGGGTGTT
Source organism: Brevimyrus niger (assembly GCA_015164015.2). NCBI lineage: Eukaryota > Metazoa > Chordata > Actinopteri > Osteoglossiformes > Mormyridae > Brevimyrus > Brevimyrus niger. The sequence continues at coordinate 19,852,780 of JAABNY020000046.1, forward strand.
GTGCAGTCAAGACTCATCAATATGACATGTAAATGAAGGCTATCCCATCAGATACAATCCAACAGAAAGGCTACATGGCATAGAGAGCAGATCATTTTAATGATGGTTATACAAGTAATTTGTCATGACACAGTGAGTGCATCACGTTCTGCTGTTTAAGGATCTGCGTTACTGTGGATTTGACTTGTCAATTCAGTGCGTTTCATAGAAGCTCAACGTTTACCCGACTGTCCATGGAGATTCGTCAGACCAAGCAACCTTCTTCACACGGGAAGCAAATCGTCCGCAAAGGGCCAGTGTGTATTAGGATTTCGGGATAACTTTTAGGTCAGCTGTTCAAATGCAGGTGTGAGGACTCTTCAGCCAATCAGTCCAATTTATTTACTGAGTTTCAACGAACCCCCCACACACAATGGTCCTTTCTGGATAAGATTACCCACCCCCGTTCTTCTTTTACACCAAAGTCCATTTCCAGGGCTTTCGTTTTCATTGTAGGCACTTTTAACTGTGGACAGTGTTCAGCTAGGGCTCTCTGATTGGCCTGCAGCTGCCTAGCTCCATGGGCATATGTAGATGAGGGCTGGGTACCATGGCAAAATGTAACTTCATTATGCTATGTCTTTTCACAAATCAATATCAGTAATTATCACAATATCATTTAGTTAATTACTTCTATTCAAGGCTCAATTTTTGCCTAAATTTCCCTCAGGATTCCCCTTTTTAAGTAATGCCTTTTCAATAAGTAAATCATACAGAAACAAACTTTTTTGTCATAGGGTATAACACTAGAAATCTCCAGCAGAACAATGTGTTGTTTTTTTTTTTTTTTTTAATTTTTCTCCCCAACTGCCTCACTACTTGTACTTGTCCCAGGGCATGGGTTGGGCATTACTGGTAGATTTGTCACCCATAATGTAAAATAAAATGCTGTGTCCCAATATTGGACTTATTTGTTGCATGCTTTGCGATTTGTCCCCCTGCTTTGAATATTTCATCATCTGGGATTCCCATATTTCTTCAAATTGAAGCAGAAACCCTAGTTGCTGGTGTCTGAGACTGTAACTGCTTGTTCTACTAGACGGTAGTGCTTCAGGTGTTGAAATAAGTTTGTGGTATTTCCACTTTTCCAGTTTACAGTACACATCACCAATCTGTTGCGTATTAGACTTTTAATTGCCAAAGTACCGCCATACTACTGATGTTTTTCTACTTTTATTTATTTATTTATTTATCCAAAATATCTTCTTTCTTAAAAGATTCTTCACCGACAATTGCACAATCCACTAAGGGAGCTCATAATCATCTTCATTGTATTACCAAAGCAGCAGCCTGTGGCATGCTCCACTGACTCAGTCAGCTCATAGGCTGTCTGCTTTTAAAACAATGCCGTATGGCTGGAACCGGATTTGTTTCTGTGATGTGATGGGGGATGTCTGCTATCAAGCGATGTTCCTTATCGACAATTTATCGAAGTTTCTGCTTTTTGTCAACGTTTAAATTTTATGATGATAAATTAGTATGTTGTTTATATTGCCCATCCTTACTGTACATGTGATCTACAGATGGATTCTCCCTGTTTTAGAGGGTCAGAGGAATGGCCAGCTTGGGGGAAGGAGCTGCTGCTTTGCTGTTGGCAAAGGAAGGCTGAGACACATTAGGGAGAGTCAGAAAGAAGTGATTTGGGTCAACAGGTTGGAACACGACTGGTCTGCTTTTTCCTGAGACAGGAAATGTAAGGATGTTTTATGTTCTTTGTAAAATGGCTGCCAGTGAATAAAAAGCTTGTCAGCTGACCTTGCTTGTCCCCGGGACATCCACACTCTCACCTGTCTTATGATAAGTTAGTCTGCATGAGAGAGGGGGAGAGAGAGAGGGGGTCTTTTCCTGTGGGGTGTTCCTTTGGTATTTAGGTTGTTGTTAGTCTTGCGTCTTGCTTTTTCGAGGGAGTGAAATGAAAGGCAGTCTATTTAAAGCATAAAATGAAATATGCATAAGCAGTGTTTTTCCAATCATCATAAACGGTGCTTCTGTAGGCTTCTGACGATTGCATATGATGAAACAAAAATTGGTTTCCAGCGCTGTGCCACTCGCCACGTCCCTTGCAAAACAATCAGCAGATTCCAGATTCTGTGGCGGCGTGTCAATGTACAGGTGAGTGTCCCTTAGCAGGTGCTGTTAGCCATGACTGCTTTGCATTTAGGGTAAGTGCAGGAAAGGCCCCACCTAGTGACTGAATGTAATCCCAAGCATTCTTACCAGACAGTCCAACTGTCAAACTGACAGCAGCACTGTTCCTGTCCGTGAGCCGCCTAGCTTGTTTGAATCTGGCCTCTGTGGATATTGAACTTGCGGTTTCTTTCTGTGTTGGAATCATCGGGCATCAAGATGATTAAAGATGCAAGCTTGAAGGGTCTGGGGATGCTTGCCTAATTCAGTAAAAATGTGGCAAATATATTGGTCTCACTACAAGTCCATTGACCAAACAATGTTCAATATATAGACATGTCTTCTGCACATACATTTTCTTTTTATCAAGTGTCATATTTTTTTGACACATTCAGTTCTGTTTTTGTCGTTTTACTATTAATTGGGAGCCACTGACTACAATTCCAAAGGTAAACTAAACAAAAATGTTTGGTGTTTTATGTAATTGCAAAGGTGTTACTAATTAAAAAGCACCGATTGACACAAAAGAAATCTTTTAGCACTATAAATTTTACTTAAAACTCGGTTATTTGTAATTTAATTAATTTTTTTGTAAAAAAAATTAAGACAAAAAAATGTTTTTTGTTATAAATCCAGAAAACTTACAATTACTGAACTAAGAAAAACAAAAAGCACATTGTGCTGCTAATTTTATTTACACCTTTCAATATAAAACTCTTTTTTAATTTTTTTTTTTTGTGTGTGTATCAGTGCTTTTTAAACATTTTCAGCAGATTTTAACAATACTGCCATAATACTGATAACTGAGAGGGGTGAAGATGCCCACCCTCCCCCGAGTGCCAGGAAGCCGTGGGCATCGTTCACGACTGCGGAGCTCCAGCTCTGATGGGTGAGAGTTTCCAGGACCATGCAGTTGCGCTCTGCCTTCGCGCCCTTCCCGCCACGTCCTTCATCGCGTCTCATCCTCATACGTGCCGAGTCCTGCTGTGCAGAGATGCTCGTCCCTCAGCGGACGCGCCGACCACATGCCATTTGTTTAAATTGCCGTCGGGGAAAAGGGAAGGTTTTAATTAATGAGCGGCACGTGCTTTTGGGCTGTGTGATAAGGCTCGACGCTGTATCCGTTTGAAGCCGATTCTGGAAAGTATGTGCGAGGAAACCTCTGAGTCTCACATCTGATTGGGCTAGACCATGAAGGCCTGGGGAGCCAATCATTTCAGCTACATCACATCACTCACATCTATTCTATTAACAGCCCTGTGGCTTGAAGACAAAGTTTTAAGTTACCTTTTGGTTGCATTAATACAATCACTGTTTACTCTCAGATAATTTTGGTAACTACAGGTGCTCCTGTATGATGTGGCAGCATCTTCCTTATCACAGTTTCAAGAGGCGCCATTTTGGTGCTGATCCATGTCAGTCAGTTTTCCTTTGCTGCTTGTTCGCCATTGGAAAATTCAGGGAAAATTGTTTGAATTGTCCTGAATCCTTATCCTGGCTGGTGTTTAATATGAAATCTGGCTTATATTGCATCTTGTATATTAACACTCACAATTTTTTTTCTCAACAACTTGGTAAAAAAATTTCTGCAGCTGAGAAACATTGGCATGTCTTCCGAAAATCAGAATTGGTACAAAAAGTACAAGGAATTTATTTTGGTGCTGTTGGTGGCATGAAGTTTACAAGTAAGCATACAATCAGGACAAAAGTATAAAAAATAATAGAATAAAACTAGAATAGAATATGGAATGCATCATTCCTTGTGTCATATTTCATGCAACATTGTCTTACTTTGAGAGGTCTGTGTTTGATGTCGGGTGTTCACTGAAGTGCCCCAGCTCACAGTGATGGATTGTCACTCACATTTCTCTGCACGATTCTTTCATCTGATTTCTGAAGTTCAGTTCACTTGTGGCAGAAAGTTTGGCGGCCGACTTATCCAAGAAAACCATAATGAGAAGCCGCTCTTTGCTTTAGCTCTCAGGTTTAATCTCTCCGAAAATGTTTTGGTGAGTTCTAATGATGCATGAATGTGTCGTCTAAGCGAGGGGTGAGAGGGATATTACCTCTGCTGCTGAGGCGGGTGGCGGAGGTGTCGCATTCTCAGGCCGTGCTCTGTCCATCTGTAGGTCGGCGAACAGCCGGCAGCCCTCTTCGGGGGAAGAACCGTCCAGCAGTGTGTCCGTGCAGCTCTTCAATGGCGAGAGCCAGCAGTTGCTGGTCACTCTGGAGAACATTGGCAGCGAGCCCCTGGAGACCCTAGAAGTCACTTCAAAGATGGTCAACACCAAAGGTAGGTGGTTTATTCTGCCCGCAGTGATGTATCAGCTAGCGCCATATAAACAAAGGAACATTGAGAGCATGTTAGCAACAGCCCTATATTTAGCTTTTTTGACAACAGACGCCCACTGAGGGTTGTTCATATGTCTGCATATTACCGTGGTGTTTATTGTGCTGAGAAATGCAAAGACATTAAGACACAAGCTCTCCCAGTTTTCTTAGTAAAAAGCTCACTGAGTGAGGTCACACTTGTCCTATTTCCTGAGAGTTTATGGAAAGCAGCAGCATTAAAACAGCGTGTTAAAGTTGGTGATGATAGGATGACAGACAAACACTGGTGATAATGTCGCAGCTCATAAAGCAGTGTGTTCACAGGTGCTTTTAGGAAATGGGTCTCATATATTCCAGTTACTTAATTACACATTTATGAAGAAAGACCTGTCAGTGTGTTGATACTGTGAAGTCCAGCCTTGGGGGCATCAAGCTGAGAGTCTGAAAGACTGAAACTGTGGATCAGAACTGTGAGGACAGAGCCAGCAGTCCGGAGCAAGATTAGCTGCCCACTACGACCAGGACTGAGAGTCACTTTTGCCACCCACTGAGTGCTTTTCATCTAGATGGCAAAACAGAGAGAGCCTGGCAAGCAACATAGTGAGTGCGCGTCCCACGGGGATGCTTCTGCATGGCCAGCAATCAGGGAGTGAGATGGGAGCTCACCCCCGGGGCAGACCCACACATAGCCACCCTGAGGGCTCTCCAGCCCAGCAACATGCCACCCTCTCCATTGTGTTTACAGAAGCAAGAAATATTCCTTGTAGAGTTTCTGTCTGTTGATTTGGGAGTCTTTACAGAGGCACTTTGACTGAGCATCATAATGCCAGGTCTGTTCTTGTTTTTGGGCACATAGGTACTCCACCTCCTCAGTTATTTGGGTGCCCACACAGAATTAAGGGAATGCACACCTTCCCCTTTCGAAGTTGCCAAGGTAACGGCCTGGAATGAGGACCGTTGCCACGGTACAGCGCTGACAGGAGTGGTATGATGGCCGTCAGACCCTGTATGGCCATTTATGGGCTCATTGTGTTAGAATTCAGGGGAAGATTTTCCCAGGTACTTTGTTTATGGGCGTAGCTGTTTCTGTTTATGTTGACATTCGCCAGTAGATGGTACTTAGATTTATTTCTAATCAGTTTGTTATTTCAGGAAAAGTCACTTATTAAAGGCATTCTTCCTGGGCAAATTTTGAAATTCAGCATAGGGGCTTTGGAGGGACTGGGCCTTTAGGAATGTCATTTTGCTAATGACCTGTAAAGAGGCCTTTACATGACTAGTACATTTATTTAGTGCTTTTCAAGCTTGCATTTGACTTCTCTATGCCCCTTAGCTTTTGTCAGTGTTAAATGAACTTCAGATTGTTTTGCTATGAGTTGCCATACTCAGGATCCAAGGATTTGAACACCAGTGGTGTTTTACTGTTAGAAGTGAAGGCCGTATCCTCAATAGAACGACGAATTCTGGCTTTTGTTGTGCTTTGAATGACGTGGAGGCCAGGCGGTGCTCTGTTAATCCGGGTCTGCCCTGGGCTTGATTACAGGTGACTGCAGCCAGATGTAGCATTAAAAGATGTATGCTGGGGAGGCCCTCAGTATTGCACAGTATTGTCTTAATGATCATATCATGCCGGTTTCCTTGGAAACGGGCATGAACCATAATTGTAAATGGGATGCGGGATTTATTTTTAGCGCTCTGACTTTGACTCCAATGGCCCTTTGAGGAGGCAGCCACGGCTCGATGGATTTAGTGGGGCTCCGTCAGTCGACGGGGTCCATGGCAGGAATATTACCACTGTCGGTTTCACATGAAAGAAAAGTTGTAAAATATTCAGTTTACATAAAGACAGTGATGCTGTTGGTCTGCTTTTGAATACGGGGTAAAAGCATATCTCCCTGTAACAGTCTGCTGCCACGCGTCGTAGATACAAAACAAATGTTGGGAATCCCGTGCTGTGTTCTCCGAGTAAAGTGCCGGGTGTGTGTGAACCCATACAGGATGATAGATCAGGGCCGCTCTTGAGAGGAACATACTGTGCTTTTGTGGGCCCCGGCAGATTTATTAAGTCAAATGATGGAGTAGTTTTGCCTCTTATTTTTTTTTCAGCTGTCTGTATCCCTTGATTTAAATGAAGAGGCCACGTCTCTGTTCATGGGCAAGGGTTTAATTATATGTTTGTTCCCGGTGTCCTGATAGCAGTGGGTTTTAATCAGCATAGCCATTTTTAGAGTGATCTCTTGGCATTGAAGTAACGATCGGCCAGGTGACGACACTCGGGACGTGCTGTTATCTCGCTGGACGCTCAGCTTTATCGTACAGGGAAAGGCACATAAAGCGCTTAACTGCTCTGCTGTAGGGTCCAGTCAGCGGCTCTTGGGAGTCACTAAAGTATGGGTCATTCTCCCCATTGCCGCGCGCAGCAGAGAATAGCTGGCTGTCTTTGTAATTCCTGTTATTTTTCTGGAACGGGGAAATGAGCGGCACATGCTGATGCGTGCATCAGCCGCTTATATCGCATTTAGAAGTGATGTGATTTGACACCTCTCTGCTTCCTGTTATTTGCTGGGGCTGTTCAGTTTAGGGTTCTAACACGGGGGTCCTGGGGCGGCCCCCAGTTCTTCAAGCCGAACCGGCAGCCTGTGTGAGCTGACAGGTGAATCTCTCGTCTTCCATGTTACTTGCTTCCGCGATGCCATTTGCCTCCTGTTCACGATTTGATAGGCAGGGCGCAGCATTGGTCTCCAAGCTTCCGGAAGCCCATTCGCTGGGCAGAAGCGCCATCCATCATAGACGTAGCCGCGCATGTTCCTGTCAGCGCCTTGGCTTATGGAAACCGCTCCTGCATCATATGATCACCGCGTGTCTGTGTGACGGGATCCAGCGACTGTCCTGCAGTCTAGGTATGGTGATGAATAAAAGCACTTGATGGAAAATCCCCGTAAATAATGGCATTGGCTTCACATTTTAGCATATTCATAATGTCACTGCTCAGTACAGGCCAGTAGCGCAGCGCCAATCCTAGATGGACGTCTTGGGATTATCAGTCATAAATTTGTCATACCGGTCATTATGTGTGACATTTGAAATAAATAACGGGTGAGAAATGGAGTGTTTTTTCAAGGTTATGGGTGTGCCATGTGCTTCATGTACCAGTGATATGCTTGAAGCTGCACTGCAGAGTACACCGAGAGTGTTCTCCACTGCACT
>JAABNY020000046.1:19862390-19876736 GCA_015164015.2 Brevimyrus niger
GTGTGGGCGAAAGCTCTGTGTGGGATTCTAGCCCAGGTGTTTGCCATTTGGTTCTGTGTGCGTTTCCTTGTTAAGTTGTTGCATGAGACGATGACGCAGTGCTGGGGGTTACGTTGGACACTCCTAGTGTCCTAAATGAGGAAAAGTGTCCCAGAGTGTAAACCTCTTCCCAGAGTAGTTAATTCAGGTTTACTTCAGTGTTTTAGTGCGTATGGCCTTTGTGTAACCAAGTCTGAGTGCCGAGGGCCATGTCTACGGCACGTCCGTGCTCCACTTCTGTAATTAAAATTGAGCTTCCCTACCAGAGGAAAAGCAGGAGATATTTTGGTTGCTCTGGAAAAAAGGTCACCTGAGGTTATGCAGTGAGCAGGTGGTTAAATTGTTCCTTTAGACCAGGAGAGCATTATGATTCGAAGGTCACATGCTAGATTGTCTGTCTGAGTGGCATCCTTCTGGAACTCTCTATAGTTTACGAGTTGTCCCGGCAACTCGGGCTCAGGCTCTTCACAAGTGTTTGTGGAGCACTCCCTTCCAGCGGCCCGTCTCTGCTGCCGAAAAGGGATTAATCAGAGACGTACCGTTCTCCATACAGAGACGTCTGTGGAAAAGCAAACACCGCGTCCCTGCCGTGTGAGCGGCGTTACTGAGGGAACCGGCCGAGTACACGGAACACGCCACGGACCTGCCTGTTTGGGCCAGGTGCAGTTCCTTTGTTAGTCAACAGAGGGCAATCCAGTCAACTCAAACAGTCTATGAAACCACAGGACCAGTCTTTTCCCAAGATTAAAAGGATTTTGTTTTTATAAATAAGTATAGAATTATGGTGCATATTCCATTGTATGTGAATGACTGGTAAATTGGTTTCCATTCAGCCGACAGATGGCAATTATGTGCCCACCCCATACCACACTTCTTTTTGTCCTCAGAGAAAATCTGTGACCTCTGTATAAGCCCACCCACCCCATTATATCTTCCTATCAGGGTCTACAGGGGAGGAACATATGGCCAGTCGGCGTCACCGCGCCCCTGAACGCCACTTTGGCTGGATGTCACAGTCGCCGTGTCCTCGGGAATAGCTGCATGGAAATTTTTCCCAGATTATTGCCGCTTTTGACACTACGGCAGATTAAAGTTCACTGTATCTGCATGCCTGCATTCGGATGGCCTTTGTGAAACATGCGTTGTGCTCTCCCTTAGATTTACTTTCAACATTTTATGTGACTCCATCATTAGACTTGTTCAATGAGGCTAATTTTCAATCAGTGATATTTATAAAAGCGTGTAAAACACTCACTCTTGATGTGGGTCGGATGTGACTTATTCCTGCCACTTACTGGGGCGTTCAGGTGGTTATTGGTCAATTTGTGATCCACCTAAAATGTTGTTTGAATGGTACTGCAGTGTCAGTGGGCAGTATACAGTCATCGCATTATACTGTAGCTTACTGCGAAATTATGTTTTAATGTGCCTCCCGTACCTCATTATGCGCTGCTGTCAATTACGAACTGATGGGATGACACTTGGCCAGGGCCGATGCCCAAAGGATTTTACTTTTGAGTGTATGGGGACTTCCTCAGTGCTCTGCCCCCAGGCACCCTGCTCCCATGTACATGTGTGTACCTGCATGGCAGCTGGGTACTCTGTCCAAGGGAGGGCACTTTAAGGAGGAACGGTGCATCCATGAGGATGCAGGTTAGCTGAGCGCTGGGTTGTGCGTGTGTGTGTGCGTGTGTGTGTGCGTGTGCAACATCTTTAGGGGCGGCAGGTGGAAGCTGAGTTGCACAAAAGGCCTTCAGCTTGGTTCAGCTTGGTTCAGCTTGGTTCGTGATTGCCTTGGAGCCTTTGGGTGCGTCTTGTGGGAAAGGCCGAGAAGGTGAGGCATCCGCGTCAAGATCTCGCTTTTGTGTTTCTGACGCTCAGCGAAGTGAGGGGGCTTGGACAGCCTCTCAGGGAGGGAATGGGGAGGCCGTGCTACGCCACGCCGCTCTCCGAGGCTTGTTAGCATCCTGTTTTTCTGATTTTTTATCTCAAAATCTCTGCTTTTCCCAACTTTCACTTTTCAAGTGGCTTTTGGTCCCTGTACTGTTTCCTGCCAAGTATGTCACACGGGCCCCATTGCCTCCTTTTGATCTGCTGTATGATTATGGCTTGGAAGTTGAACATGGTGGCACTTCTTAACCGCTGCTTAACGAGGGCCTCTCATTTTAGTAGACCGCCCTCTTGTGGTTACAGTCAGCCGTGTCGTTGTTATATGTCAGCGTTCTTGAGGTGCGTGAGGATATGGGACAGTACCCAGGTTAGCAAGGGGAGAACCACCTCTCTTACCATTGGTTGCGGTTATAATGCTGAATGTTTGTGGTTCTGGCAGTGCCTAGGTTTACTTGGACCTGCTACTGTAGTTTGTGGGGGTGGAGATAAATAGTCTGTGAGTGACAGCCCTGTCTGTTTCCATCCAGATCCCATCAGATGGATCAGTCTTAACTTGCTGTCTGTTGAGCATCAGCCACCTGCAAACTACCATTGAGTCACGCCTTAAAAAGAACTGAGAAAATGGGTCCTGCATAAAGAGAACAGCTTTTGTTTTTGCCTAAAGAGCTGCTTTTGTTAACCAGTCATTTATAAATGGGAGGCATTGTGCGTGTGTGTAGGTTAGACTATCAAGGGAGATACTGACTGCAGAATTACAGCTTTGTGAAATGCCACGCAACACCAAGAGAGGTTTACTGGGTTTGTATTAATACCCTGGGGATTCCTGTAATTATAATATTTCCGCCCAAAACTGCACATTATGATTTTGGGGATGAAATAAATCACATAAACCCCAGATGTCAGCACAACCTTAAAGAGACAGACTGACATATGGACTGTTCCTGCATCTGCACCGATGACTCATTATTGGGTAGTTGATGGCAAGTGTCCGCCATCTTCTTGGCCAGTTTGCTCAGACTGTCACAAATTGCTCAATTATGGTCTGCAGATTCCCAAGAGGATTCATGACAGAACTTTGATCAGGTTTTTCAAGGACGTTCATTTTCTTAATCTAAAGCCTCGCTGCTGCCCTGCTTTAGATAATTGTGCTTTGGAGAAATATGAATTTTCTGCAGAGTTTTAGGGCTTCTGTGGGCTGTTTCTGTAGGGCAAACGATCCTTCATTTTTTTGTTGTTTTGTTACTGTGGCTTCCAGATGTATGCTGTGATGGGGTGTGATGCCCCTGCTGTTCTTATAATGTCGTTAATGAAAATCTAATATTTCTGTTTTCCTCGTTTTCATACTGTAAAGGTGACTGCAAACCTCAAATGAAGTCGATGGAATAGATGTTGTGTTAACAATCTGATTCTGTATGATGGTGATCTGATTCTGTATGATGGTGATCTGATTCTGTATGATGGTGATCACGTTCTTGGTGTAACGGGCCCCTCGGCAAAGTCTTTCCTTTGTTCTGATGCCACCCACTGTCCAAAATTGCCTACATGAAACGCACAGTCACTAGTATCACTAGGGCCCTGCGGTTTTCCGGAAGTAAAAACAAAACGCTCCGCATTCATGAATGCTTTTCAAGGAAGACTAGTTACTCTCATTTATATGACAGGCCACATCGAGATTTTTAAAGCTGTACAGACAAGCTGCAATTCATGGGTAGAATCTACAAACAGGCATACATTTATTTTCGCTCTTTGTGGGGGTCTGTGGCATTGAAAACGTTCTGAAGCTTCTTGTGCTGTGCCGTGACCTAGAACAAATAAATGTTTTTGCGCAAACAAATGTTCTGAGACCATATCGGTGACCTCTGGGTCCCTGGACCCGCCCCGGTGTCTGCTTTCAAGTCACTGTATGCTGTCAGTGTCCCTGTTTCACGTGCCTAACAACGTGGATGCTGCTTTCGTCTGCTCCTAGAAGCGGGAGCTGTTGAGCTTCCTTAGCTGGGGTTTCCTGCATAAACTTGGACAGTCACGCTGGTCCCCATGGCTGCCCGGAGATGTGAGACTCGTGGGTTCCGTGCATCGGGACACGCTAATCTGATTCTCTTACCTGCACAGAGACTCTTATTCTGCCCCTTCATGAGCAGTTTATGAGGTTGAGTAACGTGGCACATGGCTGTACTGGAGTGCGAGACGACGGATGGGCTATTGAACTGGTCCTGCCCGGGAAAAAAAATAAAATATGTTCATAAATCTACCATGACCCCCTAGGTGCCGCGAAGTGGCTGTTAACTCCAACGGGAAGCCTAATGTTTGTAATTATGCTGCCATTAAATTTACTTTTAAAAAACGATACATTAATAATTGAAACTTTTATGGCGTAACGGCCTGCCCGCCTGCCCCGCTCTCTGATTACCACAGACGTGGTGCTTAAATTGGTGCCGTGGAAGAAATGAAAAACAAACAAATAAATCACGTTGGCTTGATTTTTAAAAATTGTTGCCGGAGACACTTTGTCAATATGGGGGGGGTGGGGTGGGGGGGGAATGTTCAACATAAATATTAACCTCTCGGCTGCAAGATGAACTGGCAGTATTGTTGCTTATCTGCTCATTATATTGAAGGATTATTCGCATGGAAGAGCCTCACAGGAATTCTTCTGTGACTCTGAGAATTGTTGTTCCCTTTAGGGAATACTAAGCAACAGTTTACTCCTTTCTTTCAGAGCTGATTGCAAATGTGATGCACTGGGATGAAACACCCTATAATCACTGCAGATATGTTTATTTTTGCCTAAATTTAACCTTTTACCCCATTTCTGTTTTTTTTTTATTTTTTTTTTTATCTTTTTGCATCAGGCTGCCTGGTTCTGAGTAGGTCTGTGTAGGTGTGAGCTCAGCCCGTGCAAAGCCAAGGGCCGCCTTCTCTGTCACGCCTTTTAGTCCCAATGCTACCTGCAGGACTGCGGGTGACTGATAAGACTCCGAAACTCCACCATGAAAAACATTTGCCGCAATTTAGTCTTTTTTTTTTTTTAAACCAGAAACTACGTAGGAAGAACAACAAACATGGAGGCCAGTGCGCACGCATTAAGTTCACGTTTGCTTTGTTGCCAAATCCGTCTTCAGCCGCACTGTGCCCTCCCCCCCCCTTGTCTTGTGCATTCACTTGTAGCGAGCTGGCTGTGCGCATAAGCATCGCTCTCTGCGTCTCCCCAGATGTGCTTATCCGCCTGAGAGCCCCCGGCGCCTTGTTGCACCGCGGACGGTTGTCAAGGGAAAAATGACTTATCACGCGGGCGCCGGCAGGACGGGCTGATGAGGTTTACTGCTCCACTGCCAAATGGATGCGTCTGAAATGGGGCTATTTTTAGCAAGTGCTGCCCGGGCTGGATGAATCGTCATCGGGTGCTGGTGGTACTGTGCGGCACAGCGCACCAACGGGGACATTCTGCCTGAACCTTCATTTCAGTGCACGGCTAAAGATATAGCTTCATTTTAACTAGCATATGGCATCTTATTAGTAACATGGAATTAACCCCACTTTTCCCTGTGTTTCCCTGCCCCATATCATGGTGAAAGACTCAGTTTTATGGCTCTTTGCTGGTGTTTGTGATGCACGGCTGAAGGTTGTGCTGGGCGCATCAAAGCTGCCAGTCTGGATGGAGCCGTCATAATGACATGGGCTGGCAGAGTCATGCTTCATAGCCGCCCCTGTAGCGGCCGATTTTCTCTGCTGCATTTTGCCATGACAAATAAAGAAAAACATTCTCAAAGCCTCTAATATCCTCAGCCCAGCCCACGATGGTGGAATCGTCTTCAGTAAGTTTGACTTGGTGAAGATGCAAGCATTTATATTTATATATGCCTTATAATTTTTATTATCCCTGTTTCTGTATTAAGAGTTTATTCCAGCACTTTGGAATAAAAAACGGCAGCTCACTTGACTTCTTGAGTGCTGTCTTTCTGGCCACATTTATATGCGTTTGGTTGCACAGCTGTGCAATAATGTAGTGAGGATTTTCCCCATAACATTGTGAGATACAATGATCAAGCCACCAGATGGCCTCTAAGGGGAGAGGATGTGACCTTCGCTTTCTGGTTTTGCAGAAAAGGTTTTCGGAGAGTTTCTCAGCTGGGACCTGGAGGGGGCGCTGTCTCAACTCCCACTGAAATCCGGCCAGACTGTAGTTCTGACAGTCAACATCAAGGTCAAGCTGGACTTCTCAGGGCAAGAGAACCTGCTTCAAGACCTCAATGATGGTGAGTTCACCCATCCACCCATCCTTGTTCACAAGGAAAATCACTTTTCAGATGAAATGTCTGAAGTTGGAATGAAATAATAGAAGTCAATCCTAAATTCGAGTCCAAATTCGATATAGTATATATAATATAATTATAATTTCACTTTTTCTCCCTCCTTTTATACCATATTTATTTCAGTGACTTCAGATTGGACAGCCTCTTCTGCCAGAGGTGTCCGCAGTAAATAGTCTTGCACATTCCTTACTGGGAAGAGAGTAAAGTGACATGAAATGTGTGACTTTCCTGCCGTAGCAGGGAACTGTGGGGTGGCACCGTCTGGGCTGTGTGGCCAGTCAGCAGTGTCTGTTACATTGGCCTTTGAACACGGGGGCTGAAGGGAGGCAGGCCACCAGCAGAGAAGGCACCTTACGGAGTGTTGTAGGGACGGGGCTTGGCACAGGCCCCAGGGAGGGACAGTTTCGCAGGGTAAGGAGACTGTTACTCATCTCCTGAGTAACAACGCACTAAACTCCGGGAAGAGGTATGGAGAAGGCGCTGGGCTTTAATAGAAGATGCAGCTGTTCCCTGGCAAGGCAGGCCACTGTCCATGGTGCTGAACCCCTACTGGGCCTCCTTCCACCAGCACCCGCAGAAGATGACAGCTCCCCCTGCCCCATGTGGGGGTGGGCCTGCCAAGCGAAAGGTGCGCAGCACTTAGTGGGGCCCCCTGGCAGCTTTTGCATGTTAATTCACTTCGGGCATCGCCGCGGCGGTAAGTGCCCTGCGTCCGTCTGTGGCCCTCAGAGGTGCTGCTCTGTCTGCCTGCAGGCGCTCGGATCGTCTCGGCCACCGTTCCAGAGTCTGATTGTTTGAGAGAAACGCAAGCTGCCCCGTAAAGGGTGCTGCACTCGCTTAGCTGCGTGAGGTAATTCTGACCAGCCCCTTCCTTTTTTTTTTAATGAGCATGGTAATAACTGCATCCCCCTGAATGGGAGCGATAAGCAGCCGGCTACTCGTTGCTGGTTACTGGTTTCGTAACAAGCGGGGTGCCGGTGCCGTCGTCGCCCGCCTGTTGCGGATTAGCGTTATCGTGGGCTAAAACGCGTTGCTGTTGTTTACTCTCACATGGCATTGTCCTGTCACTGTTGAAGTGCCCGATCCGGAGCTAACTGGTGCAGTGGTTGGGTGCACAAAACGGCTTTGCTGGCTGCTGGACCCTCTTTCATATTTTGTGGTGATTCACAGGAGCGTGATGCATGCTGGCCCACGGTCCTCGTTCCAGTCAGTACCTTTCATTTGTGTGTATTCGTCCCTTCATTTTAATCTGTTTTAGAGGAAAATGTGAAAATTGGCTTTGGTGGTTGTAACTTTGTTCGCCAGCCTACTATATGTTGCATTGGTGTAATGACAGCGGAGTAAGAGGGCACACTGATATTTATGTAGATTGGATGGCAGTGTCATTTTGTAAACGCAAATCCTTTTAGTCAGAAATGGAATTCTGGGAAGGACCTGATAATGTATTCAGCTAGTGAGTGGCATTCATTTTTTGGTAATCACTACGGTTAATATGCCCTGCATTGCTCTGAGGATGTACCCAACGGGCCAAAACATTATGACCACATTATGAAGCAAATAATGTTGACTAACTAGTAAAAAGTGTGGTGCTCGTGGTTGGCCATGGTGAGCACCTACTGAGAGTGGTCATGGGAAACGCCATGATCAACCAGCAAGGTGCTGGGCAGTCAAGACTCATTAACGCGTGATGTGAATGGGAGGCTGTCCTGTCTGACAGAACACAATAGAAGGGCTACTGTGGCAGAAATGGCAGATAATGTTCATAATGGTCACTAAAGTAATGTATTTCAAACCCGGCTCTCTATGGGGCTACAGAGCCACAGTCCTTCTGCTGGTTTGTTCCACATGGGATAGCCTTTTTTTAGCTCTTGCATCGGCATTTAAAATAATATGCTTGTTCCATCACTTTCTTGTTATTTACAGACTGTCCACGAGTTACAGCCGTTGTGACTTATGATGACTTGCACAAGTAACTGAAGTTTTTATTATTATTTTTCATTTAATTATGGAAATATATTTAAAAATACATTTTGCTACACTACGTGGTGTGCGCTGAATACCATGTGATAGTTGCCCCAGTAAAGTACTGTACTGTATGGCAGTGAACCATCCCAGCCTCACACGCTTCTCCCAGTCTCCTCCTCACACCTAATACTTACTTCCATTATAGTATTTTGGCATACATCCATTTCAATGTACTATCTGTCTGTTGGACCGGAGCCTGGTTGTAAGTCACGGAGAATTTGTTTTCTTTCATTATTGATTTATTTCTTTTTTTGGGGGGGAGTCCCCGTCTACCCATTGTTGCGCAATACCGATCTTGAGACCCCCTTAGAATTTTGCTGTTGAGGCTTTCAGGGGGTCTCATGGGTTAATCGGGGGTGTCGGACCCCCCTTTATTTCGCCCACTGGTTCTCGCCCAGATGTTGCTGATCCAGACCTATCCCCTGGAGCCCATCCCAGGAGGCCTATCCCCTGGAGCCCATCCCAGGAGGCCTATCCCATCCCAGGAGGCCTATGCCCTGGAGCCTATCCCAGGAAGCACAGGGCACATGGCAGGGAGACCTTGAGTGGGATGCCAGTCTATTTTCTTTCACCATAAACCTAACATACATAGAATTTGTATATACATACGTATTTGATATTTTCCCTTCCTTAATTTTCAGCCTCCCTGCCTACATTTCAGCTCGCCTACCTTTTTGCTGAGTCTGTGCTTTGCATTTTAGGCAGAAGTGGAGCTAAAATGCACTTCTGCGTTCACCTCTAGCATTTTTTGACGTCTGACCCCAAGTCTGCCCTTGCTATCCGTCATGAGCATCCTCATCCATTTGGGCACAGTCAATTATCTCCCTTTGCTTCAGGGTGACTTGCCCCAATCCCCCCTCATACTTGATTCCGTGCTCAGTGTGTTAAACGTTGCGAACCGCCGACGTTGACACCTCTCACACTAACAGCCATGAAGCATTTAGCTTCACTGTGAGATGAACGGAAGATGACCCCATCTCGTACTTCACAGTGCTTTGCATAATATTTGCATTGCTGCATTATTACCATAAACTGCCTAAATAACGTTCAGTTGAATGGAAAATCCTTTATTTTTGCAAGTCATGAAGCAATTATTTTAAATATTGTGAGGTACCTTGAGCACATAAAAATTAATTGAAAAAAACAATCAGGTGGTTTTATTATGACAAGCACTTTCAGCATTTTTACATGAATGACACGGCTGATTGTTTTCATCATCTAGGGTCACTTAATAGTTCAAGTGAGTAAACTGGTAAACCTGAAACATTGGATGACATTTTTAGAGACATTTTCTCATTGAGGGTGTTCAGCACATATTGGGAACCTCCATGAAAGATCACGCCAAAGACTGGTGTCACATATGGTTTTCTGATGGTAGGCATATTTTAATCCATGCGTTTGACATTTCAAAACACCTCTTTTTAGAAGCCTTTTTGCTCCCAAATATGACATGCACACATCTTAAAAGTTTTAATGCCATTTTTTTCTGTTTCCAGAGGTGAACTTCAGTCACTGTTGAGAATA
Source organism: Brevimyrus niger (assembly GCA_015164015.2). NCBI lineage: Eukaryota > Metazoa > Chordata > Actinopteri > Osteoglossiformes > Mormyridae > Brevimyrus > Brevimyrus niger. Next base: position 19,872,179 of record JAABNY020000046.1, read on the forward strand.
TTAGAATAAAATGACACAAATGTGAAATCAAATGGAGAGTAATATATATCCCTGCACTGAGCTGTTAAATACTGTAGATGATGCAGAATACTAACCTGGTAAATAGGAAGAAGTGCATGAAATAATTTTGTGAAAAACCTGGATCAGATCCAGTGGACTCACTGGATTTCTGAATGGAAAGGCCTGATTTCATTAGCCGATTTCATCGGGAAACTTTGGACAGTTGAACTAAGCAAGATTTGTGCCGCAATTTTTCCCTCAACTTGAATTTGCAAATTACAGAAGGAGGCCATTTTTCCCCAGTCTCTCTCTTTCTCTTACATACATATTGTCTTAATCCAGTTGGTTACAGGCGAATAGAGGAGCTTGTCTCTTACCCCCTCCTCCCCCCCAAGCATGCTTGCCCTACCTGCATCACAAATTGAAAATTGAGGGTTAAAGCCAAACAGCTCTCTTGTTTATAGCTACCTCTGCAGAAATATTCACAAGCAAACCAGACGGTGCAAATGTTGAAAATTGCAGAACGAATATTGAAATGCCCATAATAACTGTATAATCAAAGGGAATGAAAACAAAATGAGGTGTATTGAAAAGAAATTGGTGGGATGATGGATCAGGATTGTTAGCTCATAAGCTAGTCGCTGTGCAAAGCTTTGTTCAGTGTGATAGGCTAGGCTAATTGGTGAAGCTCCAACAATTGAACACCGCAGCATTGATTCTGTATCAGAGAACCCAAGGACAATCTGCAAAATAATACGCACATTGAACTGTTATTATTTTCCTAGATATACACACAATACATAATGGATATCAGAATATCAAGACATGTTTTTGTTAACATGTACTAGTAACTGTTCAATATAATGTTTTACACATTTGCATAATAGTCATATTATATAAAGATGATGTATTGTAAGGGTTGTATTTTTGGAAAACATCCATAATTGGTCTATTATTCAGTTATAACCTGTGACGCAGAAGGCCCACAAAAGTCAATAGTTCACTTTAAAAAAGGAAAGTGGGAAGTTTGGACCAATGGTGTAATAGCGGCTATTAACGCACTTGAAAGATACTGAGCGATTATTTGAATTGTACTATTCACACATCAGTCGCTGTGGTCTCGGCGAATCTAACCTTTAACTGGAACCTCCATGGAGATCGCAGGCGAAGCTTCTCAAATGAGGCTGCTAGCCCAAATAAAAAAAAATAGGTGGGATTTAAGAAGTTAAGACTTGAATGCTGGGATTATACAGCATTTGGCACATAAATATTCAGTGTTAATATTTACTGAGATGTGCTGTTTAGTAAATTTGATCTCGTTCTTGTCAAACACGAGTCAGGTATTCTTGCGTCCAACATTGCTTCGCTGTGTCTTTGCTATAAGATACAGATCAGAATAATTGCCTGTTGGGCTGTATTTCATTATCATTTAACTGGATGTTCTTTATCTTGAATGAAGAGGACATGGACAGTGTGATGTAATCATTGGTCCATTGTGATGGGGGAATAGTATTCATTGTCTGCTACTGGGTATTGGTTATTCAGCTGGATACTGTCAATTGGGTTATGAAAAATATGAATAGCCTGTCCATTATTGGAGGGTAGGCCTGTATTCAAATATTCTACGTTCTCAATTCAGGGCCGAGTGTTCTGGTTTATCAAAGAAATTGCGTAGTCTGACCAGCATTCTCACATGTTTGTTTTTTTTCTTTTCTTTTTTTTTTTTCTTTTTTCCATACGACTAGTAGCAGCATTAATTCTCAAACAGGAATAGATAAATAATAAGGTCTTCTCTTTGGGCCTAAACAATCAAAGTAGCTTTACTTCAGTAAATAGTGAGACAATGGGGACATCTGACCCCCCGGACTTAGACTGAGTAGAATAATTGTGCTGGTCAGAACAGCTGGTGCTGTGGTCTTTGTGGCAAACAGGAAATGGTCATAGCACTTCTGCATCCATCACCGATCTGATGCTTTTTTTTTTTTTGATTTGTAGCATTTCTAAATGTTCTTTATTGAGTCATTGAGTTGATTTTCTGCGCTTTCTGCGTCGAGTGACGTTTGCTGACTGTAAAACGCCAGCACTTCTGAAGTCTGCATGCATGCGCTTGTGTTTATGTATGTGGACATTCAAACTGGGACTTTGATCGAACTGCTCTCTTTTAACCTGTTAATTAAATGCATTCATTAAATCATCTAATAACAAGACACATGAAGCTGCCACTTTAACATGATTCCCGAGCAGGTTAATTAGCACATATCTGCTGGATTAATTAGCACGTATCTGCTGGATTACATGCTGTTTGTTTTTGTTGCCTTTTGTCTGATGTAAACCCACGTGCAGCTGGGGTCACCTTCCCTTTGTGAGTAACATCCCTCTTAGAGCGTCTTTTGGCTCGATTGTGTTATTCTGGGAGCTGATATCTGCTTTTTATCTGTACTATTATTATACTGTGCCGAGATCTGGCTGTGAAGAAGACTGGCAGATATAAAGCTCTCTATTGTGGCAGTGTTTCAGTCCAGACCTGTCGCTTCTTCCCCTTTATACCATAGATCCTAATCACAGTTACGTTTTATTCATGTTATGTATTTTTTTTATTTTTTATTTAATTTTAAGAATGGTCCAAGTAGAATGTTGCCGACCAGTATAATATACTGTCTCCCCTATTCTGTCCATAGGTCACTGTACAGATAATGGCAGTAATAAAGAGATGTGGTTTGCTGATGTACTACATGTGTTCCTATGGAGAGAGGACGTTCTGTGCATACTGTGCCTACCTTAAGGCTCAGCTTTTTTTTTCCTTTAGAGAAATTGTTCCATTGTAAGGCACCACGCTTCCAAACACGCTTAAATGAGGGGTGTGTCGCTACATGGCCAATAATATGGCAGGGGGTTGTTCACCGGCCGCGTTACCTGCTTCATGACGCTGTTTCCATCCTTTAACTGGTGTGTAAGATCGGACCAGCTGACACACGTTAATTTAGTGAATGTCTAAATTAATCTTATGAATCTTATGGTGGATATTACTTAATAATTTTTTTTGCTTGAGGTCTGGGGAAAGCACTGACTTTCATAATATTTGGGGCTTTAGTGATTTATGTGTTTTAGGCCTCTTTGGATGCACAAGACCCGCTCTACCTCTGACTTGCATGTTTGATCGCCAAGATGCTGCCCGCCCCTTCTTCCTGTAGCCACTCTCATTGTCCCAGCGGAACCGATTAGCAGCGGTCAGCATAATATTTTCATAGCGTCGCAGGACCGCGGCCCATCTGACTAATGCGATTATTAATCTTTACGTTTGGGTCCACATATTCATCCTTCTGTGGGACCGGGGAACTTATGTAAGCTCATGAGAGCAGGAGCCTGTAATAGAGCCATTAGTCACTGGTGGAGATAATGTTTCATTCTGCTCTGGGCCCTTTCGCTTTCATTAGGAACGATCCGGCACCAGCATTCAATAAAACTCTCATAAAAGTAATGAGTTACTCGTATTAAATTTTCATTGTTCATCTTGTCAGCCTTTTCTTTTTACATTAGTGTTTACCAGATGCAGGGGGAGAATGTCTGTCTGTGTATGTGTGTGTTTTAAAGAGAAATGTGTTTTAAGTATCCCGGGTACTTCGCTGCGGTGTGTATGTCTGTGAGTTAGGAATCGATTCGGAAGCCTTCTGCGGTGTCCGCGTGTAATGATATTAAATTCGAATGAAATGGAACAGCGCGGTTGAAAAACACTCCTTTCTGTCACGGAAGAGAATTTATTTACTCGACAGTTATTGTTTTGATGAGGCGTTGCTTTCGAGCAGCTGTCTTTAAATATCATTTTACACTGCTGGCTGCTCATTCACCTTTTGACCGTCGGTTATTTTTTCACCTTATTCATCCACGCTGGAAATTGGGAGGGGGGTGGGGGGGGATCAGCACTGGTCCACACCACTGGGCTCCCATGCATCTCGTTTATTTTTCCAGGAAAAGAGAGACAAAACAATTGTTTTTCTGGAATTCTTTTCTTACATGTCTTGCTCTGTATTCTGTCCAGTGCCCGTTGGAGATGTCCATGATATGAAAGTCAAAGTGATGTTTCCTTTGTGGGATTGAAGGGCTTATCTCGCTTTGATCTGTGTCATCCGTTAAAATGGTGCTCTGCTGTTATACTTCAGGTAGTTCTCTGGGGTCACGTTGTGTGAAATTTGAATTGAACATACCCTGACTCTGGATGAGCGGTTTAGAAGAAAAACTAGTTTTATTTTTTCCATTTTCCATTTTACAAAATGTTTATTAAGGAAGATTTGTGGTTCATAGACTAGCGTTGTGCTTACTAGCAATTGAAAACAGTTTTTTTTTTTTTGCTTTTTTTTGCGGGGGTGGGGCGGGGTTAGGGCTGGGCGATAAAATGATAACGATATGTATCGCGATATACATATGATCGATATCAATACAAAAATGTGTTCGATGAAACATTCCATATTTTTTATTCTTCGGCAGAAGAAAACAGAGGTTGCGAAACTAGTTTGATTGCTAGTTTGGATCCGTGCCGGAAACGCAGCTGTCATAAATGGTC
>JAABNY020000046.1:19920575-19934331 GCA_015164015.2 Brevimyrus niger
TATTTTTTTTAATTCAGTGTTCCTTTCTCTGTGCTATCCTTATACTTCAGTTGTAAAGGTCACATCTATCTCTGTTATTCACCAGTCAGATTAAACATGTGTATAATATGAATGGCGACACTAAGGTCTTAGTTTTGGAATAGAAGAGAGTCATGTACAGTTTGCCTGCTCGTCCCTAGGAGGGCAATACCAGTGCTTATTGCAAGGGCCACTGTCCCCCTAAATTTCCCAGTAGTGTTTATTGCTGTGCCATCTTGAGGTGTCCACATCACTGCCTGATTATTGGGGGTTATTTTAGATGGACTCCCCACACAAAAAAATACAGGAGAAATTGCATACACTATATTGCCATGTATTGGGACATGTATTGGTGCTCTGTCATGTTGGAACAGGAAGGGTCCATCCCCAAACTGTTCCCACAAAGTTGGGAGTATGAAATTGCCCAAAATGGCTTTTAAAGCTGCAGCATTAAGAGTTCTTTTCACTGGAACTAAGGGGCCAAACACAACCCTTGAAAATTAACCCCACACCATAATCGCCCCCTCCAACAAACTTTACACTTGGTACAATGCAGTCAAGCAAGTACCGTTCTCCTGGCAACTGCCAAACCCAGACTAGTCCATAAGACTGCCAGACAGAGAAGCATGATTCGTCACTCCAGAGAACACGCCTCCACTGCTCTAGAATTCAGTGGCGTTGTGGTTTACACCACTGCATCCAACACTTTGCATTGCACTTTGGTGATGTAAGGCTTGGATGCAGCTTCTCGGCCATGGAAACCCATTCCATTGCACTGTTCATGAGCTAATCTGAAGGCCACACATTTGGAGGTCTGTAGCTATTGACTCTGCAGACAGTTGGCGACGTCTGCATGCTGTGCACCTCAGCGTGCGTTGTCCCCGCTCTGATTTTACATGACCTATCACTTCATTGCTGAGTTGCTATTATTCCCAACTTCTCCACTTTGTTATAATACCACTAACAGTTTACCATGGAATATTTAGTAGTGAGGAAATTTCACAAATGCATGTTTTGCACAAGTGGCATCCTATTATGGTACCATGCTTAAATTGAACCCATTCTTTTGCAAAAAGCAGTCTGCATGCATAGGTGCTTGATTTTATAATCCTGTGGCTATGAAAGTGATTGGAACACCTGAATTCAATGATTTGCCCCAAAACTTTTACAAAATACTACCTTTTTATAGATTGATTGGGGACTCAGATTTTTATTTTTATATAAGAAGATGATCCTGCAATAAATGGGACGGGTGGAAGATGTACCCCCCCTGCTCTGTATCATATAAGGTGTCCTCCTGGCTTTTCCTTAACCTGGCTGTACCCGTCTCTGCGGAGGACAGGAGAGGCCGGCGTCGAAGGTGTGCTCAACCAACTCGTCCTAGAGCACCTGCAGCTGGCTCCCTTACAGTGGGGTGAGTGTGTGTGTGTGTGTGTGTGTGTGTGTGTGTGTGTGCGTGCAGCATTACGCGCCCCCCTGCCCGCCTGCCTGCCCCAACACCACTCCTCAGATCCACAAGGTAAGTGGTACGGCAGCAAACCTCATAGCATCTGAAAAGCGCCGAGGAAACAGGTGCTGCCTTGGACCAATTGGGAGGGGCAGGGGTGCTGGGGGTGCTGTCCTGGCTCCTTCTGGGTCCTAAAGCCGGCCACGCTTTGTATGGAGGCAGATGTCCACACCTTCGGTCTCAGGCCATGTTTTTATTTGCATCAGTAACAGGGCCCTCTGGTGCATTAGCTAGCGGTGAGAGGCAAACAGGGGAATGTGTGAAGTAATACAAGTGGGGGGTGGGGGTGGGGGGCCCACCATCTGCAGCCCGGCCTCATAAATGATACTGGATTTATCGCAATGGGCCCTGCTTCATTGGGTCGCTGTTTTAATTAGCTGCTCTATTCTGTCCTGCTTTCTGCCGTAGACCATCTGTGGCTCAGTGGCCGCGTTGTCTGTCGCTGTCGATTACGGTGCCCTTCGCCGGGTAAACGGTGGGCTTAGAGCTTGGATCCGGTTCACGGTTCCTCGGGATTCCCTGGATTTTCCGCAGAATGTCGCCAACACAAGCTTTCCGTTGTACTGCGTGTTCGTTTTGTTGCGATCCCCCTAACTGGAACGGTCGCCTCCCTGAGCGAATGCAGGAAGCTGGGGCCGGCGGTGCGTTTCAGTGAACTTAACACATCGCGCTCAACACGTAGAGGTATTTTTAGGCAGGCATGTTAAAATGCCGCTCTTTAAAGGACCTGTTCTGCTGTCTGGTGGCTTAGTGGGTAGAGCTTTTGCCTCTCTGCTCCAGGGTCATAGGTTTGAATCCCAGCCTGGCTGTTTTTGTGTTTATGCCCTTCGCCTCTTCAAAAAGGTGGATGGCGGGAGCCTTGCGGAAAGGAGAGATGTGATGTTATACTGTAATTGCTCTGTGATTAAACGGCAATCTATAGCACCCTAAGCTTCATATAAGGATCGGCATGATTAAGATCCCTCAAAGTTAATTAGACATGCATCTGCTTTGGTCAGTATTTAACTATAATGACTATGTAGTTTTAATGTCAGATAAATCTGTGTCTTATCTGATTTTAATATGGGAAGAGGATATTTGTATTGTAAGCTTTTTCAAATGTGAAGTTTTCAATATTGCATGCAGACTACAAAAATGGATATTTGAAATCGAGAACAGACACAGAAAATGATGTTGTGATGTCGTCGATCAGTCGGAAATACGATCGGCTTACCTCTGCAGGGCAGTTTGAGTCCAGCCCCTGGCTCTGTGCGTGCGCATGTCGCCTTTCCTCCAGATACTCCATTTACCTCCCGCGGTCCAAAGACCTGTGGATCAGCTGGGCTGGTGATTGGTGTCTCTAAATCCCTGGCCTGTGTCTGTGTGATGTGACAGGCGTTCTGTTCAACGTGCCCCCCTGCCTTGTACCCAGTGCTTTCTGGAATGGGCTCCAGGCTATTTGTGGTCCTTCATTGGGTAAGTGTTTCTGGGAAAAGAGAATCAATGAATGAATGAAAAAATATCAGATGTGGAGAATCAGGCATCAAGACTCTATCAGTGGTAAGTTGAATATTTTCCCCTTACGCCCAGAGTTCCTTTTATAATCCAGACACCCGGTATGGTTTCTCCTGCTGTCTTTTTTTTATTATTAATGCCCCTTTGCTTCCTGCAATACCTGTTTGCACCTGTACCTCATAAAATCAATGAATTCCATAATTGATGTAAACCTCAATGAGAAAGCATGGTCCTGCTGAGGGAGACTGATGATCTCAGGATGGTCTCCTTAGCGCCCCTTGCTGTTTGAGTTGTGGCAATGCGCCCGTTGTGCGTGGAACAGTCAGGTGGAAGGAGAGAAATATATTCTGCAGGAGTGTTGAGTCTTGGCAAGCATTCAGATATCCATCCCTAATTAATGCAGGAGAGTGATTGTAGACTTTCATGTGCTAACTTTAATTTGGTAGAAGTTCACAGAAGTTAAGGTCAGTAATGCAAACGGTACACACAGGACCTAGCTGACGCCCCCCTCGCTTGCTGACCGTGGTAGGCTAATTACTCGGTTAGCCTCTACCAGCTGTAGCTAATGTGTGAGAATGTTTACACAACCGTGTGGCGCTGCTCTTTACTAATAACAGGGGTATATTGAGGGGTGGGTGGGTAGCAGTGAATGACAGGTTTGTTGATGGGTCAGAGTCTGGCAGTGAATGACAGGTTTGTTGAGTGGCAGAGACAGGATCAATACAGCAGGGAAAGTCATCATGCAAAATAGAAGAGACCTACTCAACATATACAGGGTGGAGCAAACAGGAGCAAGCAAAAACATGATCTCAGAAGGTCTCTGGCTGGTGCAGAGACTCTAGTCTCCATCTGTGTGCACAGTTTGGGGGGGTTAAATCAAATAATTCCTCCTCTAGTTGAATGGTGACTACACCCTCCCCTTCAATGTGTGATGAATTAGTCGTGCATCAAGGTGTGTTTTTTTTCCTACTCTCACTTGTTTAACATTCCCTGTTCTCTCCTAAAGAATGTTGTTACCAAGGGTAATGAAGGGGAAATTTTGTAGATGGTAATCTTCTTATGTACCCCGCGATAGCGAGCTCTTTGCCAGAAGGTTTCATTAGCCATTAATGCATAAGTGAACTCATTAGACTATAAGTGCGATTTCCTGGAAATTGATTATAATAATTGTAGTACTACTGCCAACAACATGGTAGTACTAACAGAGCCGCTCCAGTGACTTTAATTTAAGTGGTACAGACCGCATCTCCTCCTTGGAGGGGCTTGGAGATGGAACACCATGTTGATCATGTGAGGTTCCACCTGCATATGCAGATGAAGGAACGTTGCCAAAACTCACTTCTTGAGGGTCTCCTTCGCCTCATCCCGTTTCTTGTCTCTCTCGAGGGAAAGCTCATTGCTTCCCCAGCCCGTCTGGCCAAGCCGACGGTTCCCCGGGTTCTCCCGACCAGAAGCACGCAGCCTGGTGCTGGGTGGCATGCCAGTGTCGCCTCTCATTCCTGGCTCCCAGTTTTGCTCCTCTCCCTGCCGCTGCCACCTTCCCGGCCCATGGTGCCAGTTAGGGGGGAGTGTGTGGCTCAGTGGGCTAAGCCTGTAATCACAAGGTCGCTGGTTCAAACCCAGCCTCAGCACGTCTGTGGGTCCTTGAGCAAGACCCTTAACCCCCGGCTCCCTGGGTGATGCTATGGGTGGCTGCCCCTTGCGGACAGCTTACTCCAAGACTCTAAGAGCAAAATGAGGGAGGTGTAAAGATAATTTCCCCATGTGGATTAATAAAGTATTTATTATTAAAATTTAGCGGCATGTCCGCATTGATTGGTCCTGAATGGCGCCTGGCTACTTTGATATCTATCTTCAAGTCACTCAGATTATAGAGTTACTTCTTTGGTTTTTACCAAACACATGTAAGGACAAGTCAAGAAGTAATTTAGTCAAAAACAAGCCTCGCTAGGCAGAGACTGTCCTTAAGTAGGAGAATTGTTTATTTGAAAACGAAAATTGTGAAATTTAACATGTTACATGATGCAACAAAAAATTACATCTTGTTTAAAAATAAATTACTTATTAAAACTGTAATTAAAAATAAATACTTCCCATGCTCCATTAACATTACATTTCCAAGGAGGACTTCTTGATCCAAATCCATTTTGTTCCCATCTATACAATTGTTGTGCTGCTTGAAGTATTTTAGGGTATTTAGTTTTGCCCAGTTTTGCTTTTGCTTGAGACCCCTGTATAAAATTAGCTTTAACTTAACCTCAAACCTTAGTAGATTGTCATTTGATATTGTATCATGAGACAAACATACAGTAGTTCAGTTCATTTTCTCATGCCTCTGACAATATCTTGAAAAGCAGTATGATACACTGTGTTATGGTGGCACGTAAAAAGGTGTTATTCTTCGATTATGTTCAGAATCAGCAGAACAATTTAGATGGTATTTATAATGCTCAGTCAATAATTAACAAAGTTATTGTAACTCATTCCAGTTCAGCTGTCAAAAAAACCCTTTAAGGATACTGCATTGCACTGCACGTAATACACAAAGGAATAATTCACTTTTCAAGTTAAATCGCAAATGGATCTGACTCATTATGGAAAGATCACCTTTCACTTAGATCAGTCCATGTTAATTCTTTGCAATGTTTAGAAGGTATGTCTTTGGAAAGCTGAAGATGTATGTATAATTATTCCCCTTTCCTTTGCTATGCATTTCGGTGAGTGAGATGATAACAGTGGCATGAAAGCTGACCTGGCACTGTGTGCAGTGTCCCCCTGCCTGGTGCCCTGTGCTGCCTTGGGCAACCCCACACTGGATAAGCTTTAGAATCACATTGTCTTTATTACCATTCTAACAATTACAATGAGACTCAGTGTGTGTGACTCCCCAGTGATGCTCTGAGGTACATATAAATATCAAGGGCTGAAAGATTACCCAGATTAAGTTAAATAAATAAATATCCAAGACTGGGAAGTACTAAGAATATAAAATATAAAAATACAAGGATATGAAAGAGGCAGAGAAAGTGACTTTGGTATACAGCAGCCCATTTCGTAAACATACATGTTATGACATATGTAGTATGAGGTTGGCATGTATTACAGTGTGCATCAATATGAGTGTATATATAAATATGTAACCTATACAGATGTGCATTATTTCATCCAAGGTCTGGCAATGCAGCTGGAAGATGGACGCAGGTATTAGCCCTGCATTGACAGGTATTAGATTTCAGTATTTTAATGTGCTTCATGCCCAGTGGTTGAATAATTGCAATTCATTTCTAATTTGATTCTGTCTTTTCAGAATTAACATCACTTTTATTTGCCAATTACCTTGACAATAATGTTCCAGGACTTTTTTTTTTTTTTTTCTGATGGTGGTGTCGTGCAGAGAAATTTATGCACGTAGAGGCGTGCATAAAAATGAAAGGCATGCCAATAAAGAAACAAATAGAATGAGAATGCGAGCGATATGGGTGATGGACGCGCAGGGCCCGCGCGAGGAATGCCGATCTGAGCAGGTGATTGCAGAGGGAGCTGCTCTGTACGGCGGGAAGGTGGACGGGGCTCAGGTGGGAGTGCAGCCCGTGGATCAGTAGTGCTTTGAGCGTCGAGTCAGTCTGGGAGTTGGGGAGGTACACCATGGTTACAGCTTACCTTTGCTAGCTACAATAAAAATGCACAGTGGTTGTTTTATATTTTAATATTTATTAAAAAGGTTAATCAAGACCGTTGCCGTTCAAATCACATTTGCGGATGTGTATTCAGACCATGACTGTTTTTTTTCCCCTTCCTTTATTTCATGCCAAATGTGTTCCGAGGCACTTTGAGCCGCTGTGTGCATGGTGCCCTCCGTCAGTATATTCACATCTTCAGCTGCTCTCAGCCCTGCATTTGTCAGCACTGTATTCCAGTGGCTGAAAGGGTTTCCCGGGGCGGCGTGGCAGCCAGGGCTGTGAGTGTACGAGCACGCGGACAGCTCAGCTCAGTGCACAGTGAGAACACAATCACGCGCACGTCGCTTTTTTTCACAAAGATGCAAAAATGAAATGGCTTCGCTTAAAATGTCCCTCGTAACGCCAGTGTCACCTTGATGATGTTTGAAATTTCTTTATGTGCCTCAAAACGTTAGCGCCCATTTTACCGGTAGGCCTCTCTGCCTCTCCATCCTGCCTCCGGTTCCCCAGCAATAATACTCTATCCTGTATTACCATAGCAACTATCATTTGTCTTTCTGTTTTTAAGTGATCTATTTCTTTAGTTTTTGGTTTAAAATTGCAACAGCTGGGCACTCCCTGGCCAGCTGTGTTCGCACAGTCGGGAAAGGGGCACTCTCAGTTAGCTAAGATAAAAGGTTGGATAAGAAAAGGGAATTAAACTGTATAATGTGGCAGCAAAACTGACAGAACAAGTTGTAAGATGGGGGTCGGGGGTCCCTTTCTGGGTAGTCCCAGATATGACCGCAAGATTGATCAGATCCTCAAAATATTTTCTGGATTTTGTTGCAGATCATTAGTTAATTTCTCTAAGGCATGGGCAGTGTTTGGGGAGGGGGGGGCAGTGCCAATTGGCAGGACCAACAGTCCACCATGTTCTCTGTTGGCACTTTCCACCTTTGCATAAGCGGTTTCTTGGCACCCCACAGGTAGATAAAATAATAGGTTATTTGTGCATCAGATACATGCATTAACACATAAGGTAAGCAGGATGCGGGTCCCCCGCAAATGCAAACATCAACTGTTCTTAGACTCTAAGGGTAACAGCTTTGAAATTAACCACATGTAACAGAAAGGAATTCTAGGTTAGACCTTAGCAAGACGGAACTGTGATGGTCCACGGTATGCAAACTAAGCCTTGCATTATCAGCACTATATCTAGGTTTAACAAGGAAATATTTAATCTGCAAGCCAGTAGTCTGCATTGAGTAAAATAATTGGAAGGAAGAGTATTCTGTTGCTTTTAAAAAACCAGCTGGTCATTTCCACCTATGCTTTTCCATGTTTCTGGGATGAAATTGCTGTAGTATGTCATTGACTGCAGGTGATGAGACATATCTCAGGACAGAAGTTATCCTAAAGCTCCAGAGGGTATCTGTTAAGTCCTGCTGCTTTCCCCCAGGGCTCTGATTTGATGGCCTCCCAGATGTCCTCAGGAGGTAAGGGCACATTTAAGGATGTCTTATCATGTGACCTTGGGAAGAGCTGTTCCATGTGAACAGGATGACAAACCTGTGCTGGAGTTGGTGGTTAGAGTTATGAAGAGGTTCGCTTCTTCATCAAGACATCTGTAGAATTTATTTATAGATCTTTCATCCCTGTCTTTTTCCAGTTGGAAAGCAAGAAATGTGTTAGTGTATTTTGTCTAATCCCTATTTACTTTTAATCTTGCATTAGCCAGTAAAGTCATTTGTTTGTTTTTGGGACTGTTTATGTGTTCTCAGCCTCTAAAATTTTCTGAAAGCATTCAGAAAGGGATGAAATATCCCTGTAAGGTGGCATTGGTCTTGAGTGAGACAGGTGCATGCTGATTTAATTTCAGGCAAAATAGTCACCATAGTCGCGGGGGGATTAGCATTAGCGCTCTGCCTCCTGGCTATTTTCTTTCCGATAGACCATCTAGAGGAAATTATTAGAAAAACTCTTCGCAACACTTTGTGTTTGACGTATTTGCTGTAATTTTAGAGCCTGTTTCTGAAAAATAAATGGAGGTAAAATGGATATATTGAGAAAGTTTGTAATGGAGCTAAAACTCAGCCAGCCGTCACTCACGAGGTCACATGACACCTCCCAGTCTAATCCATTTTCATTGAATACTATGCAGGAAATCAGCAGCACTTGCACTAGATGAATAAGTACATTGGATGCCTCATTGAGTTTGTGTCTGTATGCCAGTTTTCTTGAGTCACGCAGTCTGACTCGCGGAATAACTTCTGATCACACTGGATGGTGGTTACCTTGGTAATGATGTCGTTGTTATATTACAGTTACAGCATAACTGAGCGGATCCGAATCATTAGCTGGGCTTTTTAGGAAAAGTAAATTAAGTTTTTTTGTGTTAATTAACACAATGTGGGAAGGTTGGATGTAAAGTGAAGCATGAGGGATCCCCAGGAGGGCGGCGCCGTTTCTCTCATTAGTCGCTGACAACAGGGCAGTGTACCTAGGACAGCCCACAGCGTCTCCCAGCGTGCAGCTTATTTAGCTGAATAGCGCTCTCCCCACCTTACACCTTCAGGAGGCAGCCTTACAGGGTCACCTGAAGGACAAGTGATCAGTTACCAGTCAGACTACACCTCTGTCTTAAGTGCAGACCAGATTTGTGATAAAAGGGGGTTTTTAGATGGTAATTTGCAACCATTTAAATCTTACATCTTTATCTGTGCCGCTTTTTCCTTGTTCCTATTGTAAAGCCAGTTAAATGCATCCTTTGGTGCGCCCGTAACAGCCCTGTGAAGCAACCCCAGTCTCAAACGTCATGACTGGCAGGACAAAGCAATTTCCTGTTGTCTTCCCCTGCATTGTCTGCAAGACACTTGAGGATTCTATTTACTCTGAGTCTCTCCATCTTGCAGCCTGTCAGTCATCGTCCGAGAAGTTTTTTATTTTTTTTAATTTTTTTTAATGTGTTTTGTCATTTGAGATCCCGTAAAACTTTTATTGACTTTGATGTCTAAAGATCCCGCTTGTTGAAGGGCTGCATTATGATTGATGGCATGGCATAAACACAAAGCTGATGGTGAACAACGGAAGTTCATTTAAATAAGACAATTCAAATGCAGAAAGGCCTGTTGATTGGAGGCCTCTGTAATTAATGCAGTCACCGATCCACGGGTTTCTGGTGAGGTGATGTCGGTCGACGGTCTTGGTGGGATTTGAAGTTGTCCTGCCATGGGTGTTTGCCTGGGTAAGTTGTAAGTAAGCTGCATAACAAGGCTTTGCTTTTTTCAGAGATGGGGTGTTAATCGTTGGGTAATAGGGAACGAGTAACCATTATTAACGATCCAGCTTTTTATAAGTTGCTGCTTAACTCCTTCCCTCAATTCGACTACCCAGGAGAGGACCCCTGACTCCCCATCTGCAGAAGGGTGGAGCCTCTGATCAGCAGTTATCCTGCCCACATGAGCAGCACATGGGGCTGGTGGCTCTACGTGAGGCTGCTGACTCACTAATCGGCTGGCTCTTTAGGTATGATGAATGAAAGTTGCGGGCTCCGTCGAGGGCTTGGCGTGCACCTCACGATCTTATGAGTCATGCTCCGATGGCTTGCCAGGGCCACCGCCCCTGTCACTGAGCTCTTGTGGCCGCGTTCAATACACTTGACTCAGCAATATCAAACTTTTGAAGAATATAAGAAATAATCCCTCATTTATGTGTCTGTGTGACATAGAATCCTTATGGTGAGGGAAGTATTTAATATACAAGAAGGATATGGCTGCAAAGGGCCAGCTAGCTTTCCCGCTCCATGGGGTATTAAAAACCTGCCATATTTGGCTCGTTGACAAGCTGTTTTCCATTAGCTGAGTAGCTTGCGGATAAGTGCCTGTCATTAATGTATGGATGGGGGGCTAAGATCGGATAACTCTGGTAATGTATTTGATATACAGCACTTGCCAGGGCTCCTGGGGAGACGCTTCAATTTACCTTTGCAAGAAAAAGCCCTTTGATTTCATTAGGTAACTGAAGATTGGTTTATTGTGAGCGGACGAACAAACGTTTTAACGAGCATCATCGGATGCAGCTGCTGGTCCGGAGCCTGTCATGCCGTAAGCGTGAAGCCGTGTATTTTACGGTGATGCTAGGTCACATCAGTTTGTGTTTTACCATGAGATCCGCCACAGCCTTCTTTAAGTGCCAGCAGCGACATACTTCGGCTTATCACCTTTCGTTTTTGTTAATGGGCCGTCAGATTAGCATACCGTTTAAGGTAAACGGTAGAAAACGTAAAAGAAAGGTAAAAGAAAACGGGAGAGTCAGTGACCCTCAAAAAGGCAGAGATTCTGTCTAGAAGTCTGTAAAACTCATAATATGGTTGTGTTTGTCATGTTTTTTGCTCACCGATTTAAGTATTATGTTGGATAGAATTATCTTGTAAAATTAATCTTAATCCCACACTGATAATAAAGTAAAAGCCTTGCTTTAGCGTAAATGCAAAAAGAACTGATTACTTTAATCGCTGTTACAGTTAGGTATGGGTGGTCTTGTTTTTAAAAGATATAAAAAGTAACCTTGGTAATATTGTTCACATATTCATTTAATATTTGTTGGAGTACCGACGCAAACGACATAATGAGCCCCTTCAGCCGAAAACAGGTCATAGGTCATTTCAAAGGTCATATCAAATAAAATATATATAATTGTTTCATGTCGATTTGTATAACAATTAACATTACACATTTAAATGTAAAGTAAGTTTTTACAAACATGAAATCACCAATAAACTATTTCTATTTATCCAACATTTTATAAAATACATATTGTGTTTACTATTTCTGCGTTTACAGCTTTACTATTTCTCGACAGAGCACCCATTCTGTTCGGAACATTACGGCCTTTTGGTTTACAGCGTTAGATTGGCTGCTGTTATTAACACTTAACGGCACATTAGTGCAAACAACAGGGCTGCATATTCCGAAGTACGTCTTGCTTGGCGGTTAAAGGAGTTTGTTCATTGGCATGGGAAGCGGCGGTTCCGGTGTTAATCATGCTGACTGTGTCTTCATATGACCCTTATTCCAACTTTTACTCAGTCAAAGCGAAGAGCGGATGCATAGCAACTATACTCAGCTAATATAAGAAATATATGCCAGTAGATTCTGGGGCGTTCTTCTGGGACCTGCCGTTGAGCCATAAAGCCCATTGATGTGTGAGCTGAGCTTGCGTTCTGGCTTTTGTGGTACGTCCCTGCAGACGGGTCGGGCAGAGCAGAGCAGAACTGGCAGCATTTGGAACATAGAAATGTGGAAACAGAGCAGAGCGGCAGTGTGGCGTGGCTCTCTGAAGCCATGCTTTTGAGGTGTGGGGTTGCTGTTATCCCACCTGCTGGTCCTTTCCTAATGTTCCCTGTCATCACATCCTTTTATTTAACGATGGACCTTCAGCAGAACAAGCGGCACCGGTGTGAGAGAGCCTGTTTTTCCGAAAACGATGATCTCGGTGCTGCCACCGGTTGCCTTGTCTGCCGCATTGGGAGTTTAAAGCTCGATGAAGCTGTAGTCAGATGGGTCACTTCAAACCCACCACCTCCACACTCCGTGCCGTGACTCTAATAGACCATAGCGGCGGCCGCCTTCATTAGGAATGCCCGTTATTTTCCAGTAACCAGACACAGGAATGTGGAAAAGGCCGTGGGCTGATGTGAAGGGCGCCGTGCCTGCAGACGTAAGGGAGCTGGAAATGGCGGCCCTCTCAGGTATGACGGAGGCAGGTGAGCCAGGCCGCTATGCTCCGCGGTGCCGCTGACGCATTCAATTTAAAGCTCAGAGTTCTATTTTTAAAGGTCATGAATAGGCTGCTAAATATGAACACTGAAAGTATTTCTCTGAAGCAAACACACATTTATTAAATGAGTTACTGTAGGGGTTCCTGTGCGCCTTGTACCTCCACATGTGGACTTTTCCTGAGTCTGTACTTCTCAAATATTGACCTTTGTGTGGGAGTTTTAATAATGGCTCCTCACTGCTCATCTTGACTTTCTGGAAGCTTGCTGACCTGTTTCGCGATGCCCGAAGCTGGACGCCGGTCTCATGGCCCAACCTTCCCCTGGCTGTGAGTGTATAACATCCTCAGGGTTCTGATTCTGAATCCATCTAATTCTGATTGTCACACTGATTACCGTGCGCCAATATTTTAATTGAAGCGCAGGTCTGGGAATCTCTGTATCGTCCTGGTATGAGGTGGCTGAACATGGTTCTGATGGCCTCCTTGCTGAGACCTGGGAGCCCCGGCGGCCATTGTTACCGCTTCCCAACGTGGTCGCCGCGCACGCACATCCAGACCATTGCCGTTCAGATGGGAGTCACTGGCCCTGTGCTTCTGGAACATTCACAGTAACTTGAAGTTGTGTCTGTGATTGAGTAAAGTTGCTGATCGTGTTGAGGAGGAGGACAAGCTGTATGTGAGCAGAAAGTAGACGAGATTTTGTGTAAATGATCTGTTAACATAGAGGCCCTAAGATCTACACGGTAGCCTGATGGGCCATGTGCTCTGAATGGTCACCTTTATACCACACACACACACACACACACACACACACGCTCACCACAACTCCAAGGCCTTTAAGCAACAGGCCAGCAGCTGGAGGAAGGATCCGGCTTCAGTGAACCGAAAAAAGTTTGATTGTAAATGTGTCAGGGCCTCCATATATCAAAGACAACTTAGAAAACCTTTCTGACAAGAGAGCCTCAGTGCTGAGTACCAGAATCAGCCCTGCTTTTGTGTTCCTAAGCCAGGCTCTTAACAGAACTGCTTTTGCGGGAAAAATATCCAGTGTTGGTCACTTAATCTGGGCTTAGAAGTGTAATATAGATAGGATGCTTTAGTTCAGGAGTGGGCAGTCTTATCCAGAAATGCCTGTTGGGTATGCAGGTTTTGCCTCAACTCCCAAATTAGATTACTTATTAGAGGACTGACTGGCTGAAGAGTCCTCACACCTGGGTTTGAACAGCAGACCTAGAAGTTATCCCAAGACCTGCAGACACACTAACCCTTTGCGGATAAGATTGCCCATCCCTGGTTT
>JAABNY020000046.1:19956010-19973741 GCA_015164015.2 Brevimyrus niger
TGGGGGAGTGACATACGCGGCTGCAGTGTGAGAATAATGGAAATGGGAGGGGGGGGGGGGACGCAGACTGGGCAGCCTCTGTCTTCTGCAGCCACGTCAAAACCATCCCGTCGTTTATCTGTAAAATTGCTTGTTAAATGTCTCATAATTAAATCCTTCCATTTAATGTGCATTAAATGTGGGGTGTTGGTACCTCCGTTCGGAGGAATCTCGTCCATTGTGCTTCGGACCGATAAAAGGCACATTGTGGGGGTAACGTCCTGTTGTTACCATGGCGATGCAAAGCCCATAATCTTTTCCTATCAGCTACCGCGTGCCTCTCAGATTGGGAAAAGGAAGCTAATAACAGATGTTTGACATTTATCCAGTGGAGAGGATGTAACGTTCTGACATCAGGCAGCTGCCGTCACACAGCTTGAAAGCAAACTCTGGTTCTAATTTGTGTTTTTATACCTACCCCATAAAACGGCCCATTCTGGTACATTCTGTACACCTGAGAGTTTTGTGTATAAGAAAATGAGTAACAAAATTATTTACCAATTTTATTATTTAAACCAGTATAGATGGTGTAGCTGTGTTCAGTGAGGGGCAGCTGTGGTGCCACATGGTATCTGCTCCATTCATGCTTGCAATCACACGTTTCCCCAGCAGAATTGCCCAACAGTCATTGTTCCCCACCTGGCTGGGGGTTTTACACTGTTCACCCTGCCTGCTTCCCTGTGCCTTACACGTGTGCACTTCACTAAGTGTGCACTGTCACTGTCTGCCCTCCTCCCACCAACCCTGCCCTCTCTGGCCTGCCCTCTCTGACCTGCCCACTCTGGCCTGCCTACACTGGCCTGATCATTCTAACCCTAACCCTATTGCCCTGCCCTCACTGGCTGGCCTCTACTAACCCTGCCCACTCTAGCCAGCCCTACTGCCCTGCCCTCTCTGGCATATCCTCACTGGCTGGCCTTCTCTGGCCTGCACGTTCTGGCCAGCCCTCTCCTGCTTGCCCTCTCTTGCCTGCCCACTCTGGTCTGCCGACTTTAGCCAGTCCTCTCTGGCCTGCATGCTCCAGCCTGCCCTCCTCTACTCCTTTTAGCCCTTTCCCTCTTGCCGATGCTCAGTGTGTATGATGGTCCACGGTAACATATCTTCGTGCTGCTTGGGCCACTTCAGCTCATGCCGAACTCTCGGTGGACCTGCTGACACGTAACTGAAATGACCGGTGCGGCGCTGCGGGATCTCATAACTCACCTGCCCGTCCATGTTTGCGGATTATTAAAATGACCCCATGGTAGCCCGCAGTTTAATTAAAACTAATTTGGATGTCACTGGGCGTGTGGTTACACCATTGTTTGGCGAAAACCTTGACAGGAAGATCTCAGACGGGAGTTCAAGGTAAAAGGTGAACGTTTTTGTTGGATGCAAAGACATGCGGTAAACTAAATTAAGGACTTTTTAAAAGTAAATAGCGATTGCTTTCTGCTGTCGCTCCTAATAGCAATGCTAAGGTGAAAAGGCGCTAACTGTATTTTTATCAAAACTGCTGAACAGAGCGGCATGTCAGCTACAGCAGGGACCCCTGTCGTTTTCACTTCATTAATTTGTCCATTCATTCTTCTGGCCATTAGTAATCCTGCCTTCATCTCCCTCGTTTATTACCGCGGATGCATCCTTTCAATGACTGCCGAATGTACGCTGATAATGTACACTGGGGAGAAACCGGATTCGGACTCCACATGCAGCGTTTATGAGGTTAATGTCCTGTTCTTACCGGTAAGTAACGGGGGAGTGTTTGAACAAACAATGTGTCTGCTTTGACATTTGCTTTGGAGGGGACAAAATTAAGCACTGTGGTCCACATGGTTTTGGATGTTAAAGGGGAGACAACAGATTCTGGTGGCAAAAATACTGGCATTGGCATGTTTAGGCAATTTTACGAGTATTTCTAGATGATTTAGAATAAAGAGACGATCAGACCAGCAAGGGCTGAGTTTTCTCTGCTTAGTACCCAGTGCTTTTTGGGGAAGGAGCCGACTCTGTGGCTGAATTCATGAAAAAACTAATTTTACTTGTCCTTTTTATCAATGAAATCTCGACACACTTTATTTTGCCATTGTTGGTGATAAAAGCCATTGCATCCAAACCTCTTCAGGGGTGACATCTGTATTACAGAACACCACGCACGTCTTCCACAAAGTACTGCGATTAATAGGTAAGGTTACTAATCCTGTTCCTTGTGGCGTGCCCCTGCTGGCTTTTATTCCTGCAGAGGACTTCATTAACTTTGATTTTAGCTGTGATTTAAAAGAATTGTAGTTAAATCATGCTGATCTGAGGTCTCTAATTTCCATGCGTGTTTCAGTCGTTGCTGAACATTTATGTAAGGCCTGGGTCAAAATTGTTAAGTACTGATTGATTCTGTTTTCCTAATCGTAAATGCTGAAATGAAGTCTGGGATTCGGGAGGAAGAATGTGTATTCTGGTCTGGCCATTGAACTCTTCCACTCCTTCTTGCCAGTTCATGGCAACATGCTAATACTTGAAGCAGGCATGTGACTGTCGTCTCCCATCACTTTCTGTGGGAATGCAGGGTATCGGAACTGCTGCTGTCTGCTGTTCAGTCCCTGTATAAATGAAGTTGTGTCCATATACTTGGCAAAAAGTCGAAGACTTTTAGAGCGGATGTTGGCTTCCAAGGGTGTGTGTGGTCTCTCGTCCTGTTTGGGATCCAGGATATTGATGTGCACGTTTGGCTGGTATGGAGGGCTAGGAGTGATGCTCCTGCTGTTTGCAGATGGTGGTGAGTTTTTGACCTCCAGCCACACACTTGAGCAGTGTGAAGCAGCGGGGATGAGAGTCGGCGCCTCTGTGGCGGAGGCCAGCTCCTTGCTGGTGTAGGGGGAGAGTCAGCCCTTAACGCAGGAATTTAAGAACTTCAGGATCTTGGTTATGGGTGATGTTGAGAGGGAATGTGGGATTTATGGGTGGATCAGTTTGGTGGCAGCAGATTTGTGTCCGCTAGGCAGGTCTGTGGCAGCCAAACAGGAGCTGAATCATGGGGCAAGGTTGATGGCCGGCTGGTCAGTCAACACCCCTGTCCACACTAATGGCCAAAAGCACAAAGTCACGAGTATAATTGGCTGAAATGAGGTTTCACCATGAGGATTCCTGCACTCACTCTCCTTGATATAAAGTGAGGAGTTCAGAGATCTGGGAGGGACCTCAAAATAGTCATTGTTCTTTCGGATTGAGAGCTGAGGTGGTTTGGGCATGTCATACGGATGCCACCTGCTTTGTTCCCAAGAGGGCTATTCTGGGTAGTGGCCCTGATGCAGACCCAGGACGCACTGGACAGATGATATCTTCCGGCTGGCTTGGGGACATCAAGCTAGATTCTGTGGCCATGGAAAAAGAGTTCTGGTCTGACCTGCTCAGCATGCTGATACCACACTCATCACCTGGAGAAGCAGGGTGATGATTATGGACGTGAGCTTATTCCAAAGTTTCCGTGCTTTAAGTTATTAAAAATATAAACTTTCCAACTTGAAAAAAGTATTTTCCCTATTTTTTTTTTTTTTGATTGAGTTTTTCCCTTTTAAACTGGTACTTGTTTAAAATGATTTACAGGCTGGTGTGATTTGTTAGAAGAATAGCTCAAATCAGGGCTATTTAATGAAGACTGCAGTCCTCATTCTCATAGTGGGCTCAAAAATAAGAATACATTTTTGGATCTTTGTGGGAAAAAAAAGTGAAATCAGTGAGGCTGAGTAACATTTCTCATTTTTCATTTCCTTGGATGGTGGGAGGAGTTTTTTTTATTGATTTTGGAAGACTAATATACTTGAGTGTGCAGACGAAGGTCCTGGGGAACATATTGCCTTTTTTTTCAAACCATATTTGAATTGACTGAAACAAGTTGCAGGTACCTTGATCATTGCCCAGAAACAATTCACAGAAACTGCACACAGATGTCTTGAAGACTGAAACGGAATGCAAACAGTTATGCTAAGAAGAGTTCAGTGTATTTTCATGCATAATGCCTTTGTGATGCATTCAGCAGGACAATAAGCTCGGTTTGGATGTGATGCTGTATACAGACAGATTTACGGTTTTATCTGTGAGCTGCTTCAATGTCTGATGTAACATCTAGGCTGTGGCCACAGTGGGTGTGAGCCGTTATGTTGAGATGTGCCAGGGCTGCATGTCTCCCTGTGTCGCTCAGGCCGCTGTGTCTATGGTTAATGTGGTGTTGCTGCTGACTCCGCCCTGGTGGATGGTGAAGGAATAGTCGGGGATTAGTGCAGGTGAAGCGCACCAGCACAACGATGTCTGACTGGTCTGGATGGCCGCTCATCACGTGGAGCATCAACTGATCTCGGAACCCCAAATTTCCTATTTCTGTATCCATTGCCACTCTGGTGCAGGATCCTGATTAGCATGTTCACATAGGTTTACGATAAATGTTTGCGATTATATTCAACAGTCCATAAAAAGGTGAAAACTACATTTCCGGGAATATCTCTTTATAGAACCCCCCCCCCCCCCAATCGTTTTATATAATGAAATAAACTAAAACTTAAATGAACTGCGGATTCCAATCTGTGTCCAGTGTTCTGTCACATTGCCGGTGTTGAAGGCTTGCTGAGGTGTTTTCAGTTTGAGCGCAGGGCTCCCCGTTGATTATGTTTGCCGCAGTCCCATGGCGCTCTGAGTGCCTGTTTATTAATCAATGAATATTTAACAGCAACACTCTCATTGCTCTCCTTGGCGGCCCGAAATCGATCCACTGCCAGCTGATCACTGGCTTTAGGGTCTGCCATTTCTGTACAGAGACACCACCCCCCACCGTCGCTGATTAGTGAATATACTCAGAATGATGCTTCTTGTCTTGCTTATTGTGGACCTTAACACTGAGCTGCAGGCCCTGCTATTTGACAGTTGCGTCTTGCTTCATTTGTGATACTGAAACAATTTTATTTTTATTTTTTTTTAATAAACCGAATCGCCCGTACATCATCTGCCGGTAGATATAGATAATCTGTGTTTCTAGTTGCTGTGGTTAATTAGACCTCCAGTGCAGAGCAACTGGAATTTATGACTGAAAAAATTTCTGGATTCTGGGCTTCAGTCCCTGCCGAGGCGCCAATGCTAATCCAAGGGCAAGTCACCTGCTTCTGCTGCTGGCACTCTGGATGTGTCATTCATCACTGTCTATATTACTGTAAAACGAGCAAAACAAACAAACAAATCAGGAAGTAAATGCTGCCATTGAAGACCAAAAAGCTATTGAAGAATTTCTGTTGTTTATTGTCATTTGCTAAATTTGAATTTGGAAATGTTAGGCTGCTTATAGATTACCATTATGTGGTGTTTATAAGATCATAGCTAATTCCCTCTCTGTGAAAGTCCTGTTAATTACCCATGTGTGCTGCACGGTTCCTCTGGTACAGTTACTTCATAGACGCGTGTTCCGGGAAATGCAGAGTCTGGTGACAGCTGGGTTGTTTTCCTGTGGCTTGAGTCAGAAACGACGTTGACTTTGGCTACAGTCACTTGTTGTTGATTCGAACCTGAGGCTCTCTGTGAGGTAGAGTTGTCTACTCCACCTTTACTCTTCCTTCTCTAGAGAGATGTCCTTAGACAACCTCCTCCTGCTCAGGTGTGTGTGCAGCGTACAAAGGAAATGCTCACTAGCTTAGGGTTACCTAGGGGTTAGTTCTCTATTTAAAGAGAGGAATGATGAATTCTCCTAACTTCCGCACTTCAGTGCTTTCTTTAGAAGCCTGTGATGTTTTTAGACATGCACGTGCCTGCATCAAGCTGAATAATTTAAGCATGTGAGGATCAGGGAAAATGAGGTGAGAGAACACATTTATTTTTGTTACTCACTTTATTTCCCGACATTGATCAAAGGAGTCACAGTCAACCCTTTTCTGCCATCTCTCCCTTTATCTTAATGCGCCCCCCCCCAATTTTCCTGTGAAACACCTAGCAGGTGTGAGGGTATAAAGGGTGGGCCGCTTTTCTATTAAAACTTTTTGCTGTGAGTTTCCATTTCGTGTGTAAACTGTCAGATTACATGAAGCATGAGTTTGTGTCAACGCTGATCTGGAATTTACATTGCATGAAGATGAGCTTTCATTTTCCTGGTTGCTTTTTGCACTTGGGGTGAGAATTCCACTCTACTGGCTGAGTGATGTAGGTACAATTACGCTGCCGGCCAAGGAGAATGGAAAAAAGCGAGCCGTGAAATGATGCGGCGGTCTTGGGGCAATGGACCGCTGTACACACTGTAGCAATTATGTACTGGTCTTGGTCAGTGGAGCGTTGACTTTTATTGAGTTATCAGAATGGTAATACCTTTTTGCTTGTTTAGATAACTGCATTCACAGTTAATACATTTCGTTTTCTGCTGTTCATTTAAATTTAATGCTATTATGTTTCTCCAATATAGCTGCCCCAGCCTGCTCAATAAATATTTTGCAATATTAGAATTGTAGGCAGACTCTGAAAAAGGTTATTAATAGCAACTTTGCTGTAAGGCAGTGTTTCCCTATCTGGTCCTCGTGGACCCTTAGGCAGTCTACATTTGTGGACTGTCTGGCATGGAGTTTGGGAGCAAAAACATGGACCAACTGCAGCACTGGACTGGAAAACGCTGCCGTGAGGGGTGAAAAAGCCCGAAGGCCCAGAGTGGAAAAGCCGCTGAAACTCCAGATGTACATTAAGGTGGGGGAAGAAAAATATGGGGGTCATAATCAGCTGGCTGCCTGCTGATGTCATTAGAAGCCGATGTGTATGTGCGGCATTGGACTGCAGTGATCACCTCCTGCTCACGCTCCTGTTTGGGGAGCTGCTCTTGGTTCGAAGGTGAACCTGGGGTGTCGGATAATGCCAGTCATAGCAGTGAGCAGTAACTGGTCTGATACATGCGCCCGGTATGGAGGACAGGAAAGTTACAGGCAGGTCAGTGCTGATAGTGAGCTCATGGAGACACACCGCTGCATATTTACCATAAGATATACTGAAACTGAATTAGAGCTCAGGGGAATGAAGTAATAGGGATTCTGTGTAGATTAAAATATTGAGAATTAGGCAGCTTCCCTTACTTTGGCTGGCAGACTATTAAAGGACCAGAAACTTTTTAAGGAATTAAAAAGGCCTGAATCCCCCCTCCAAGGTCATGCTCTTGATTGTTAATCAACTTGGGTAAGTAGGGGCGTGGTCCTCCTGTGCCTTATAAGGGGAAGAACTTTACAGACAGTCTTCCTGCCTTTGCGGGAAGGACACAAAATGACACAAGGTGGAATCTGATCAATTTCCTGCATGGATTTAAACATTTTTAAGTTAAGGTCAAACAGAAATCTTGATTAGATTTACTGTCAGGCACTTTTTGGAGGTCCACCCATCCTTATCTTCAAACCTCTTCCCCCAGTATGAGTCATGGGGCTTTGTGACATTCGCATGAAAATTATGCTTAATATTGTGATGATATGTGTTGTCAGAACAGTTCCAAGTTTTGGTTTTACACAGACAAGGGGTGATGAATAACACATATATGTATGTCGAAATCATCTGATATTACAGCTTTGTGAGAAGCTATGTCAATAACATTATCACACTCTAAAAATGATGACTATGGCCTCTGTGGGTTTTCAAGAGTCTGGATGCTGGCATTTCAGATGTCATTTCAGTGTGCTTCAAAGGAGAGAAATTCTTTTAGAGATTTGGATTCTACCTTAAAGGTTTCATTAAAGATGGCTGCTTTGCCACCCGCAAACCCTGGAAAAGCTCTTCTGGGA
Source organism: Brevimyrus niger (assembly GCA_015164015.2). NCBI lineage: Eukaryota > Metazoa > Chordata > Actinopteri > Osteoglossiformes > Mormyridae > Brevimyrus > Brevimyrus niger. Next base: position 19,963,804 of record JAABNY020000046.1, read on the forward strand.
AAAGTAAACCTATGTCCAAGGCCGTGACTGAAGGTGTGGTCTATGCGTGGCTCTAAGCCAGCTTCCTCTTAATGGGTCAGCATTGCTACTTAGCTGCGTAATACAAACCCAGAACAGCTTAACTACAGTGTAGACATTTTATTACAATGACAATATAATTGATAAGTTCATGAGGTGGGTTTAATTTTTTATTTCAATTTTTTTTTATGGTATAATAGAAATCATATTATTAAAATATGGCCGACTGGTGGAGCATCTAAAGTCTAGCTGTGGTCTAATCTTTCTCTAACTCCAGTGGTGATATTTAGTTAATTATTTTGCCATATTTCTTTGATTAGCAATAATGATTCCACAGCAGCTGGGATGGAGCTGACCTTTCATATAAAAGCCAGGGCACATCCAGAATCATCCCGGTAGTTAATGGGAACTCTGCTTTTAGACGCATGGCCGCTCTCAGCAGCAGTAATGGCAGCGTAGCCTGCTGCAGCTTCTGTCCTGTACAGGGCAGGTAAAGAGCCAGGTCACTCAGATTCTGACGTTTTCTTCTATTTATTGCATATCAGTATGAACCTTTTTCTTAATTCCCAATATCGGTGGCAAAGAGGACTGGATTTATCTTTCCCCTGTTGTGGGGCATTTCACACGAAGCACTGAATACCAACATCTCAAAACATCCAGTCTCCAGATGTAGTGATGTAAGCAGTCGGTGTGGTTGTTGACGGGCATACAGAGGATCTTTGAGTTCTTATGTCTTCATCTGTTCATGGCTCAGTAGTTAGCTGCTTCCGAGGATGGAGACACACGGGAAGCAGTTAGGTCTGAATGGCCTATGGTTGGAAGCAGTGTGTTTAATCTGAATGGGCCCAGTCAATCCAGTTATAAATCCAATTCATATCTCGTGAATTCATTATGTAGATTTTGGCCCTCAATCATTAGGCATCTTTGGCCTACAGCTTTGTACCATGTTAGCAGGATAGTTTGTCCTGCTACATATTCTTTCAGAGATTATTTCATATGGACTGTTTTTTCCATCAGTCTCTTGATCCAACCATTTATTCTGGCCTGGAGCCTATCGCATGCTGCACGGTGGGGGGTGGGCCAGAACACCTGGAGACATGGAAAGAACATGATTACATATTGATTATTTGAAATAATCACTAGTTGGTCCTATGTGACATTATGAGCATAATTTTCTCTGATTGGTCTTGCTCAGATAATGATGAGACATTGACTGGTCAATGATAGAAAATGGATTAGATGTACTGGACAATAATCTAAGAATATTAAGAGAGTATTCAAGAGCTTGGTCTCTGTAACAAAGTTTCGTTTGACCTCCAGTGTTTTTAACTCACATTATCATAGGATTTATTTCAAGACTACCTTTTGTTTCTCATTTCAATCTTTCTGATTGACATCAGCCCAAACTTCTCCATTGGCTCTAAGGGGTACAACATGGCATTTATTGAGTACCACTAGAATGTTTTGTGGATGAGGAATTTTGACAACAACAATAATAATAATAATGATAATAATCTATACCAAGTAACTAAAATCACCCTCAGTTTTTTTAAAGTTGTTTTTAAAATAGAATGATTCCTATTCCCTAAAGTGTGCTATATAGCGTGTCTGCCAATTTGTTGTGCTGTCAAAGGCTGCTTGGATACCATCGTCTTTAAATGTTATGTCCAAAACCATAATCCTGTTTCACTGACTAATTAGCTATACAGTGAACTACATAGATTTTTCTATATATGGAAGTTTGAGTGAGTGGATGAGCAAACAAGTGAACCATTTTGAATACAGTCATGCATCCCCCCCCCATCCACCCAACTGATCCTTTAAATTACCATAGCAATATCCTTAGCCTAATGAGGGCCAGCTGGGCATCCTTCACGGTGTTACCTGTAGGCCCAGGGCTGCTGATCACTTACCATGACAATACAAGCGATCAGCCAAACCTCGCCCTGGGCCGTTACTCCGCCTCCTGCTGGTTCACAGTACCTAGAACTGATTGCAACCACTGGTGTGCTGGTTTATTACAATGTCAGTACCACACCACTGCAGGCTATGTTTCATCAACTCGGATTTGAAGTTCCAGTGTTTTGTGCTTCAGTGATGTTCTGTCCTCTAAAATGATTTTTCTTGCTGGGGTGTGCTGGGCTAGAAATAGTTTGGAAAACAAATTTGAGCAGAATAGCCTTCCCTGAAACAGATTTGAGACGATGATCATGTTTCAGCCTCGTCAGACCTTCCTCAGTGCGCCGTCCTCTGTGTCTCATTTTCCACTCGCCAACACTTCAGTTAAGACTAAGTTAAGGAGAAGATCCTTCTAATCTGTTGCTCTCATGCATAATGGTCATAAAGTGTCTGGTCACATTGCCATCTTTGTACTGATAACTAAACGCAATTCATCACACACCTGTTTTCTGTTTACTTTCTGTTCTGTTAGCCCCAATCATGCTACATGATGATGTTTGTACCACAGGGAAAGTTACTTAACTGTCCCTCATGACAGCAGATATATCATTAATAAAACATGATGTCATGAGCATTTACCTATCGGGTGGCAGTGTGTGGCTAAGCCTCTGTGCCTGAGGTCAGAAGGTTGCTGGTTCGGGCCCCAGCCTCGGCAGAACAGTCACATGTCCGTGGGCCATTGAACAAAACCATTAACCCCTGAGCTGACCCAGCGCTGTGACCCCCAAGCCTGCTCTCACCTGTATGTGTCTCATGGAGAGCGAAACAGGGTAGATGAAAAGAGGATTTCCCCATAGGGACTAATAACGTGTCTTTATTCTGTCCTGTCGCTCCCTTACCATTACAGCTCCGCATGGCATTTTTTGACCCTCGCAATCATTATCATGGGTGCAATCAAACTCGTTCTTCTTGAGACATTGTTTGTTGTTGGCCATTTTAAAATAGAAGAAAGACTTCATACATAAAATGATGGGCATGAATTCGAGACTGACTTAGAGATGTTTGTCAGTTCTCATTTTGCACTATTTATCTTCTTGCCATGAGAGCGGTGTAATTAAAGTGTGGTCAAAATAAAGGGCTACTTTGATTTGTGTTGATGCTGTAAATCATACTTTGTAGCTGATGGAAAACGGAGAGAATATTTTTCAGATTTTACCCCTATAAAGAATTCCTCTCTGGAGATGACATTCCGTGAATAATAAGTAATGTCTTTGCAAGACAAATTTTGGAGGATGTCTCTGGCCTTGCTGAATTTATTAAACCCTTTTCCCAATCTAGCTGTCCTTGCTTAAAAGGATGGTCCCCTGCTAATTGATAGACCATTCTTTATGCATTAACATGAATCTCTTAAGGGGTGGCATGGTGGTGCAGTGGTTAACACTGTTGCTTCACACCTCTGGGACCTGGGTTTGAGTCTCCATCTGGGTTGCATGTGTGTGGAGTTTGCATGTTCTCCGTGTTTCCTCCGGGTACTCCGGTTTCCCCCCACAGTCCAAAGACATGCTCAGGCTGATTGAAGTTGCTGAATTGCCCATAGGTGTGCCTGTGTGAGTGACTGGTGTGTGAGTGTGCCCTGCGATGGGCTGGCCCCTATCCAGGGTTGTTCCCTGCCTTGTGCTCGTTGCTTCCGGGATAGGCTCCGGACCCCCCGCGACCCAGTACGATAAACGGATGCATGAATCTCTTAGCATGAACAAAACCAGCCTCAGCACATTTTTAAATTTTTCTCACATGCATTAAGAACAGAAAGAAGTTAACTGGCAGAACCCAAGTAGTCGATTCAGGGGTTGATTCAGTTGCATGTTACGGATCATTTAGGATTAAATCGGCTTCCAAACCAGATGATTTGTCTGTCGATTAAAGGAGACTCTTAATAATTATTTGAAAAGATAGTAGTGTTCCAATCTACAACAGTCATTCTGCAGCTTCAAGAACTTTGGTGTGCCGTGGAATTATACAATCGCAACTATCTCTTATTCTGGAACCCAAACCCAGGGTGCCACTCTCTGTTATCAAAGGATGAGTAAATTTGTTTATCAGAAACTCATACAGTCACATGCACTTAAATTAAGTACTGCACTGGTGGCCTTCTGCATGTGAGGACAATAATAGACAGATTACTCTCTGTCCTTCCTTTCTTTCGCACTCACATACTCTCACTTTCTCTCTCGGTTCTGGCTCGTTCATCTGGCTGCGCAGACGGATGGGGATCTGGTGGGAGAGCTGCCCCCTCCGGTTCTTTTTTTGTCCGCAGCGAGAGCCACCCGCCGCATTTGTCATGAACGCAGGCACCTGCGCACCGCTCTCGGCGCGGACGGAGCGCAGTCGCGAGTTTGCTGCGAGGCGTGTTTCGGCCACACCAATCGCTTTCGTTTAGATGTGTGGCTGCAGCACCGACAGCAGAAATGGCTGACGTGAGGCTTTCATTCCCAGTCATTAACGATACACGTGTGTCTTAACACATATATCGACGTGTCATAAACAATGACGTTTAATTGCTGTCACTGTATGATTTCCAGAAGCCCATGATGTGATTGGTGTTGCCTTGGTCTCCACTGCCTACATGCACCTCAGAGTCCTATTTCCAGTCTCCCCGCAGCATCTTGGGTGTGGAAGCAAGAGGATTATGGGGGTGGGAGGTGAGCAACAGTAGGACAAAATGGGCCTTGCTTACGCACTGTGTTGCATAATGCAAGCACGTCGCAAATCCGCAGTGTAATGTCAACGCAATTTGAAGAGACGCTGGAAAAGTCCTACTTAATGAATGTTAGATCCCGGTAAAGCACTGGGAGACTGGGGGCAGGAGTGGGAACAGACACCCGGCCCAAGCGCTTGGGTTCTGCATAGCTTCAGGACTTCAAAGGCCTGGCGTCTTTGAAAGCTGACAGGAAACATCAGATGTATCACTGGCCTTGCATGCACTTGCTTACGGAGAGCAGAAAATGCTGCTCGGAAAAGCAGGATCCCAGATGAGCTTCAGTACAGATGGACACTAGTGCACCACTTTATATGAAGGCAGCATACATTAGAGGTCTGGATTTTTTTTTGTTTTTTAAATTTTTATTCTTAAAATTCTTGTAAAATAACTACAAAAATAAAACTCAAATTCTGACCTTCTATGTGCTGTATGCTGCCTGGGATTTATATATAATACGCCACATGTATTTTTCTAAAATATTCTCCAAAGAAAATTTTATGTTCCTTCCAAAATTCCATTGTCTGACTGCTGATTTTTTTGCTCATGTTCATTTAGTTTAGCTTAAGAAGAAATGTATTGGTTTTAGTATCATCATTTTTAGAGCACAGTTTTGGCTGACGTCACTGCAGTCTGTTCAGATTGGCTTTATTGGCTTGCCCAGCCTTTTTTGAAGATTCTCTCTGTGTCTTTCTGCTACTTTAGGGCCTGCTTATTGATGGTCATGACCTCGACTGGGGCCCTCACTTTCTTACACAGTCACTGAAGTAGCTGAAGTATGTTTTGGATCATAGAGGAAACAAGATTTTCCTATGGTGCCTGACTGTTTCCACTTTGACTCTTTCCTTCAATCCCACTAAGCTACCATAATTTTTCAGGGGAGAATTTTCCTAGACTGTGAGGATGGTTATTATTGGCTGTGCTTCAGGCTAAATGTTTAGCATATTGTCTGGCCACAACACCTGTTTGACGGATGCATAAAAACAAGTAAATAAGGACTTGTGGCTGTGAGTTCCTGAAATAGGGTGAATCTTCCTATTACTCTGAGCATAGTGATATTAAACATTTTGCACTGGGGGTTTAGGATATCAACATGCATGGTTATCTAGGTACAGTCTACAGTATCATTCCTTTGCTAACAATTAGTACTCTTTTTTTTTATTTTTATAAATGAAGCTCCAATGTAGGCATAAACAAGCTGTTGAGCAGTCACCTCGATGCAAAATGTATTCATTTATGTTTATATATATTTTCTGTATATTATGATTTTGTTTAGGTATGCTGGGCAAAATACAATGAGTGGCTGTGATATGTGATGTTTGAGCTCTAATGAGACGTCAGTTTACCAATTAGTGAATCTAGGGTGAATTACAAGAAGATTCCCTGATTGTCACGGAACACATAGTCCCAGGAGATCCTTAATAACTCTTCATTAAACTTAGACATAAATATAATTATACTTGAAAGGCCGCAAGAGTAGCGAATGCTGTTTGAGTTTGGCCTTGCCAAAGATCCAGGCACCAGAGAGACTTTTGACAGTGTAGGAGCAGGTGCCTAGGATCATGTTAGGACTCCTTAGTATCACATAATTACATATTTTATTGCAAAACAATTAACTTATGATCAATAATAAGAAACATAAATAGGCCACATGCTAGTGATCGGATGCATCCTGCAGCCAGAATGTAAATAAATAGCCTGGATGTTGGTTAGATGGAGGTTTTGGATCAGAACCTAACAAAAGGGGGGCAGAAAAGAAGCCATGCCAAAACAGAGGCATCGAACCCAAAAGTTGCCAGTCTAGTTCCCAGGTGGTCCTGATGTATTCTTGAGCATGGTACCTAACTGGAATTATTCCAGTAAAAATACTCTACTGTACTACTCTACTAGCTGTATAAATTGGTAAAAAGTACATAGTTCTGGATAAAAATGCTAACCAGGCAGCTACGTTTAAGGTAAATTTATGAATACTTGCTTTCAGACTGGACAGTCTGTGTTGCAGTAGCATTGGAATAAGTCTGGATTGTGTGGATCTTTTATTCATAACTTTCAACTTAAGCTGTTGACGGAACCCAAATAACCAGAGTAAAAATACACTCACCCTCACGTTGTGTTCATCACTATGATGCAGTGCACCTTAGGTGTGTGTGTGGGGGGAAAATGTAAGGAGCATATGGAGATAAAATCCTGTTTTCTTGTGTACACCGATTTGTTTTATTTATGAAAAAAACAATGGATGAGTTTTGCTTCATGGATAACCAGAGGCTAGCGATTATTATGCAAAGTGGGCAGCTTGCATCGGGGAGGGGGGGGGGGGAGTGTTAGCGCCAGCACGCATAGCTTGCGATGCGTTAACGAAAATTAGTAGCTGCTTCCTTAGCCGCATATCAATGCCATGAGCTCCAGTTGTGAGGTCGTTCACTTTGTGGGTGCAAAAGAAAAAGCGCGTCAGCCAGTAAACGTGAGACCACATAGCTTACGCCACTAGAGATTTCCAAAGGTATTTGATTTAGCTGTGAGAAATGCTGCTTGAAAACATTTATTGTAATTTGTGTGTTTAAAGGGTAACAGACATTCTTAACCTGTCTGCGGTGTTGTAAATAAATGTTTTCCTGAGAACATTTCTGTTTCCATTCTGGTGTTCAACATCCTGCATTAACTTTGTGGGTCACAGAGGTAAGAAGTTGTTGAAGGTGTGAAAAGAAAGCTGTTAAAGTTTTGAATATAACATGAAATCAGCATTTTCTTTAATATTCTCCTTGGGTAAATGTGTATTAAAAATACACAAACAAACAAGGTGACCCTTCGCTGTATGTCTGTTACTGTTTTAATGTCAGTCACTCACACCTGTCTGGCTGTTAAAATCCCAGCCTCCGCTATGTATTCAGAGGAGGCATTTCCCTGTAATACATCTTGAGCAAAATGAACCTCTACCCTCTACTCTGCAAATATTTGATTGTGAGGCAGTCTTTGCGTCTTCAGAAAGCCAAACTTTACTCACAGGGATATTGCATTTTTTGGTGGTGGCACATGAATACTCATGTTCTCTTTGTCAGACATTTTAATATTTACAGCGTGACTTTGGTTGGTCTCAAACACTGCATTTACTTTGCTATAACTGAGCAAAGAAATGTGATTAATTGTTTTTTTTTTTATGTTTCTTCAGGTGCTATAGATGGTAAAGGAGCACCCTACCTAACAATCATGACTTATCTCACCTTTTTCATTGAGGTTCCTTCATGTGAGATTTTTTCATTTCAATTTAATTTCTAGGTAATGCACCTTGTTGAATTTCTTAAGATCTGCTTTGTGTATTTTCATACAGGACCTCACTGTACATATCATATATGACATCTCACTGCAGTTTTGTGTAGTTTGATTATGTCAAAATATCTATAATCAGGCTACTAGAAACATGCATAAATACTTCCACCTTATTTGTACATCTTGTTTTAGGCATCAATTTGAATATCTTCCAAAAAAAGTGTACGCAAGTGGCGAAAGCTTAAAATGCCCCAAAATTTTTCTCCCGCTGGGAGCATCGTTACACTTCCTTCCCTTAGCAGCCCCTTGTGTATCACAAGCTGTAGTGAGTGTGCAAAACAGCCCAAGGTAGCCACTCCCAAATCACCCACTGCTTCTTTCATGTTACTCGCGTTGTCAGGCACAATCACGTGCACTTTGTTCAGTGGGATTTTCTACTAAACCTCTCGAAACTTTGTTTTCACAAAGATTGCATATGGCTATGCTGTTGTTGTTGAAAGTGTAAAATACTTCTAGATCGTCACCCTGTTATCTGATGTTCTTACGCTTCTCGTACTATAAATGGTATGCATATGACGTCACAGCAGGAGAAAGTCACTATGCTCACACTCACTGAATGGCAGAGAAACTGAGTGGCAACGTTAGCGTTCGGCCTGAATGCTTCGAAAGCATCAGAAAAAGGGAAGAGAAGGCGTACGATTGTATAAATTGTTTTAATCAGAAATAGGAGCTATCTCTTTATAGACTGCTAAAAACTAAATAAGTATCGGATGTGGATCGGTCACATATGGCCGATACCCAGTCTGTCTAATTAACTACGAATCAGCGCTGATTCCGATCCGAATGCTGGATTGATGCACCTCTGCCTTGTTTGCCTCGCCAGCTCTTTCAATGGACTAATGCAAAAATAGCATTTACGTATTTTTTTTCATGAATCCCCCCAGAACCGGCATCAAATACCATGCAGAATGAAAAGGGAGATATTTAATTATTACATTTTAAGGCTTTTTAGTTTTCAGATTGATGCATTCTAGTAAAAGAGCTGGGCTGGGTAAGAATGTATACAGTAGAGGATTCATTTTCAGGCACTGTTCTGCCAGATTCATTTCTTTGTTCATTTTGTAATTCATGTTAAGGCTGGTGATGTGCCCTTAAGAGACATACTGGACCAAGAAATGAGAATACTCAATATTATTTCCCATTGGTTGCAATGGTGGTAGTTGTTGTTGTTGTTTCCATACATTCTAAACATTTATATTTTACATATATTTTCGCAAAAACTTTTATCCAAAGCAACATACAATTGATCAGACAGTCCCAGGGCCAATTGGGGGGTTTAAGGTCTTGCTCAGGGGCCCCCCAATGGTAACATCACCTTCCGATTACAGACACAGCCGCCCAACGCACTGCAAAGTACTTTTAAGTTAAAATCACAGACTGCTGAAAGTAATCTTTAAGGGCGCAATTTTGAGTTTATCTTTTTTTTTTTAAACTCAAACCTCAAAGCATAATGAAGTCTTATGTGTATAAATGCATGTGTGTGTATATTTTATATTACACAAAAATACTTTCTTTCTGCAATATGTATTAAGGATTTTGTATGCAGTACTGTTTCTACCAGGAAATCATACGAAGGGGCGCTGAGGAGAGCAGTGCAGCTGCAGTAGCTCTGTAATCCGTTATGGGGACAGTGGTGCTCAGGATGCTCTTTGGGTGCCTGACAAGCTGTGGTGAGGGGTCTCGCATGCGGGGATGCATGTTCTGGGGTGGGACTTCAGCTCTTCTCCCACTCTCCGGCACAATGGCCACTCAGGCCGGCATCACGTAATGTCACCTGTAGTTATGTTCAAAAGCTTGCCTAGACAGCCGAGCAGAGAGAGTGAGAGAGAGAGAGAGAGAGAGAGAGAGAGAGAGGGGGGGGGGGGGGGCCCCGGGGGGGGGGGGGGGGGGGGGGGGGGGGGTTAAGGGCCCAAAGTTTTTGTTTTTCTTTTTTGTTTTCTTG
>JAABNY020000046.1:19982819-20013633 GCA_015164015.2 Brevimyrus niger
ACCAGGACCACACCCCTAAATGCATTGAAGCAACTGCCATGTGATTGGTTGATTAGATAATTGCAATAATGAGAAATCAAACAGGTGTTCCTAATAATCCTTTAGGTGAGTGTATATGGAATGCAAGTGCCCCACTGTTTGTAAATATTGGAATACATGTTCTTTAAAATGATTTGTCTGAATGTAAGCCCACTCCTTCTGTCATTGGATACGACGCCGGCTGGGCGCCAACTTCGTCCTGTTTGGGGGCAGCGTGTGGTTCAGCAGGATAAGCCTCAGTGCCTGTGATTGGAAGGTGACTAGTCTCATCCCAGCCTCGGCAAAATAATTACATCCATGGGCCACTGAGCAAGGCCTCTAACCCTAAGCTGTATGGGTGCCCTTTGCTGCCAAGCTTGGCTTCATCTAGACACAGTTGTCAGAAGTTTGCGTACACTCTACATATTCATTTTGGGCTTTTAATGATTTATTTAAACCATTTTTTTTCCACAGTGGAATTATTATACAACATACTTTGTCAGTGTTTTTTAAAAACAAGTATTGGGTGTGAATATATTTTGGATTTTCTGCAATCCACGCAGGGTCAAAATTATACATATAGGCTCAAATACACCCTGTCTAATATTTGGTTAAATGTCCCTTAGCAAGTTGTACCTCGACCAGATGCTTTCTGTAGCCATCAATAAGCTTCTGGCATAATTCTGGCTGCATATTTGACCGCTTTTCTTGGCAGAATTGGTGGAGTTCATTTACGTTGGTTGGTTTCCTGGCAAATTAATGATATTCATGCTCCTGGTGAGTGTTTGTAAACTTCTGTTCCCAACAGTAAGTGTTTGGGTGTCATGGAGAATTAGATGGGGTATCAATAAAGTATCATCATTATTATCATTATCATTATTATTATTAGTCTGACTGGATGGGAACCTGGAGGGAGAAAAAACATGGACCAGCCATAGGTCCCTAAGGACCAGATAGGGAAGCCCTGATTTTAGAGGCATTGACATTTTACTGGGATCCATGCGCATAGTGGCCTTCCCCACAGTGTCCATGCACCAATTGGCCTTCCCCCAAGAGCCCATGTGCCGGTCGGCCTTCCCCCAGGTGTCCTGCCGCCGGGCGGCCTTCCCTGCAGTGTCCAGGCCGAGGGCATGGCTAGCTGGTGTGGCACAGGACTGCAAAGTGGGTGTGCGTGGGAGTTTACCCGCCGCTTCTGGGGGAGTGGGAGGATGGCAGCATGAGCTTAGCACTCACCGAACAGCCTCTGCCTGCATAATTACCACTGCATGACCCTGCCTTTCATAATCTGTGCTGTTCAGCCTTCTGATCCAAACACTGTTTAACTCCTTGGCTGCCATGTTTGGTGGACGTCTGTGGACGTTTTAGAGCGGCGCCTGACTAATTTGTTGTTCCTCTGTTGAGTGGCCTGCACCTGTATTGAGTGAGCACTCTGCTGATCTCTGCTTCTGTATTTCTTCCAGCATGCAGTAGGTGCCACGGACATTATTAACTGTCACGCTCCTCTGATTTATTAGTATCAATAATGATATAAATACAGCCGGGTATCGATGGGGTGGATCACTGGGCACGATGGTCTAGTGGTCTAGAGACATGAAGTAAGGTCTCTGAATTCCCCCGTGGTATGTCTGCGAGGGGGGGGGGGCATATATATATATATATATAACGTCTGTGATGTATATTTACTGTGCTGGTCTGTTAGAAGCATCCCTTTGATTTAAGGCTGTTGGTTGTACAGCTTCACTATGTTTTGTACCCATCGTTTCTTGACCGTCAGTGCAGTCTGTGAGTGACTGTCCGTGTTGCCTTTGCCCGTGCCGCCGCCTCCCTGTTCCTCGTGCCTCTGCCGCCCCGTTCTTTGGCCAGATGAGCAGCCTCCCTGTTATGTCCCCCCCGATTGTCGGAGTTCCGGCGCTAAAGGCCTCCCTGGCGTGCTCCCTGTTTAATGTCAGCACCTCCTCCTGCCCTCTTTTTCCTCAGCCACCTCATTTAATGCTTTTAATACCATTGCATAAAAAGGGAGCCAACTGACGGTGGCTCAGCAGCAGCAGCTGGAAGCCGGGCCATGGACTGTGGGGGGGGGGACTGCTGCAGGGTAACTCACTATTATCAAAATTTGTGACTGCGAGGCCAAAAGACTTGTTTGGTTTCTTGCATATATGAATACATATATATCTGTGTGTGTGTGTGTTTGTGTGTGTTATTATATAATAGGGATGCAACAATACAGTTAGCCTACGGTTCAATACATACCTCGGTTTTTTAACACGGGTTTCAGTTCGGTTCGGTTCTGATGGCTTGACACATAAGTTTTTTGTTATTCTATGCTTAGGCAATTGGAACAGTAAGAGGTTAAGAAGAAAAAAATAAAAACAATTTATTGCAATACTCCTTTATTTTACTTAAAAGCCAAGAAAAGTTCCTAGTGTATTGTATAGTAAAAAATAACACAGAAATCTCACAGCTGCTGGTAGCCCATGTATAAACTGGGAAACACATAAATTCGTACATTTTGAGAATAAACATACATTTGAAGTTAATTAACATAAATTGACAATTGCAAATGAACATATTTATACTTCAGTAAACATAAATAAACCATCTTTAATTAAACTGAACAGTACTCCAGTACGGTATCCTTTATTCATTGAACGACGCTGGCGCTTCCTCGTACTGTTGCCTCACTACACCGCCAGTCGCCATGTTAAAGTGTGGAATGATGGTTAAGCGCCCCTTAACTTTAGAGCATAGTGATTGAATATTTACTCGCGGGGACGAGTTTCCTCATATCAGCTCGTAGACTTACAGGCACACACAAACAGTCAGTTCGGAGAGAAATAAAATGCACATAAATTATTTAAACGTAAAACCGCAATTCACAAGCGCGTATTGAACCGTGGATGTCGTATTGAATGGTTCGATATTATATTGAGAATTGTGGCATCCCTATTATATAATAAAAACCTGCTGGTTTGATGTTGTGGGGACCCTTTTCCAGGTCCCCACAAAAACTAAAAAAATACCAAAAGACTCGCATTTTGTTTAGTTACTTATTGTTAGAGCATCTGACCAAGGCAGAGAAACCTGTACAAGTATTCGACAGTATAGGCAGGAAAACACTCGCAGCGAAAACCAGCTGCGTGCCACACTGCATTCAAAGGATATTTTGGGATTTGAAAAGATGTCATAAAACTAATACTCTTCTTTAATGTTCCAGTTGTAGTGCTGAAATAATCACCCAAGCACAAGCTTAACGCTTTTAGGCATTCGATATATGAAATAAGGGAGCCGTTCTTCTGTGGAGACCCATAAGTGGGTTGTTAATGGTTCAGGTAGCTATCAGAGGGAGTCAGTCTTCAGTGAGGCCTGTTCATGGTTTTGCATTTTAATGATGCACACTGGTCACTGCTGTCTGTGTCCACATCTACTGCGTCCCCCAAGGTCACATGTCCTCTGCTGTCCCTGTTGTCTCTCCTGATGTGTTCCCATTGCATGATGTCATCAGCGCAGTTTGGGAGCCCCTGTACTCAGCCTCCCCTGACACTGACCAGCCCATAAGATATAAACAGTATAAATATGTTCGAGACCACAGACAATGGAAGGTAAGCTAGTGCTCACTGGTTAAGGATTTACTAAATGTTTTTGCATTGTGTTGCTGTTTGAGGGTGGTAATCTATACAAGGGTGTTCAAGTGTGTGCCTGCACACAATGTTCACTGTTCATGTTCACTGTTTGTGTGCGTGTGTGTGTGGCTGTGTGTGCATGAGACACAAAACGGATTTCTGCATTTGTCTTAAATATCAAAAATTGGATGAAATACCACACCATTTATAGGGCATTTGAAAGCGTGCTAACAAAACGACTCTAATGTCGAAAGATTTCCTCCTTTTTCCGAAGCATTAAAACTGATAAAACCCTCTGTTGCATTTGAATTACCGTGATAGATCCAGTGGCATGAATGTACGGAAAAGTACAGGGTGCCGATGGGAGGCAGTGGCAGGGGCTGTTTCTAGGAATCCTTTGGATTAAATTTAGCAGCTGCGTGGGTGGCTGCATGGGACACCAGGCAGGCAGGTGACACTGGAAGACCAGCCCGCCTCTTTTAAATGGGGGCAAAAATTTGTGGGCAAAAAACTCCTGCAAATGAGCGGAGAGAACCGCATGCTGTCAGCACATGCTGTAGGCTTCACGGCGGCTTTATGTTCACGGTGAGTCCAGCATGACAAAGCTGTGAAACACTCAATGAAATGACTGTGCAGTTAATCCTTGGGGATCCCCGGACAGTACATGTTTTTGCTGTCTCTCAGCTCCCAGCCAATCAGTAACACCGAATACCTGGTAGAGGTGTGTTAGGAGTTCGGAGAGAGCAAAAATGTGGACTGTCTGGGTTTCCCAGAGGACTGGGTTGGGAAACTCTGCGTTAATTTAAACCCTGCTAGTGTGGTCACTGGGAATGAGAAGAGCACACGCTTTCCTGTTTATCTTCACGGCTGACAACTTAGAATTCCTACCTGGGAGACTCTATGATGCTACACACTGTGATTTATTTTGCGAAAGGTGGCCATTTATTTTAGGCTTTTGAAATTTTCAAGGCACCTACAAGTCTCATTTAAAAATCTAATTTTCTCTGTTTGGGAGGAAAAAAAAAACTGATGGAGTCGAGGGCCATAACGCAGCGCATTTTAGAGAGAGTGTAGCTCCTGGCCTGCTTCCCAGTTTTATGAGAACGATTGAGTGACTCCTCAGTAATGTTTTCAGTCTACAGGAGCTTCTCTTTTAATCACTCCGGAGAGGATGGGAGCCAGAGCTGCAGGAGCTGTGGGACAGGTGGTGGCTGGTCACCCAGAGAACTTTTCGGCATGAGGTGTTAACTTGTTACTGGCCAGCCCTGACACCTATGCTGTTGCTATGCTGGGAGTCCTGTGCTGACCTCAGGACTTCTTTCTAGGGCAGTAAGGAGGGAAAACAGGGCTATTTTTTTGTACCTGAAAACAATGAGGGCGGGGCTTAATGGATGCGGGCGGTCGGGTGTGGGTCTTCAGATGCCGTTTACCTGGGAGGTTATCTTTTAGAAGCCACCATGCTTCACTTCCCCAAACATCACCGTGTTTGCGCTGGTTCACAATTATTATCTGTAGCAGTATCTGAAAGCAAGAATAGTATGTGAAAGACTGGGGAGGCTGCCAGTAAATTCAGCAAAAACAGTTTAAGGTGTCAGCTGGAAAGCGTTAGGCCAGAAGCCTCATATCTTTAGAAGCACCTGTGTTTATATTCATGCTTGTATGCAGTTATCTGAAAACGCGATGGGTGAGCAGATTTGTTAAATAACTCAGTGGGAAAATGTATGGAACAGTAAAACATTTATCACTTAATTGTTGCCCATGTTGTGCTTTATTTACTTGAAAGAACTGTATTTTTTTGTTTTTGGTCAATTTCAAATTTGGGATTTTAAGTACGTACTATATATATTTTTTTGGCCTACTGAGGGTTTTCATGACTAAAATAGGATCTTTTTAGTTGGTAGGTGGAAAATTGATGCATGTAGGCAGACTTTAGTGGGATCTTTCAGTGTTGGTGAGGAGCAAGTGGAGATCATCAAAGGGCCAAGAGAAAAAAGCAGCTGTTTCGTTCAGTTTTGGTGATCTGTGTGATCAGGGTAGTTTAGCAGTTTTCTGGGAATAATTTTAGAATTATTTCTCATCATTTGTATACAGTTAGAGGGGGGGGGGGGTTCTGCTGCTGAAGATAACAAATATTACAGCTTGCTGTACTGATAGCGACCTTTTTCTGTGGTGAATCAAAGAGGATACTTTAAACTAATTTGAAAATGTGTTCATACAAGTTTAGAAATAACTTAATTTGAAGTGTTAACAATCTCTGGAAGTTGTAGCTGTTTTTGCACCCTAGAAATGACTGGTGTCTCTTTAAATAACTTTTAAGCTGGGTGGAGAGGGGAAAAAAACCCAAAAGTTAAGCAAAGACAAGTTTCTTGGTATGCTGTTAGAAAGACATTGAAACGGAATAGCAATTTTATTACAATTATCACTTGCAAATCAGCCTGAATCACAACTTTGTATCTGCAGAACAGGAAGAACCGTCTCCTGGTTACTGAGCAGGAGCCGGTTTGGGGTAGCCTCGTTAATGCGGCCTGTTAATAAAGCAGCGCTACTACAGCAGCCACTGTGTGTGAGCTGAAGACAGAGCTCACCAGGTCCGCCCTGCCATGCGGGGGAGAGATAACGGCTAGGGAGTCGAGCCGTCTCCCAAGAACGGGCTACGGTCTCTCTTATACCACTGCCGGAGCATCGGGCCCATCATTCCAGAGGAGCACTAACTACTGTGGTCTTCCTGGGGAAAGTTTGCTGTGATGGACCGAGGTGCCCCATAGGTGTTCGCTAGTGAGACGTGATGGAGCAGTATGGGGGAATATTCTGGATGTGTAAAAAAAAAAAAAGAGTTGGAATAGCACCTTTAGATTTAAAATATGTAGTGGCACAGATGGCTAAATTAAATGGTCTTTGTGTATATGTGACTTTTTTTTTTTTTTTTTAAATACAAAATGATGTTGCAAAATTAATTAAGTAATGGCTAAATAGCACTATGGTTCCACAATCAAATAAACATATGTTGTATCGTCCCCTGCCAAGTTGGCACCGAGTGGATGTAGAGAGTCATCCAGTGTGAAGGACCCTAATGTGCAGGAGTCTAGTGGCTCTGTCAGCCCTAATATTCATTCTCCAGGACTACATGCAGTTTTGTGTCTTAGGGAATGGTGGCACACAGAGACTGTACCGCATTCTGCCATTCGTGGCTGTCGGTGTAATCTGCCAGCAGTGAGTATCGATACGGTAAGCGAGTCTGCCGCAGGTTTAATGAGTCATGTACTTAACGCTCACCTTCGTGAAGCCACCTTCTCGCCTCTGTGAGCTTTTAAACACACTCGGGACTGAGGATTGGTGTGGGCCGATGTCTCAGTGCCACGAGAGACAGGTACGTCTCACAACTCTGTTCAGCTGTCCAGGCTGCGGTGGACTGAGATCCAGCAGAGAATGAGTCTCGGCGACCTGACGTGACTCTAAGCTTGATGGAAACGCAGCCCCGGACTTGCGTGGCCATTAACAGCCGCTCTTGTGCGCAGTATTTAGTTTGTACCGCTCGTATAGCCTTCTCCTATCATGGCAAGACAATCGTTTTAAAAGTCAGTTGTTCAGCGATTCACAAGCAAAATAACTTGAGTGGTTGTTATGGCGATAATTATAAAAAGAACAGATGGCTGCGGGCATCAGATGCCGTGCTGTTATTTTTAGTCGTGTGGTGGCACGCCTGCAACCTTTATGGGAGCCACTCAAACTCTGTCAGCTCGCCGGTTCGCACTTGAAAAGGCCACGTTCACCTACATAAGCAGTGGAGATTTCCGGCTCGCGTCCCTAATGCAGCCTCCATGTTCCTGTGTCCCGTACTGGAGCGACGGGGCAGGGGGGGGGCGGGGGTGTCACCCGGAGGGCCCAGCGTCCTGTTAAAACTTCCCCCTCAAATTGCCGTGGAAGATGCTGTCCACCGCCTGCCCCAGAAATAGGTGGGGAGCAAACTGTACGCTGTAGTGGAATCTCTGTTGTACTTATGATCTTTCTGGGACCTTCTTTGGTGCCTGTCTGGTACAAACTGTCTGAATTTTTAATCATCCTAGTGTACCATATTGACAGGACGGACCAAACCCCTTAACCTTCCAACTCCCTCAGTCTTTTGGAGGCTTTTAGTGTTTCCAGTCTGTTTACTCGCTTCATACCTTCACGCGTGCCGGTGCTGTGCCTGCCTTGGCCTTGGTGGGATGGCTCCCCTTGGATAGATCACTCTTATGGTCATCATGGACTTCAAAATCAATGTTGGACCCTTAAGAGAAGCACAGACGTTTAGAATTTTAAAATCTCCTTGGCAAATAACTCGAGTACTTTGTATAAATTAAATAAATGGTGTTGAGGGACTGAGTGGAAATAGACAGTGAGATATGGCATGAGGGGGACGTTTGTTAAAATCGACAAGGGCGGCTTGACATAAAAAGTCAAATACTGTTATTGGATCCATGTTTGTTTTCAAGTTTAGTATCGTTTTTTTTGAAAGACTGTAAACGAAACTATGCAGTTGCATTTGGAAAATGATGGTGGTGATAGAGGTTTAAACATCAAAAATGTATGTCTTTCAAATGAATGTGTCAGAATATGTTTACGAAAGAATTGTATGGAATTTTACAGAAGTTACTGATTTCAATACCAGATATCCTGCTGAAGGAAACCCCCAAATGAAACCCCTCTGGTTCTATTCAGCATCTTTTTTACAGTTAAATAACATATTCTGCATTTATAAAAGGGGCCTTCGGAAAACATATTAGACGAAAGATTTAACTGAAAGCACTGACTCCTCCTGCTTTGATCAGTATAAAAACATCACTGCTTTTTGTAAAGAATTTTCTTATTGCAAAAGTGTAAAGAGCCACCTTGCCTATAAGGTAAATGTTTTTGCCTACAGAAGTGTTCAAACCTTCCTCCTATGAAGTAGGTTCCTTTGAACTGCTTAATTGAGCTTATGTTTCATAGTCCAAAGATGTGATTCCTGTTTTGTATTGATATCGCACATTAGTCAGTATTATGCTTTACTTAGGATTTATTTAGATGGCCAAAGGACTAATATAAACTGCACTCTCCTTGTTGGTGAATTTCTGCCAGTCTTTCTCACGTGCTCCTTTGTTAGCTTCACAGGATAGTAGGAGTACCTCTCGAGCATTCTAGCAGAGTGCTTAGGGCACCTCAGATGAAGTAAAATGAATGAAAGAGCAGCGGCGCAATCATGTTCGAATGATCTAATTCCGAAGTAAGAGCCCTCTAATCACTGCCAGTAACAAGTCTTTAAAATAACATTGTGTCTCTTATGACCCTTTTATGTTGCATGTATTTCATCACATGGATCTGCAGTGTTATCCACTCTCTTTGACTGACAACCATCTGCCTTGTGTACAAGTTTATACAGGCTTTAAATAATGATTATATCCTTAATTGCACCCTAAACATTAAATTTTAGTAGAGCATCTGCACAGTACAGCACTAAGTTATGCAGTAGAGCATCTGCACGGTACAGCACTAAAATATACAGTCGATCATCTACACAGTACAGCACTAAATTAATGCTGTAGAGCATCTGCACTGTACAGTACAGCACTAAATTATGCAGTAGAGCATCTGCACAGTACAGCACTAAGTTATGCAGTAGAGCATATGCACAGTACTGAACTAAAATATACAGTATAGCATCTGTACAGAACAGCACTAAATTATATGACGCCCACACATGATCTACAATACATATGTTGATACGTTCCTTAAATGTGGTACTTGTATGGCATGTGGGGGGCATTAAAAAAGCATTGCAGATGAGCTATGTTCCTGAAAACATACATTTATTTATTTGTTTGTTTGTTTGCTTATTCCAGAGTGATTTATTTTTTTATTTATGTATTTTTTGCTGTTAGGTATGACTGTGTGACAGAAACAACTTTAAGGGAGTGTCACAGAATGTCTTGTTTGAGAATTATTGTTGATATTTTAATGCCAGCTGTTAATATGATATTGTTTCAGCAAAGCGATAATGGATGCTGTTATGGGCTATGTGAGGCTAGGCTAGGCTAGTCCTGCCTGTGGCCAATGCATTCAGACTTCAAAACGCAGGCGTAAAGACACATATAGTCACAAGGCCAGACATGCTGCCCTAAGGTCCCTACTTGTTTTATGAATGGACAAACACAGAAAGGGTATACTTTTTGTCAAAAATCTTTCTGGTGAAGGTATTCTCATTGGGAAATTAATAAACAAGTGTGACGTCCAGAGGTCGTCACACGGCTGCAGTGGTTAAGATTTGTGCATTGGGGAATCTGAAGGTTCCAAGTGGGACCTGATGGCTGTATGCTTGGGAAAAACAGGTGATTGTGATGCGATAAACACATCGACCAATCGGTAACATCTTAATGATACTAAGGACATTGACGGGGGCAGGGTGACCATATGCGGCCGCTGAAGGGGCTGCCAGGAAGCGGTGCGACGGGGAGTACGCAGATACCTCCTCCAGCTGCCCCGCGCTGCTGCGTTACGCCAAGGCCAGTTGCTGTGGTGATGCCACAGCATCACGTTTCCATGCCGATCCGGACGGCCTTTCTCAGAGCGGATTAATGACGGCGGCATCTCTGACGCCTCCCATGCAGACGCAAAGCTCCTCGCCGGGGATTAGCGGCGCGTGCTAAATGGCAGACCCCTTCACATGGTGTCGGAAACTCTTTTCCACTCTTTGCTAGGTACACCCCCATGTAGTATCTGAGCTGGAGCAGAGGGAGTGAAATGGCAGCCACCTGTATCCTGTATCCTGTCCTTTTATAAATACTCCACTTAAACAAGTTGATGTCCAGTGACCGTAGATCTTACCTGGTCAACTGTTTGATATTCCTTGAAAGGGTTTGAAAGATACAATATTCAGTGCATGCAAAACAGTTTGTGGTACATTTTTGCAGCTGTAAGTGATTGAGTTTTGTGTCTTTTTAATGTGGTAGTAGTAACCCCCCCCCCCCCTCCCTCCCCATATGAGAGAGCTGGGAGTTTCTATCCGAAAATAAAGTCCTTTAATATGTGCCATTAATTCTAGCTCATTGGGTTTCTATCATGCTGGTCCCTAGGACCTGTGTTTATTCAGCCCCGGAGAGGCTGCTGTAAATCACGCACCTGCTTAATGGAGCTCCGGGGTGGGGGCAGGGGGTGACAGTGGACGGCTACCTGCTAAACGTTTCCAAATTAGCGATCCAGCTCATGGGAGGTGGGGGGATTGTTCACGATACGCTCCCCCAGCGTCAGTGGTTGTGATAAAGCACATCTATTTGTCAACTTCTGGCTTGTAAATCGACTGCAGACCAATTGCTGAGGTTCCTGGGGGGGGGGGGGCAACATGCCCCGGCCAGGCCAGTCAGGACCACTCCTTTCGTTTATGCCTAAAAACATCCATTTAGAGATTGTTTTATTTTTTTCTTTTATTCAAGCCTTGGCTTCAGAATGCGTAACTATTGCAGATCATATGGGAGAACTCAGCAAAGATTATTAAAGCAAAAAATACAAACATTGCTGTTGTTACAGATATTAATCTATGCCTTTATGTAATACAGAATGTCTAATTACCCTAATGTGAGTCTGCAGATTAGGCCACTGTGAAGACCTGATGTTCTGATTTGGAAATTATTGATTGCATTACCTGTACTGGTTTTCTTATTAATAAAACTATATATATTTAAAAAATCTGGCACATTTTAATCGAGTGCTTGTGTAGGGAACACAGGTGTTGTTGGTCCAATTCATTTTTAAAATGCATGGAGATGCAAATCAGTTATTTAACTGAAATGTTATCAACATTATGGGTTCTAATCATTGTGACATTATTCATTTTACTCTTTAGTGTAATATGTGGCAATGAGTGCTCACAGCTGATTTGCCGTTTCAGAGTGACTCCTAAGCAATGAAGAGGGGTAATTAATCACCCTTTGTCTGGTAGCACAGGCTTGCCGTCCACTCCGCTGATTCCCCAGGCAGATCAAACCATTATATACTTTAAGTTCATCGTGGAAGAATGTGTCGTTTTTGTTTAGAGCAGATGCACCTATAATTTGCACATCTCCTAGCAACAGGCCTTTGAAAACTAAATATAAGTGCTTAGTGGTGTGTGGCACGGGGGCGGAGCCTGCCCGCTATGAATATGCGCGGCGTAGCGAGTGCAGCGTCCCGCCAGCCTCTGGGAGCCTTTCGCATTTCAGCCAGGATAACGAGCCCAAGGCGTAAGGGGACAGTGCCATGTGAACACCCCCTCATTAGAGCCCACCGGGGGGAGAGCACATCAGCAGTGTCCCGGGGGCTTCAAATGCACCCCCACGCCTCTCCCATCTTCACCATATCAGCCCAGTCACAACTGTGCTCGACGCATGCATGTAAAAATCTCATTTTTACACTGGCTCTTTCAGATAGACACATGTGCAGATAGACACTTACACAGGCTTCTGCGCGGCTCAGTGCGCTCAGTCGGAGGGAGCTGTGGGGGCGGGGTCAGGCGCTGGGAAGGCTTACTATAGGCCGACTGCTTTCCCCTAACGGTCTCATGATGTGGACATGCAACTCGAGTGTTCAAAATTTACATCTGGTCTCTGTACACAGAAGCTGTCTGATTCCTCGATTTCCTAACACAAAGGAAATGTATATTTACAGATAGATCGTAATTGGCTTCCACCTTCCATTTGCGAGTGGTGTCTGCATTCATATTTGCTGAGCTCATTGGAAAATGGGGTGTGCCTCCTTGCAGCCATATGTCAGCATTCCGTCAATCAGACGAGCCTCTGGCCCCTTCCCGGTGCCCGGTGAGTCCCCATCTCGTGGAAGGGTGCAGAGGCACGTCCAGTCTACCTCGGCACTGAATCTGGATTTCTGACACATTAGTGGAATTGAATTCGCTCCTGATTCAACATTGTTTGAAATGTCAGGGAGAAAGCTCTCTGCGGGTGCGTAGGTGGGAGAGGGGTGCTGTTCCAGCAATCCCATTTGTCCGTTCTTGACAGAAATTAGTCATGCTTGAGATTGATAGGATGCACTTTGAATTCATTTCAGTCTGCAAGCTCCTGCTCTCTTGGTTAATGTCAATATGGTGTATTTTAGGAGGACAGATCATTGATCCCTCAGCAAAGACTCTGTAATGGAATTCTCCAAGTACTAGAAATTTTAGGAATGTTAATGATTTTCTTTGGAATGCTCTTAATGTGTTGTGTTTGAAAGCAGTGAAGTTGAAGTATTTTTCCAATACAGTAGTATTGCTATTTTACGTAACGTGACTGGCATGTTAATTTATCTTACTTGCATATATTTAACCATCAGCCAGCCTTCATGACCTTACGGCTGGCCTTTTGGCAGCTCTTCCTAACTCTTTTATGATAAGCTCATTATAAAAGAACAAGAAGATAGATTATAGCAGGGATGCCCAACTCCAGTCCTGGGGGGCCAGAGCTCTGCACATTTTTGGGTTTCCCCTCAATTAATACACCTGATTCAACTCCTTGTGCTAATTACCACACATGTGCTCAGTGGTGGCTTGATGGTTAGGGTAGAGCACTTGTAATTGAAAGATTGCAGGTTCGAATCCCCCACCAGCAAGTCATCACTGAGGTTCCCTGAACAAGGTACCGTCCCCAAGCACTGCTCCCCGGGCGCTGAATTAGCTGCCCCCTGCTATGTCACAAAAGTCACATATGGGTCAAATGCAGAGGACACATTTTGTTGTTGCGCACTGTGTGCTGTGGTGTGTTGACAATGACCACTGATCACTAAATTACTGCTTAAATTATATCTTGAGCTGAATCATTTATGGTGGAACAGGGAAAGAACTAAGTTGCATGGGGTTCTAGCCATCCAGGACTGGAGTTGGGCACCCCTGGATAATAGGTTGACATTAGTATAGTACAGACAGCTTAACATAGATCACACGTCAAGGAAGCGTCAGAGATGTATTTATAAATGTGATGTTTGTCTGTGCATATGGGATGAAATGTGTTTGTATGAGAAGCTGTGAGAAGCTGTTTTTCACCCAAGACGGCCCATGTTGTCATCTCGCTATCTGTGTGTCCATCATCGGCATTTACACCCCCACCTCAGCCTTCCAAGCTCACACAAAGTTTTTCTCACTTTGTCTTTCTGCAGACGTGGTGGTGAACGGGAAGCCATGTGACTGCAACATCATAGCAGAGTGCAGTGTGGGTGAAATGGTGCCCCTGGAGGTCAGGCTGACTAATCGCAGCAAGAATGCAGTGGGCCCCTTTTCGTTGAACATCATCCCCTTCCAAGACTACCAGAACGGCGTTCATAACTATGAGCTGCAAGATGCAGTCACCTTCATCGGCTCCAACACCTTCTACATTGAAACAGTGAGTAAGGCTGACAGTACCATTTTACTTTATCTCGTTGAAAGCCACAGGACGTATTTACATATTTATTAGTGTGTGATATTATAAGCATCCCCTGTAAATAATTAAATGTTTGCATAACTGCAGTCTTACCATATAGCATTTACGTTTATTTTATTAAATTATCAAGTTGATTAAAGCTTTATCAAAAACTAGCAGTGCATTTTGTCATGAAATAAGAATGAAACGTCTGGGGTATTTTTAAAAATAAGGGTGGCGGTGCTAGGAGTTTTTAGTCTTTTGTCCCAAATTGTCCTAAATTGTCCCCGCTTAGGTTGATCTCCTTCCATTTTCAGGTCAAGCCCACAGAAGACTGTAACTGTGTTGGTGCTCTCCTTTTTCTCTACGCCGGAGACTTCTACCTGAACATCAAGTTTCAGGACGACAGCAGCTGCGGCCGCGATCTGCCTCTGGCTTGGTTCTGTTTGCCAAATGTCCATGTTAAAGCTGTAGACTCTCCTTTGTAAAACTCAGTCCCGGTCTGTTACAGACTTCAAGAGGCATCCATCCTCCAAGTCCATTGCCTTTTTTAAGGACCAGTTTCTCAAATTTGTGCAAAACCGGTTTTATTGTAGATGTAAACTGGAGCAGTCAGTTAACTCCAGTTTTATTCCCCTAACTTCTCAGAAGAACAAATATATCATGATCAGAGATTGATTTGTAAATAGGTTCTGTAAGCATCTGTGTTTGTGTAATAACCATAGTCTTAAAGGTTAAGGTAACTTTGTAAAGAGCATGCCAGACATTTTTCACCTTAAAAAAAGAAGTCAGTCAGTTTAAGACAGCCTACAGTTACAGGCAGTGGTTCCAAACTACCATTACCCAGCATGTAATTAAGTAATTACATCAAAATACGCATATTTTGCAAATCGATATGAACTCAATCGCAATCATTACTGTACTAATAATGGAATAGTCATTGACTTCTGAAATTCAGATGTCATATGCACAGTTGTTGGTCTCTAATTGCAAAATTTCTTCTCGAACTATTAAAAGGCTCTGTAGACATGCGGTTCTGCTGGATTCCTGATTTCTCTGTCATGGATGTGTTTAAATACCGAAGAATAATGCCCCAATTTGGCCGCTGCACTGAATGCAGTCTTCCATGGTTAAATAGATCTTTTTCAATTGCCTTATAAAAATCTTTTGATATGCATGTATCTGGGTTTCCAGTATCTCTTTGAAAAATGACCTATAGGATCTACTTGGAAGCAGGCTTGTAGATAGATGCTCATCAGTAATTTAGTTTCACAATAACTGAAGTAGTGGTGCTTGATGTCAGTGGGATAAGTGTGCTTCCTCATTTTCACGCTAGAAACAGTGATGCTTTGGAATTCCTGCTGGATGGAATCACTGCAGGGTTACCAGTCACTGGCTGTTTGAGGCCAGGGGCAACAATGTAAGGAGTAAGGAGGCAGTGATTGATATCGCACGACAGTCCCATCTCTAGTGCACTCTGAAGCACCATTGCTCGCAGCCCTACCTCATTCATCTCCACGCCTTGTCTGACACCATTGACTTTTGGCCTCTCCGCACTCCATGGCAACGCTGAATGCATTCAGTCTTTCTAGCTGTCCGTGGCCGTAGGTGTGGATCGAACCTGCCCTAGAGCAGAGGTGTATGAAGACGCTTCCGCAAAAAGATTCCCGGCACAGAATGGTAGGACAACCTTTGTCCCTTTTCCGTGTTATGTTTGGCTGTACTTTGTTTGCTTTGGTGGGGAAAGATGCTAATTTATTAAAATGGTTCTGGTTTCCACTTTTGTCTTGGTTTTTTTTTTTTTTTTTTTTGCTTCAGCTTCTAGAAGTGCCCGCAGACATTCAAAGGACAAGTGTCTCCAGTACTGCTGTACATAATAAAAGTCGAGCTGCGTGACCCCTACAATAAAACCTTTGTTGTTCTTGAGAGCCCTATTTCCAGCTGACATATAAAACAATCCTATAGTGGCAAGCTACTGCAATGAGCTCATCCTCCAAAATGCCTTCTACGATGTCTGATTAATTTTAGTAATAGAATTCAATTTGCTAAACATGATGCTGTTTTAACCAAAGTGTAGATCAAATTGACAAGCAGTACGAAAACGTGAAAACCAATTATAAAGATAAGGGCTCTCGAGATGAGAATATAATGGCCCATAATCTTGATGCATTAATAATATTGTGTCACTTTGGATGTCGAAGCCTGGGTCTTGAACCTAACAAGGCACTGAACCGTCACCGTGGTGATAAAGTAAGATGACCTTGCTGCCTGCCTTCGCAAATCAATATGGACCTGCTCGTTACTTGCGTCTGTTCGATTGGTCTCAGCATCCTGTGCTGACCATCCTCAATCTCCTTGTCACCTCTGAAACAATAGCCTGCCGTCTAGCCTAGTACAAGCTCCATCACCAGCAACGAGAATCAATCTCCTTAGCCCCAGTTAGGCTGAGTTACTTGCACCTTGCGAATCGATTTGTGAAACTGTTATTGCCATTTTTGCCAATTTATATAAAAACATGCTATAAATATACACGTGTTCAGGAGTGCTCTTTAATAATTTAAGTGCTGGTTTTGATCTACAGAAAATGAAGTAGAGTTAAGTCTGGTAGCCACCTTAAGGGCATAATCGTTGTGGAATTTCAAATTCATGGTCAGTTCCTTAGCCACACTGAGGCTTAATGTCCTTTCTAAAGGTATGTAACAGCACATTATGTAATTACATCACACTCCACAAAGTGTAAATGAGGACATCCATTATTTCATTTTCTGCATTAAAAGTACATTTTGAAATAACCACCGTAATATGTAGTATTTCATTACAAAACGTGGGGAAATTCATTACTTATGAGCCGTCTACAAAATGCAAGTGCTATTACACAATGAAGTGAAGATTTAAAAATGTTGTTGTTCTTACATAATATAGTGATATTACCATAATGTGTTGTTATAAGGTAACAGATAATTCACGGTTAGCTTAGCGGTTGGCCACTCTTCTGAAAAGGCTTTCCATCAGATTTTGGAATGATATGCATACCAAGACATTTTGGACAATTCTATGCTTCCATCTATCTGGGAGCAGTTTGAGGAAGGCCCTTTTCTATTTCCATGGTTGAGTAGCTGCGTCCAAGCCTTCCATCACCAAGTGCAATGCAAAGTGTTGGATGCAGTGATGTAAAGCACAACACCACTGGACTCTAGAGCACGCTTCTCTGTCTAACAATCCAATGGATGAGTCTGGGTTTGGTGTTTCCCAGGAGAACAGTATTTGCCTGACTGCATTGTGCCAAGTGTAAGGTTTGGTGGAGGGGGGGGATTATGGTGTGGGGTTGTTTCTCAGAGGTTGGGCTTGGCTCCTTAGTTCCTTAATGCTGCAGCATTAAAAGCCATTTTGGACAATTTCATGCTCCCAGCTTTGTAGGGACAGTTTGGGGATGGACCTTTCCTGTTCCAATATGATTGTGTACCAGTATACAAAGCAGGGTCTATTAAGACATGGTTGGGAGTTTGGTGTGGAAGAATCTCACTTGCCTTCACAGAACCCTGACCTCAACCCCATCAAACTCCTTTGGGATGAACTCAGATGGAGACTGCGAGCCAGGCCTTCACTTCCAACATCAGCGCATGACCTCACAAACGCACTTGGATGAATGGGCAAAAAATCTCACAGACCTACTCCGAAGTCTTGCGGAAAGCCTTCCCAGAAGAGTGGCAGCCGTCATAGCTGCAAAGAAGGGGCCAACTCCATATTGATGCCTATGGATTGAGAGTGGGACGTCATAAAGCTCCCTGTAGGTGTAATGGCCAGTTGTCCAGCCGCCCATATTTATGTGATATAAGAAAACCTATCCAAATAATTCTAAACATCAGAAGTAAGCGTACACTTTAAAGCAGGCGTACGTTTCATTTTGTGAAGGCTCCCAGGCAATGAACCACAATCTCGTATGTGTCCATTTGTCTGCCCCACGTCTGCCGTCTCGCATCAGTGTCGCCTTAAGAGCCACTTCCAGCTAATGTGGGAATTACTCCCAGTGCAACTTCTCAGGTGGCTGTGGGTCAGATGCAGGCCACATGGAGATCGCAGGCGGTAGACATTACCATGCGTGAACCTTTGGATGCCCTTGCCCGTGTTGCTGGGCATGGCATTCTATTCATTATGAATCGTCCAAAATGTCAACGGGATACTTGTCCTGGATAATGCAGAAAGCTCTATGGCTGAGAGAGACCTTGGATCCCGCGGTTCGGAGGCGAACGGCTGAGGCGTGTGAAAGGGAGACGACACCTGTTAGGGACCCCGAACACAATGAGGCGTCACTCACAGCCGCTGTTTACCATAGATGAAACGGCCCCGGGTACCTGGAGGTGAATTGACTCAGGTGGGAATAACGTACAAGTGCCCGTGTATGTTATCAAAGAAGCAGCCACACGGGAACGTCCCTCGTAAGAGAACGTCATTAGTAAACACTGGGCTGGGGGCCCTCTGACCACTTTGAAAAGAACGTGTGTTGTGAGTGTAGGTTTAGTAAGATCCAGAGTCGTTTGTTAGAGGGTAAGACTGGAAAGTAACTGATGATGTATGATTGGAATTTCAGTGCAAAAGATACAATGCTCATGTCTGAGAGCCTGCAGTGCTTAGCTTATAAATACTATATAGTTATCTGAGCATAAATGATAAATACATTAATAAAAGGATCAGCCATTGGCAACTGGTGCACGGAAGATCGCTGAAAGACTTAGGAAGGAGATGCCTAAAGGAGGAAGTTTAAGATATTTACCAAGGTTATATTCAGGCTATTCCTCTGGAGATGAGAGAGGGAACGTCAGGATCACAGTGCCTGACAGAAAGCAGGAGCGAATGATGACCGCCGGCTTGCTGTGGAACTCCCTTTGCCCTCCCACTTCTTCACAGGCTCTCTGTTCCGTGTCGATTTCAAAGCTGATGTTTGCACTTTCTGTCTTTAAGCTTTTTGCGTTCTGAAAAATTTTGGTAGGTTTCTTTTTTTTTTTTCTTTTTTTTTCTTTTTTTACTCTTTTGTCTTCTCTGCTTCCACCCCTTAATTAATATGAAAGCTAAGCTCACAGCTGTAACTGTGACATCTCGAATCAGAATTTAAGTATCCTTTGTGGCTTGTGCTTCAAAGTGGGAATTACATCATGTATACGCTATTATCAATAGAAGCCATACTTTTGATTTTGACTTCTGGCCTTGACACAGTTCTACTGTGGGCTAATAAGCAAACTAATGGTGAAAGGGATTACTGGGATAGTGGGTATAGAGAGCGCATAATAAATGACAAGGTGCATGCCCCACATTTGTGTCATGCAGAACAAGAAATGAAAAGAATTGGATACCTCAGAGTACCCTTAGGAAACAGACCGTAACAATAGCACAGTCTAGCCATCTCCATTGTTAATGTGTTGATGGGTATCAGAACTGTTGCTATGTCCATTCTTGTGTTCTACAGGTTTAGGTTTTATGGATAACAACTTCTATGAATGCTGCGTCTATAAGAATCCATGAGCACATTCATAGCACATCATAATGCGTTTGTACAGTATTATAAACATGGCTATAAAGTTTTATGCCCATTATGGTACACATAATAGCCATGTTTATTATACATGCTTTATGAAACTTGCATCTATAATGCACTATATATACTTTGATAATGCAGTGCAAAGCATCCCTAATTCTTATAAAGACCACTATAATGCATTATGAAGGTATCTATAGTGCATTATAGATTAGATCTTCAGTGGAACTTATGGATTATTATAATCGGCAGTACATTGCCTTATGACTAATGTTTTATGACGGAAGATGTTGTAATGCTTCCTTAATTTTTATACCCACCTTTATAATGCATTATGAAGGTATTTATAGTGCATTATAGGTGTAAGCTTCCAGTAAAATGTTACCATTTTATCTATTTTTTGCGATGCAGAGCATTGTAGAGAGCTTGCGTGGGAAGGTATCCCATGCCTCGTGTTAGATGGGTTAGGGCTTGTTTGCTCATGTGTTTTCAAGATGGATGTCAGAGATTCCTGTTTGGGAATACACTTCAGCGATGTACGCGGTGCTGCCAGAACCGGTGCTCAGATTAATTATGTTGATATCAAGGGATGGGAACCCAGGATGCTGACACATCCATCTTACATCCTAGTAATCGCAGACCGGTTAGAGCGGAGGCTGTGTGACTCAGGATGCTGGGATGACAGATTGAGTGCTTATGTCCCGATTACGATTTGCATCGTCTCAGTAGATCACTGGCAGCAACATTTAGGGTAGGTTACCGCTAACCCATAGGAACAGGATTAGCGGCTGGTTGCTCCATAGGAAAGCCTGTATTTTACACTGAATGTACACATTGTTCTGATACGCTGTACTGGATAAGTTGTTGGACAGTAAATATGCATATAATCTGCTTAGTCTTAATACCTTACTCATATAGATTCCGTTCCCTTTATTTGTGTCACAAGCATCATGTGTTCATTAAATCATTCCCCGTGAAATGACAGCCTTTGTGACTATGACAGCAATATCATTGTATCGCTCCACGCTGTCAGGTTCTAAAGTTCTCTTCCTAATACCATCATCCTGTGCTGGATTCAGTCTTTCACATTAACATTTACCCACTGTTATGCAGATGGTCTGTTTGCTCTGTGACACATAGAGACTCCGTTTGCCATGTGCACATGGCCTTTGCCCGCTTGTGTCGCCTCTGAGGACCGTCCCAAAAAAGTCCTACCTATTAATAGCATGCCAGATGGATTTGCTGCTGTCCGAATGTCTTGTGTCGTACAGACGTTTGCTACTTGAGTTAATTTTTCCTTGAAAAAGGTCCAGTGATTACAAAATCATCACCTTCCCATTAATAGAAGCTGCCGGCAAAACTTACTATTTCACACCTCCCTCGTCAACACCTGAAGCCGTGAGATAATGTGTGAGATTACTATAGTTACTCTGACTGCGGCTATATTTAGACTCAGTGCCAGTTATATAAAGAAGGTGCTGGGTTCAGAAGTCATTAAGGAGAATGGAGCAAGCAGGTGGAGTTTATGGGGCCTGTCACAGGGCCCGGTGGCATTCCAAAGACGCTGCGAACGACCACTGGCCCATATGTGCCGAGCTGGGGACGAAGATTACAGATGGACGGAGTGGGTATTGAAGCAGCTGAGAGGCTGTACAACAGTTTTTGAGGGAGGATTCTACCAGCTGAATAGCCCCCCCCCCCAAAAAAAAGAACATGACTTAGCCTCACCCCTGTAAGACCAACCTCTGTATAGGTACCGCTTACCAGAGGCTGAGTAGGTGATTTAACAGTGTGCTGAGATCCCACTGGAGGCGGCCATACTTGTGTCACCATCTGTTTTGCTGCGGTGGCACAGCTTTGCAATACCACTGCGGGGTCCCAGGGGGGGTCTGAGGGGGTCTGAGACGGGCAGCCCGGTGGCCCTGTCACCTGAAGGGGTTACAGAAACGTCACAACTTACAGATTCAAAGGTCATTTTCTCCCTTAAGCCTTTTACGGCTTTAACAAGAGGAGCGATTGTCCTTTTTAATAGCTGTTGGTGCTTGAAACGTTATAAATGTCCCTAAACGTTTTAATGTTC
Organism: Brevimyrus niger; assembly: GCA_015164015.2. Classification (NCBI taxonomy): domain Eukaryota; kingdom Metazoa; phylum Chordata; class Actinopteri; order Osteoglossiformes; family Mormyridae; genus Brevimyrus; species Brevimyrus niger. The sequence continues at coordinate 20,004,444 of JAABNY020000046.1, forward strand.
TAATATTCTCGAATATTTCCGAATCATAGTTTTTTTTTTTTTTTTTTTTTTTTTTTTTTAACTGTTGCTTAAATTCTTTTTGAAACTTCCACCCTTAATATTTGTCTCATCAGAAGCGGTTATGACATTTTTATATGGATTCTAAAGTCGGCTTCCACAAGAAATCCAGAGGTCCTCTTTCTCATCCTTAGCTTTGAAACGGGACATTCCTAGACAGATGTCAAGAGGAATGGGCCAGAATTATGAACTACAAAAAGATGTTAGGCAAAATAAGGGTAGATTAGAAAAATATATAAAACACAGATTCAACTGATCATCTGATTACTTTCAACTCAGAATTCATACCATGAAATTAGAGCAATGAGAGACCCCACAAATTTAACGTACGTTTAAATATAAAATGCATTTACCTTAAAATTGCCTAGTAAGTCTGACGTGTTCCCACAATTTGTCATTTTGACAAATAATGTTCTCAATACCTTGGCGCTACACGCAAACATGTGATTTATTTTTAAAAACCACTTGATATTATCTGTTAGTTATGTCTATCATAATGCCAGCAGTATATCACCAGCGTGCGGGGGCCAACCCCCCCCCTCCGGTCCTTTCAGTCAGAATGCCTCCTCCTCTTTGTGTCGGGCTAAGAGGGCTGAACCACGTGAGATGCGGCTCCTAGATAGTTTACTTTTAATGCTCTGATTGCTTGAGCACAGACCCCCTGCTGTTCCATACCGGAGAACAGTTAGTGCTCAGTACTTCGGTGCAGCATTTTCATGGAGCTTGATTTGCTGTATTGCTGCGATCTCTTCATGCTTGGTAACTGCCTTGTGGCACCACATTGTGCAACTTCCTGCTCCACATTCCCAGCAATGACTAGGGAACCTTTACACACACACACACACCTTCCACCATATTTCACACAGAAGCAACACGTGTTTTTACTCTCTTTTTCAAAAAAAAAAAAGTTTATATGTATACTAGGGTCGGGTACCTTTCACATTTGAACCGATATCGATACTGGCACTGGTACTTGGTGTTCGGTATCGATACTCAATTTGATACTTTGCTCTGAATCTGTATTGCCTGGTTTGTATCAACATAAAAAGTACAGTAATAAAAATAAGCCCCAAACTAATTTCAAACATTGACAACTATTTATTTTGAACCAACTCTTCCTGAAACAGACCACACAACTATGACTAGAAACATAATTTTATCAATTCTTTTTAAGGAAGATAAGCAACTGAACAAAATTGGCAGCATCACACAAGCTACTGTTCTTATGTTGCAACTACAATATCAATTTATTACAGTTTTTATAAAAAAAATATCCCCAAGCAATAACTAAAACAGATCAATAATTCAACAGTTCAATAATCACCTGAAGCTGCAGTAGAACTGGTCGACAGCGTAGTTTCGATGTTCTCGATGTCGATGCCGGCTGCACGGATGATTGTCGGCGCAGGTGCTGTAGCTTTAACTGTGGTGCGCCAATTATCAAACAACGAACACTGATCCACCCATAAATACATTTTATGTTTATCGATGTGTTTCCTCAAGTTCGTACTGTATTGCTAGGTCCAGTCTGCATTTTGTGTGGCAAATGTTGCAATGGATTCCACGAGATGTATGAGACATTCCTTGAGATTCTGATCTCACATGACTGCATCACACAAGTTCTGAAGAACTGTCAGCTGTACATCTATGCTGCGGATCTCCCGTCCCACTACATCCCAAAGGACGGCGACTGGGGAACACTGAACTCACTGTCTTGTTCATGAAAACAGTTTGAGTGACTTTTGTCTTGTGACTCGGTGAATCACACTGGAATCGGCCATTAGAAGACTATGGCCATGGCTGGAGGCTCTTGATCAGCAAGACCACTGGCCAAGCCTGGACTGCTGACACAAGGCAGCTTGGGTCCATGGATTCCTACTATTGATCCTAAATTCTGACCCCACCATCTGTGAGCCTCAGCAGAAATCAAGATTTATCAAACCAGGCTACATTTTTCCAGCCTTCAGCCGTCGCGTTTTGGTGAGCCTCCCACTACAGCCTCAGCTTTCTGATTTTGGCTGACAGGAGCGGAACCCGACATGGTCTTCTGCTGCTGTAGCTCATCCACCTCTAGGTTCCACATGCTGCATATTATTTTCTGCTCACCACAGTTACCTGAGTTACTGTAGCCTTTTTTTTTTTTAACTGGAACTGATCCGTCCATTCTCCTCTGACCACTCTCATCAGCAGACCACTTTCCATCTGCGGAACTGCTGCTTGCTGAATCCTTTTTGTTTTTCTTCATGAGTGTATGTAGGTATAAATTCTTGAAGTCTTGACTTTCTATATAGTATTTCTGTGTGAAAACCAGATTGTATCATCTGTCATTAAATCCTTAGAAACTGAATGAGACAGAGTGTCTTAGTTTAACAATTAAGTAAATGCCTGAAATGTTTTCCCTTTTTTGTGTAAAGAGCGTGGAAATTAGATGAATGCCAAATATATTTTGAAGTGAGGTCTCTACCTTCTGGGAAACAGATGTTTGCTTGTTTATTTGGCCATTTTTCTGCTGAGCATAAGAATTCATGTGGGCAGTTCTGATTACCTGGGGAATGCAAAAGCCCACATGCTCAGTGTTAACAGCATTTTGGCTGAGGAGGCCATGGAAGATACTGAGATAAGACGTCTAACTGGGTTTTAATGAACTCTTTGTCTCTGGTCCAAGTAATTACCTATAAATTGCTCTAAGGAGGCTAATTGTATGCCACGGGTGTTTAATTCCCCCTTTAAACATATTTCTTGCTTCCCAAACTCCAAAGCATCCTAAGCCATCACACAAAAGTTAGACAGAAAGCCCAAATGCCAAATGCTGCTAAAATGCATTAAGAAATAATGCTTAATTGCAGACATTTGTTTGAAGCATGATTCCGGACCAAACAGAAATAATCCATTGGCATTTCTCTTTACTCTATTTATGTTTCCAGCTACCACCTAATTTTTTTTCCATAGTGCTACTAGTTTTGCATCCAATCTGTGGTGTCCTTTGCCTTGTACCCAGCACTTCCTGGAATTAGTTGCAGGCTAACTGCAACCCTGGAATGAATAAGTGGATGGCTGGATGGATGGATGGATGGATGGATGGATGGATGGATGGATGGATGGATGGATGGATGGATGGATGGATGGATGGATGGGTGGGTGATCTCTATGACGAATTTATAAACTATAATGCCAAAAGTGATAGGATACCTGTCTTTACCCACACATGAACATTAATGAGATCCCATTGTTAATACATAGTCTTTAATATGAAATTGGCCCACATTAGCAGTCCACAAGAAGCCTGGCTCACAGTCTCCAGTCCCAAAAGGTGTTCTGTCTGGTTGAGGTCAGGGCTCTGTGCAGGCCAGTCAAGTTCCTCCACAACAGACTCACTGGTGCTCAGTCATGTTGGAACAGGAAGGGTCCATCCCCAAACTGTTCCCACCAAGTTGGGAGCGTGAAATTATCCAAAATGGCTGTGCAGGCTGCAGCATTAAGAATTCCTTTCACTTGGAACTAAGGGGCCAAGCCCAACCCCTGAAAAACAACTCCACACCATAATCCCCCCTCCATCAAACTTTACACTTTGTACAATGCAGTCAAGCAAGTACCGTACTCCTGGCAACCGCCAAACCCAGAATTGTCCATAGAACTGTCAGACAAGGAAGTGTTATTTGTTATTCCAGAGAACATGTCTCTACTGCTCTAGAGTCCAGTGCTGTCGTGCTTTACACCACTGCATCTGACACTTTGCATTGCACTTGGTGATGTAAGGCTTGGATGCAGCTTCTCGGTCATGAAAACCCATTCCATGAAGTTCTCTTGCACTGTACTTGAGCTAATCTGAAGGCCGATTGAAGTTTGGAGGTCTGTAGCTATTGATTCTGCAGACAGTTGGCGATTTCCACACACTGTGTGCCTCAGCATGCATTGTCCCCCCTCTGATTTTACATGGCCTACAACTTGATGGCTGAGTTGCTGTTGTTCCGAAATGCTTCCACTTTGTTTTTCCGCTAATAGTTGACTGTGGAATATTTAGTACTGAGGAAATGTCACACATAGACTTATCGCAGAGGTGGCACGGTACCACGCTTGAATTCACTGAGCTCCTGAGAGTGACCCATTCTTCTGCGAATGCTTGTAGAAGCAGCCTGCATGCCTAGGTGCATGATTTTATACACCTGTTGCTATGGAAGTGACTGGAACACCTGAATTCAATGATTTGGAGGGGTGTCCCAATACTTTAACAATATAGTGTATGTTTAAAGTGACTTCGTTCTTACAGATCCCAGGCTGCAACAAAGTGAGTTTCTCCAGCATGACATTGTTTATTGGGTTAATCTAACCTGGGCTTAAAAATGTTACCCAGCTGAGTTAGCAAATCACACATTTAAACTGTATTACTGCCCACACATTAGTTCGGGAATTTATTTAAAGATCACAGTGCTGAGAAAGAAAGGCCTTGGCTTTCTCAGTTTAACTTGGAAAGTTTTTAAAATATTGTTTTAATTACACAGATACCAACCGGTGCTCTTACACTTGTTGGATACGTTAAATGTTAAACCGGAGCTAGACAGGAAACATTACTTAATCACTTGGAAAATACAAGCTACACATTAAGTCACTTACTCATGTTAGTCATTTATTTGAATAAGAAAAAATACTAATGATCACAATGCCCTTTTGCATGTGTGTGTCTAGTTACAGTACATTCTCCCTGTGTTGTAAAGGTTTCCTCTTACAGTCCAAAGCAGTGTGTCCCATTCTGGACCTTGGTGACCTTCCGACCGGGAGCTGAAAGTGAGAAATAATGTGGACTGTCTGGGGGTCCCTGAGCACCTGGTGGGAAACACTGGTCCAAAGGCTTGTGTTTCGGCAAACTGCTCTTTCTGGATCGGCAACAATGTGTGTAGGTGTATACCCTGCGATAGGCCGGTATTCTCTTTTGGGTGGTTCCCCGCCCCGTTCCCTGCTCTTCCTGGGGGTTTCTAACTCAGGCTAAATAACAGCACCGGTATTTTGGACACGCTCTGCTTAATATATTTATTTACCATTTTCCATTCTTCCAATGCAGGGTCACAGAATGCCCGGGCAGGTATGTGGCTCAGCAGATCAGCAGTGCTGGTGTCCGGAAGGTCACCAGTTCCAATCCCATGATCAGCACCGTAGTCATATCTCTTTTGGCTGTTCCAGGGTTCTGGATAGATGGCTTACCTTGCACTCAGACATTAAGCTTCCCTTCTGCCTGTATCTCATAGGAGAGCAAGAAGGGATTTGTGAGAAGCAAGGACTTCTTCCGTACTCACAAACCTACGGACGTATCGTCATTAAATCAATAAACATTTTGTTTGTGAAGGAGCTGGCTGAAAATTATTACTCCAGGAAGGGAAAAAACTCTCAGTGACGGGAAAAATGATACAGACCAGAAAATGAGGAACAATGAACTGCGAAATCACCAGCGATGGGCCAGATGTGAGAGTATGAGGAGTATGAGGAGTATGTGACCCGACGGAATGTGCTAAGAATGCTTAACGAGCAGCTGTCAGAAAACATCTGCCAAAAAAAAAAGAAAAAAACACAATCACAGGTACATGTTCTGTGTGCTTCCTTACTTTATTCAGAATACTTGACATTTAGTTATATTAATTTCAATCTTACTTTATTTCTTCAAAAATGTAAAAGTCAATAAAGGCAGCAACACTGGCACTGGAAATGTGCCTGTTGAGTTAATTGTGAAAAATAAAGTATACGAATGCTGTTTCTACCCACTTTCATTGCATTCTGATTATGTCATTTTAGTTCTGCCTTCACGCGTTAACGTGTACAATAAAAAGCCATTCGATACCTTCTTCTACACTTGTGTTTTTATGGTGTTACTTAGGGCCTCCTGGTCCTATTCAGCTGGCAGACTGGACTTAACACCTTACTGATAATGCCTGATAATGCAAAGCCCCCTGCTCTGTGACACCACCTGCATTATTACATTACAGCACATCTCGGGTCTTCGGGATTTCCTGCTTTCCATTGTATTGTCGGGCATATTCACCTCTGAGAATATCTTCCCATTTTAGCCCTGAGATTTGAAGCAGAGGACAAAAGGGCGAGTGATGCTCTGAAAATGCACAGGCCTCCTCATCACAAATCATTTTATCAGTTAATGTCTCTTTGCAAATACATTTCATGTTCTGCGTGATGTCAATTTACTTTAATTTTGAACAGTGGATGTGAAATTGATTCTCCTCTTGCTTCTGCTGTGATTTATATGTCACAAAGAAAATCCTCTTTGCAGTTTTCCCTTTTGCTCTAAGACGTCAAAAAATATATATAGGACACTACATTGACATGCATACCTAACATGGGCAGAAGAATGGTATACTTGTTTGAAATATCTACTCTAAGCTGCTTTTTTCCCCAAGTACATTTAAATTTAATTTCCTCAGGAGAAAAAAAGGCTGGTGAAGAACTAAAATAATATATGGATGCAGCTAAAGTTATTGATGTAAAGAAACGCTTGAAGCTGCTTAAAATAAGTAGGATTATATATATTTAAATCAGAAAGTCAAGCATAAATCATATAGATGTTATTTAACAAAGGTTTTAAAGCTTATTTTTTTTCTGCTGAAGGCGAAGAAAATTTATTTTCTGTTTGATTTGTTAGTTTCTTACACTGCAATGAAAAAGGCCATTTAAATAATCAAGCATAGCCAAATATGTAAATTAAGTAAAATGCTAATATTTCTTGAATAAATTGTTTCCTCAGCTCTGCATCATCACCACTCCCCCCCCCCTCCACACACACACACTTTATTATAACAGAAAGTAAGCAAAATTATAGCATTTTAACCATTCTTGTGATGCAAAGATTTGTTGTTGACTAACAGAGATAATGAGGTTCTGTAGCGGAAGGGTCATAAATAAATGAAGGTGCTGAGGAATAGATGAGTTTGTGGTTTGAAAGATGCTGAAAGATTTTCCACTGGCTGTATCCCATTTGTCCAGCCAATCCAGCTTCAGCTGTCTGTCTGCACTCTCTTCCACAGTTCATGCCTGTCTCTGTCCTCCCTGCTATTCAGCAGGCAGTTGTATCTGTGTGTGTATGCATGTGTGAAATTGCTGTTCCATGGACCCGCATCCTGCCCTGGGATAGGCTCTAAATCACTGTGACCCCGGCTGGATAAGCAGGTACTTAAAATGGATCGACCGTCCACGCTTGTGACTCCGTAGGCAGCCAGTAAAATTCGGAGTTGGTTATACCAGAATCTCTCAGCTGAGACAGACATCGTGAATGAAATCGGCCATCGCCGTCCGTCACATCAGTGTTTCTCAGCCCAGTCCTTGGGGGACTATCCACGTTCCTGAGGAGCGAGACCGCGGACCGTCTAGGGGTCCCCAAGGGATGTGCTGAGAAACACTAGTTTACATCACACTTTACATCCAGCTGTGTCAGATTTTAAGCCCCTTAGTGGACATTCCACAGGGAGCAAATAGATACCTTAATTTTTTAGTAAGGTTACGTCTTCGTATCATGGGGGGGACGGGACTTGGGACATGTGGATCTGAAAGAAGGAATATAAGTCCCTGATAAGCAAAGAGCCTACCGGTTAGGAGGTGAATTAAACTTCAAAGGGATGAATAATGGAAATAACTGGTCTGGGTTAGGGGGCGGGGGGGGGGGGGGGGGTAATCTGTGTGCGGCCAGGGTTAGTGCTTCCGGCCTAGAGAAAATGCACCTCTGCACTGAGGGATGAGTTAAACTCCAAAACCTTACAGTTAAAGGGATAATGCCATTAACTCTGATAAAAATGCACAACGCTGGTTTACGTTAGAAGCAATGGATTGTGATTCTAGAAGCCTTTATTTATTGTCATTTTGCACAGGGAGACATTTTAACAAATACATTCTGCACTGGCTTTACACAAATGTCTTTGTTTACACTTTATACAGGATGAAATTGCTGGAAAATATGCCACTTCCCTCTGACAAACTTTCATTTTTGAATACGAAACATGAAGCTCTATTTTAAAAAACTGGGAACAACTGCAGTGTTTACACTCCGCAGTCGTATTATTAGGTACACCTCTGCCTATTAATGCAAACCGTCAGCTCATCCAAAGGGACGATCATGCGACTGCAGCTGAATACATACGGCACACAGAGAGAGGGTAGGCAGGCTCAGTACCGCGCGGCTGAGAATCTGAGTAGCTAAGACACGTGACCTAAGTAATCTTATAGGTGACGTGATTGTTGCCACCAGATGTGGTGGTTCCAGCATCTCTGAACCGGCCAGCTGGGAATTTCACACACTACACTTTACAGAGACTGGTGGACTGAACCAAAAAAGTAATAATAAAACATCTCGTCAGTAGCCAATCTGCTACTGAAAAAACCTTTTCAATGAGAGAGGTCAGAGAACAATGGCCGAGCTCGTTTAAGCTAACAGGAAGTGGAAAAGATAACAGCTCAGTATGATGACGGTGTGAGGAAATGCATCTCCAAGCAGAGAAATGGTCAGCGCTTGTTGTTGTTGTTCTGGAGATGTATTGGGGTCCTATGTGGTACTAGCTAGATGTGCCTAATAAAGTGGCTGCTGATTGTATATTAATAAGCAAAGCAATCTTCTACATGTGTTCAGTTGATGGACTTTTCCACCACGTGAAGCTCTGATGTTAATGAAATCTGTAATGGGACTCCTGGTAAGAAAGCAATCATTTGTATTCCACTAATGGTGGTGGAACTTCAATGGATAGCACCCGTCATTATCAAAGTCATTCTGGGCTACATCTGTATGACAAGACACACCGAGCATCACTGTATTTATTCTCTGCCTCATGCATCACCCCAGAGGCTTTTACATTTTAAATTACCAGTGAGATCGCGGAGATAAACAATGGAATTTCATTGTCGTTGGTACAATTTGTTGCCTGTTTGAAATGTTGCTTTGTGTTTTTGTGTCAAATGGTGCAAGGCAACACTGAATAAAGGTTTTAATTACTCTGATAGGAGTAAACCACCACTTATACAAGTGCCAGATGATGACACCTGACTGTGTGTTTGTGTGTGTGTGTGTGTGTGTGTATATATATATATATATATATATACAAAGATCATAAGAAATTTACACACAAGAGGGGGCCATTCAGTCCATCAAGTT
>JAABNY020000046.1:20020473-20044781 GCA_015164015.2 Brevimyrus niger
ACACACACACACACACACACACACACACACACACACACACACACACACACACACACACACACACACACACACGTTTATTCATTCATTTGATACTGCCTGCAAACTGAATTCCATCCTGCCTTGATCTACCAGAAAGTCTGACAGCTAACAGTTAATTGACAGTTAACTCACTATCTATTTTTTCTCTTCTTCAAAGGCAAATAGTAATAAAGTGGATTTCGGGATTTTTTTTAGATGATTGCTGGAAAATGTGACTATATTGTAATGAAGACCTTTAGATTTTGACGTGTTTCTCGGCGCACGCCTTTTTCTATAAAGACTGATGTTGTGGTAGATACGTGACTGCAAAGTCATTCCAGCTTCACGTTCGCTATACATCGGTGCTTGAGACAAGATTACCGGGGCCAAAGGAGGAAATGGGCCGATATCCTTCACTGAAGCGCTTTTATACACAGAATGACTTATATCTTTAGCGATCATAATTGGAGCATAAATTCCTGTTGCTATTTCCTAATACAGGCTGCTGCTCTGAAGAGATTAAGGGGCTCACAAGAGCGTTAAACTCTGTTAAAGTAATCATAAAATTAAATAATCTGCAATATAGAATGATCTTTTCTGTTAACATTATAGGTAACATTGTAATGTTAAACTACAAATTATCTACACAATTTCGCACTGGCGTATTTTAGGAAGGAACTACAGTAAAATCAATATAGAATGAAGGATCTAAGTTAATCGGTTAATGAATGTTGTCTAAGTAATACGAGAAAAAAATTACGTTATATTCAGGTAACGAATATAAACCCAAACTGAAAATATAACTATTCATTGATTCAGTTAGTTAAGATCATTTGGGGCATCATTTTACTCTAAATCATTACTCTTTTACTATTTGTGGCAAACAGTAATTCCGCATAGAATACCAGGTATTAAATTTGCATCTTTATTCAGCTCTAGCAGAGGGGGTTGGCACCGTCCTCATAAGAGTTTGCTCCTGAGTTATACTGTGGGCGGCTCGTTTGCTTGGTCTCTCACCTACGCACAGTGGTAACACCTCTGCATTACACGGGGGAAGTTATTTTAAAATTGTATCATAAATAAACCTTAACAAAATTCAGCGGGAATGTTTAGCAGACCTCGTATTCCTGATACGGAACCTTTGGTTTAACAGATAAGTTCGGCTTATAAGTAGAAGGTTTGTCACTGAGCATTTGCTGTGACTTTACGTACTGTGGATTTAAGATGGAAGTATATTTTGCTGTGTTATGTGATTGATTGTGCTCTTTATCAGAATGAGGTAAGCGGGATCGCTGCGGGAAAAGGGTGACAATCCGTGCTTTTTCAGTCCATTTGACAGAGGTGTCTGGTGTCATTTCCCGTATTGAAATTACACACCAACACAGTTTAGTCACAAATGAGGTTTCACTCAAAAGTGAATAAGCGAATGCCATTTGCATCCTTATATTCTTTCATTGTAAAGGGCTTTGTTTCAATTTGTGCACCTGGCGGTGCGATGGTCTTTTTTCGTTATCGCTACTATTGCCTGCATTTCTCAACTTTCAATAGCACTTTCAAAACTAGACGAATAGATTTCAACAAACAACAAGAAGTAAGAGACTCCTTTTCAAAATATGAGCATTTTTAAAATGTATATATCTATACAGTCATAAGCATATTAACATACTGTTTGCATGTACATGACACGCTTTGTTCAGCCTAGGAAACTGCGCAGCCGGAGATGAATTTATTTAGCCGGACCTCTGTTCTATGCGGTTATTACTGTATTGCGTTTTAATGAACTGAGCGCGTCTGTGAATAGCATTGCATCAGCTTGCTGTTAAAGTAACGTTTTGGTAGAAATAGATGGATTTTCATCTTTATCTTCCAGCAAAGGACGTAGCGCTCCTGTTTCTCAACACAGGGCCAATTTCTTAATTTCCTCACCCTCCCTGTGGTCCTGTTCTTAGAGTCTGAAGACCTTGCTCCAAACTAAATTAAAGCACTGTCTTTACTGGGAGCCAGGATTGTTTTTCATAATTTATCCCTCAGTATTTCTTTTGTCTTGTTAGAATAACTTTACCATTCAGTGATGCTAAATTGACCCCTTTTGGATGTATGTCTTGCATACCATACTATGATGAATATTGACGTCATGTGGTCATGTGAAAGCCAATGTGCAGTACTGTGTAAACAGTCGTCCTATTGTTGGCCTACCGAATCAGCAAGGGCTCACTGCTTTGAGAGCAGAATAGCCATCTCCTCCACACTGTTTTTCGTAAGAGGGGAGGGGAACTGGGACAGTTGGGCTAATGTTCAAAGGGAGGGACTGTGTGTACAAGCTTTTAGGGCCAACCTGAGACCTTTGTTCCATGAACTATTCAAAAACAATTTGGATCAGGTTTAAAGCGTTCAGCATTTAATGGTTTTAATGAACACAGCATTTATAAGCTCTGTGAATAATTCCCCTTAAAGTATTTATGCAAAAGTAATCTTTCTGAGACAAAGACATTGGTTTTAATCTAATGGTGATAGGCAGAAATTTTCTGAAATATATCAGCTGCTTCATTGTTTATATGAAGACAGCCTATTAAAACTTCTAACACATTCATATTAGACAAGTTGTTATTGTATGAACCTTGGTAATGTGTAATAACTGAGCATTATTACCAAATAAGCAAAAAACAATAGCTGTTATTTAGTGCTAGGATTAAATAAGCTTCGCTAAATATGTGAAACTGAATTTTGCAAGAAAAATTCAGCTGTGAAGACGAAGCCTAAAATAATTCTCGTTATTATAATTGCAAAGTAATTCAATAATTCCAGTTATTATAATTTCCGGGTGACATACAAAAACTCTCACAATAATTACAGCAACATGCAGTGTTGAGAATGTTTGTTTCTTGTGTTCAGGACTGAAATGAAAACAACATGACACGTGAACAACGGTTTTATGAAAATTTACGTCAGTTTAAAGGATTGCAACAGGCAGCGTTCAAACTGAGATTCAGTAATGCAGAGGAGATACCCTGAAAGACCATGCAGTGGAGGGAAATAAGTACTTTGAAAACAGCTCTGTGATGCCCTGCAGCCCGTGATTCATCTTGGTCTTTGTGGTTGCACATTTTCTACAGACTGACATTTCATATTGTAATCAGGCCATTTATTACTGCTGACTCACACTAGACTAAGGTTGTAAATGTTAATTTGTGGTAGTTGGCGTGTATAAAAGGTGACACAGGGATGAGGATACTGATATAAAGCGGGAGAGAGGGGGGGGGATGCTGCAGGGGCTTGTCGCTTCGTTATCGTCGGGAAGAAAATCCACTGAGAGTGACAGGCGTCGGAATGAAAGGCAACCCTTAGGGTTGTTAGAAGAGAGCAAGTCGCAGCATAACAGGAGTCAGCAGCTGGAAGGCGCCCCAGGGCTGCGCAGCATCTGCCTGCGCCGAGAGGTGCCCGCCTCACCCACCACGCCAACCTGACCTCCTTCTGTAGCTTCGAGTGTGCCCAGGTCCCGTCGTCTTGGCGATGAATCCCTTCCACTGCCCAGGCCTGGGTCACCTGCACGGGGACAGTTTGCTGAAGATCACTTTGTTCCGGCCTGTCGTCCTTGGTGTGTTGGTCTGCTCTGCGCTGGAGGGCCTCAGATTCCGGCTGGGGGATGGGGGAGCTTACGGGGGGGGTGAATGGGGCAGCTGAATGTGAGGCTCGGGGTGGGTCTGGACCAGTGCTGAAGGTGGCTTGGATTCCCGGCTCCACACGTACTGCTGCTACATTCTCCTGGGGATTCCTTCAAACCTGCCCTGTTTTGCCACATAGGCAAAATGTTTGTTAGGAATATTTCCAGTTGCAAATAATGGAAGAAGACATGCATGTACGTTGAAATTCAGGGCCGAGCCTTGGAGTATGTATATATATATATATATACTGTATGGTACAGCTTACAGCTCATCATTTCAGACTGGAGCAGGGAGAGATTCCTGTTGTTTCTCTGTTACACTCTTCATGCTGGTGAATAGACACAGAAGCTTACATAAACGGACGTCATACTCAAAAACCCCTCTAACTCTTACATGTAGAAAATACGAAGCATGAACTTTTTCTCGCGCCAGAAAGCTCCGGTGGGGAGCGGCCGCTGCCGGTGGACAGACACCTCCATCGGAGGCAGATCTGCAAGCCGCTCGGGGCCAGGCGCCCCTGAACCCTTGCGACCAAAAGCTGACCTGTTTGACGATGGGTTGCACGTCTCGCCAGTGAAGCATCACCTGCCCCGTGTGGGTTTTTTTTCTCTGTGATTTTGCCATCTGTCACGCACTGTGTTGGAGCTTCATCATTTACTTAATGCATTCTTCTGTTACTTGTTTACTCTTCCTTTCCCTTGGAAGGAGGACATCATTTTCTGGAATTTTCCCAAGCACCGGTTCAGAATCACCATTCATTCAGTGCGTCAATACCCTTCTTTATAAGCCTATAGATCTCTACATCAGTTTTATTACCAAATTCCTCGGCAATGGTAGATTATTTGACATTATTTAAAAAACTCTGTCTTTCTGTTATTGCAAGTGTACTATATAATTAATGAGTCAGGGTTTATGAATCCACTACCCAAATTACATTACACTGCTGCTCTCCATCCATACATCCATCCATACATCCATCCATACATCCATCCATCCATAACTGCTCATCCAGCATAGGGTCATGATAGGGCTGCAAGCACAGGTCCCCCAGACAGGATGCCAAATCCATCACACGTATAAACAAACACAATCCCATGCCGTGTTACTCACTGAACCAACATCTCATCTAAAATGCTTTGTTTATCGATACCCTGAAGCGGCTGTAGTGCAAGTCAGTCTTTACTGAGTCTTATATATCAGACAGGTGTTAGACGGGTAATACAAGCTAACACTCATCTAGATTATTATTGGAACTAATAATGTACACTATGTCTCCCTAGTTGAAGTCGTGGACCTTTCTGTGTGAAGTCTTCACTTACTAGTATATCAATTTTGTCAACAAGTCTCTTTAGACGCCTGTATTGCAGCTCACCGTGGTCTCAGCTGCAGAATAAATCTACCATGTTGAAAGTTTTAAATCATTCAATTACAAAAATTCAATTAGAATATGATTTTTAAGTTATCAGTTTATCCTTTAAGTCTCAGTAAGTCTCAGACATTTATTTTAAAAGAGAGCAAACAACAATGCTTTATACTTAGATGTAGACCAGGCCTTGTTAAAATGTAGGGTTTCTCTTTGGCCGCTTTACTGTTGCCGTTTGGAAGAGCGTATTTTCATTTTGTGTATTGTTCTAATTGTTCCAGGAAATCAGGAGAAAAAAACAGCTCAGTAACTGGAGATCAAAGCAAACGAGGAGGTCTTCTGTTTCAGAGCCTGACCATTTCCATTCTGCTTCTCCCTGTAGTTTGAGAGCTCTCACACGAGCATCGACCATGATGATAAAAACGATGGCTGAGAATGTGCCAGACTCCACAGCAACACAGAAGCATAAAATAGGTCAGCATGCATTTCCTCAGGTCCTGGGTTGGCAATATCCAAAGCCCAGAGATATGGGGTGATGATTGACAATAATCTACTCGGAAGGGAACCTAAGTCTCTGTCCTCTGTCCAGTAAGACAGCAGTGTTTGTCTATGATTGACGCCTGGCTGTGTTTGAAGCAGTTTATAGCCGTGTCCTCTTTCATCTTGTGTTATGACAGAAGTGTGATTCTGACGACTCTTATTTGTATAGAGTTTAATACCCATTTTCGGTTCTAATGATTTTTTTTCTTTCTATGAATGCTGTCTGTAAGCATCTTTAAACACATTTATAACATATTACAATGCATTCATTGGTTATATTTATAGAAAGGTATAACACATTATAGCCATGTTTATTATGCATTATGAATGCTTTATGAAGCTCACATCTATAATGTACTATTTGCATTATACTACATGCACAATTCATAATGCAGTACAAAGCATCCTTAGTCCATTGTTATATACCATGAAGGTATTTATAGTGCATTACAGATTAGAGTTTCATGAAGTATTATAATCAGCACTACAATGCCTTATGACTGTTAATTCTTATACAGACCATTATGGTGCATTATGAAGGTATCTGTGGTGCAGTATAGATGATATCTTTAAGTAGTGTTACCTTTTTGTCTGTCCATTGTGGAGCCTGCAGCACACCATGTTTATATGTCTGTTAAATACCAAACCCTCCTTAGCAATACAAATCCTAGGTAGTTAGAGGCTTTTTTGGGCCAGACCAAGGCTGTCAGATGTGCTGCAGGTGTGGAGTGAGGTTGAACTGGTGACTCACAGTGGTGTGAGACATATGCAATGAAGAAGGTCAATAGTCTTTAGAGATCCTGAAGTCTGCTGCGCTGATCTTTTTTGGCACTCAGTTTACAACAATTTACTAAGTGGGATAAGACCTGAGACGCTCTGTCCAAATTCATTTAGGTAATGACATGTTTTTCCTTCCAGTATATTTATATCGTTCGTCATGTGGGATGATTACTGTGAAATCACTTTCTCCAGATTTATTTAGTGTTTCCCAAACAATATATAATCTCTTGCATACTCAACATTTTCTCACACTCTCATACATAATTTTGAGGTATGAATTAAACAAGTGGCTTGTTTTCACTGAAAAGCCAGCACGTGAAAAATAACACGCAGACTCCCTAATATAGTGCCGAGTTGTGGGCTTGGCAATTTCATTAAAGCCATGTGATGAATCGTATTGATGGTGGTTATTATTTGACCACATACTCAACACGTAGCCTTACGGCGAAATGCAATCCTTGATGGGGTTGAGTGGTAAAAGAAAAGCCGTCCCTAGACTTACAAAGTAGCTGTACCCTGGAGTCTAGACAGAATATTTTGCAAGATTATAAATTATATTTCCGTACTGCAGATTCCAGTATAAGCGGAACCTGAACCAGAACTTTCCATCTTGATATAAACCCAGCAATCAACAGAAAATAAAATAAACTAATGAGGCAATTAAGGATTTGGATAGACCGTAAACTAGGGAAATATCTGGGACCTGCAGAACTTGTCAATATGGAATTATTTTGTATTATTATTATGTATTACGTCAATTGCAGTTCCAGTTCCATTTGATTTCACATATCCCTTATAATATGTGATGTATTTATAACATGTGAAGTAATTTTGAGGATTTGCCTATATTCAATGAAAGAAGTTACATCAGAAGATATGCAAATTGACTCATTGATACTAAGCTTGTCCACACTTTGAGGCATTTTATTTGCCAGTATGAGTCTAAATGTCACATCCATCATACTGGAATTTCCCTTTACACATTTAAGTCCTAGAAATGAAGTAGAAGACTAATAAAAAGTTAATTTTTCACATACACAGTCACACATGCCACTTAAATACCAGATCTGTGTTTATAGACACACACACACACACACACACACACACACATATTGTTAAATTAATGTAAAATACATAATTAATAAAACATTTTTTATCATGGGTAATTTCACTTACCAGATATATACATTACACCCAAGCAGGAAAACCTATCATATTAAATATATAAAACTGTTGCCTCACACCTCTGGGACCAGGGTTCGAGTCTCTGCCTGGGTTACATGTATGTGGGGTTTGCATGTTCTCCCCATCATAGGGTTTTCTCTGGGTACTCCAGTTTCCACCCCCCCCCTACTGTCCAAAGACATGCTGAGGCTAATCAGAGTTACTGCATTACCCGTAGGTGAGTGTGCCCTGCAATGGGCTGATTCCCCACCTTGTGCCCATAGGTTGCAGAATAGGCTCCAGACCCCCTGAGACCCTGAGGGTTAAGTCGTTTGCTAAACAGATGATGGACAAAACCATTAAATATTCACCAATCAGAAATCGTGTGTTTTTCTTTAAAACACAAAAAGGATCATTTCCACTTCCATTTTCTAGGCTTACTTACTTGCTGTTTCTTGTGTCGAGTGTTGAGTCATTTCGCTGAAATTGCATTTGTGAAGCAGAGGTAAAGGGCCCTACAATGTACAATTTTTCAAACAAAAGCCAATGCACTGTTGATTGCTTGTTCGTTTAGAATAGTAAAAAGTCTTTTCACTTACCTTCACAGTGGCCAGCTCACCCTATTATATCTGCAGTTGCTTCTTTCATAATAAAAAAAAAACATCTCACCTGCTCCAGGAACATTGCTAAAAATTTTCAGCCCCATGAAAGTACATCAGACTGGGCAACCCAGTCCAGACCAATCCAGCTGTTTTCCAAATTTCTGTCATTCTGGGACTCTTGGAATCATGCTAACTTTCCCCTGCCTTACTAGTATTTAACTTTTTAAGACAGTATAAAAATAAAAATGAATGAGATTCAGGTTGTGGCTTTTACACTGCTGGTTTATTGATCCATGAACTTCATTTGTCCTGTACCCTGACCGACATGAGAATCACAGTAGCTGCACTCTGCTATCGTCTACTTCGTCCTGCGTGTCCCCAGAACCATCCGGAGAATCAAAGTATCTGCACTCTGCTATCGTCTACTTCATCCTGCGTGTGCCCAGCACCATCTGGAGAATCAAAGTATCTTTGCTCTGCTATTGTCTACTTTGTCCTGCGTGTCCCCAGATCCATCCGGGGAATCACAGTAGTTGGTTCTGCTATCGTCTACTTTGTCCTGCGTGTCCCCAGCACCATCCAGAGAACTGCAGTAGCTGCATTCTGCTATCGTCTACTTCATCCTGTGTGTGCCCAGCAACATCCAGACAATCACAGTAGCTGTGCTCTGCTATCGTCTACTTTGTCCCAAGTGTGCCCAGCACCATCGGGCGAATCAAAGTATCTGCGCTCTGCTATCGTCTAGTTCATCCTGCGTGTGGCCAGCACCATCCGGCGAATCACAGTAGCTGTGTTCTGCTATCGTCTACTTCATCCTGCGTGTGCCCAGCACCACCCTGCTTCCCCCGTTACTTGGGTATCACTGAGCTTTGGCCTTGTTGTTCTCTGCCGGCCCGCCTCTCGATATTCCCTGATGCCTCCTGCTGAACAGTTGTGTCCGTTTGCACTTTCGATGGGGCAGCGATGGGGAGTTGTGGAGAGCATCAGGGGTTAGCGAAGCCATGGAGACCCAGAGTTTTCTCAGGAGGTAAAGTGGAACAGGCCAAAATCGAAGACGACAGACGAGTGACGCGGGGACGTCAAAAGACAGAGGAAGACGAGGAGAGCGAGGGAACACAGAATGGTTTACCATGGAGCTTTAGAAACAGACAAGGCTGTGTGCCTCTGACTCTCAGCTTCTCCGTGAAGGTGCCTCCTCAGAGGGTAATGTCTGGGATTTTCAACAGCTCCTTCACAATCGACTTCATGCAGAATGCAGTTGAAACGCTTGCAGTGAAACTCGCTCACAGCAATATGGTAGGCTTGCTTTGTGGAGAATTACCCTTTTCTCTGTCTGTTCACCTCACTTTTTTATCTTGGCTCAAATATTCCCCTTGCATATAACAATGCTTGGGATGAAATGAAAATTTACAGTTCTATTTAAAGAAACCACCTTTATTGAAACACCAATGGGTTAAAGGTCATGTTATTGTAGTAGTTCTGTCTGATTTTGAGTATTCATAGTTTTCCTGCTGCAACACAGTCGATTTTTGCCAGTGTAAAAATGAATAGCACTCTGTAATGTATGTTGCTTTTTTTCAATTTCATCATAGCAGTTTCTGCAGTGGACCTCGCAGTTTCAGGGAGAAAGGAACCGGTATAAGAAATGCTACATTGCCATCGAGCATAAGGGAAGAAAACAGGAGCCGTAGCAGTTGAAGCTTCAACTGATGGTTGTTCGTTCGAGTCCCTACCTTTGTTTCATTAAGAAAGGTTCTTAACCTGAAAACCTCACACTACAAAAATATACTGGTGTAAAACAAGGGGATGTCGCAAGGTGGAGACAGTCTTGGGTAATTAATTACATGCAAATGAATATTGCTTGAAAGCCAAAAATCTGTTGCTCACTTCCTGAGCACAGCCTAGGCCTTTGAGATGGGCAGCTGGGCTTCAACGCTGCATCGGCTGGGCAGGGAGGGGGTTAAAACAGGGCTGTGTGGTAAGCTGCAGCTAAAGCTGGTGTGCCTGTAGCCTGTAATCAGATATGCGCACATAGCCAGACCACTGCACAGAAAAATTAGCCTTTGAGGTTACCTTATTTATTTTCCCAGAGTGATGTCCTGGAGGCTTGTTGCGTGTCCTTGAAGCCTGTAAGGTTCTAAAAAAAACTGAGGTGATGCTCTACAAAGGCAATGTTTTGCACAATGAGCACAAACAGTCTGTAGGGCACAGACGATGGAGGCAACAGTTCAGAGAACATTGGACTTACAGTGCCACCTGCTGTTGGTTTCTGGTTGTGGAAAGAAATGTATACATTATATCAAATTGTTTTTTTTAAGTTTCTTTTGTATAGTGATGCCTGTCATATGTTGGTGTCTATGCACTGCAGTTTACTGTTACCCCCTTAAGGCATCTTTGTTGTTGGGCAAATTTCCTTCAGATACCGGCCCCAGAAACTCTGTATTGGATATGCTGCTTGAAAATGGATGGATGGATGGATGGATGGACGGATAATATTTAACAGTAAGAGGTAGAGCAGAGCGGCCACATTGATTTTATTCTCCAAAGGTTATCCAAATGACTTGCTCTAGTGTAAATGTTTTACTATTGTACTCCTTCTTAGAACTTAAAATATGCTTCCATTGACCTGTTCTCTTGTGGAACAGAAAATGCGTGCAAAATTATGCCCTAGAGTCCCTTCCAAGGTCTTTTCAAAGCTGATCAGGCCAGGGGACTCATGTCCAATAGGAAGGAAGATTGGCCAAAGCTAAAAATCTCTGTGATGTTTATTGGCGTTAGGGTCAGCGGGACAGGACTGAGTACTGAGCCATGAATAGACCTGTCAAGTTCCCGCCTTGATTTATGTCTAGGTGTTAAGTGAGAAAAGAACACTTAACAATGTGACACTGTTTTACGCTGATTTATAATGAATGAAGTAATGGGAGCAATCAGCATCATCATGATGAACATCAGTCTGGAAGCCAGTCACTGGGCGGAATGACAGCGCAGAAGACAGATGGATGGACGATGACCACAGCCATTTCTGTCAGTAAAATGCAAGTGACTTAGGGGTTTGGTGGGAGGGGGGGGGACATGATTACTGGGGGAGGTTATACACCTCCCTCCCCCCCGTAATTTATGCCCATGGTTCAGGGTACATTCATGGGAATCTTTCCAAACAGGGCAAATTCTTAGCCTGTGAAATAAACACCATTTCCTACATATTCTGCTGCTCACCTGTTAGCAGTGCACAGTAAAGGGGATTATCCTGAGCAATATGTAGGGGTCAAATGGCTGCTACTTACTTTTGAACAGGCAGCCGTACAAAGAACAGTGCTGGTGTTTGGACCACGCATGACCAGGGGTAGGTTGATTAAACATGAAATTGCTTCCAGCATTTAGACAGACCCTCACAGCTTTAGATGATAACCTCTGTACTAATATCTTCAGCAATCAAACTGGATAAAACGCTGTAGAAGTTGAAAAGACAGTATATAACCCAATGGTAATCTAAGGGGGTTGTTGCTCTCCTGTTTGTGCATGGATACAGGTTGTTTAACTCCCTGCCTTTCAGGCTTTGTTGCTGGCAGAGGTTCCCCATTGCTCAATTCAGCCTAAGAGCCTTAGAGCAGAATGGCAGGGGCAACTGAGGGGCAACGAAGATAAATGAGCAGAGCGGCAGAGACCAAAGGGCTCCTGTGCCCGGGAGAGTGTGTGATAGTGGCCAGCTAAATCACCTGACCCGTAGGACCCGTGGACGGTGTCATGCAGCTTACGTCATCAGTTCGGCGCGGCAGTAGTCGCCGGGACAGACCCGTGTAATGTTTAACGCGCCACGCGGTGTTAAGAGCCCACCGTAATCGACGGTTACCAGGAATCGTGCCGCTAATCTGCGCTGCCCTCCTCTGGAAGGTGGGGTAACCTGAGAGAAAGCAAAGCTCGCATTACACCTCAATACGGAAAAAAAAAAACAATAAGCACTGACACGGAACTAGTTGTAGCGTCTCGGAGGAGGTGGTGCACTAATTCTGGTTGCTTAGCAGCATTCGGTACATAGTGAGGCAGAGAATGTTATTAGGTACAAGAGCTGTCTCGCGTTCACTTGAGGAAAGCGAAGGAACAAAACGATCGTTACAAAAGGAAAAATAAATTACACAGCTCTGATAGGCGCGGCAAGTCGTACCCGGGCAAAATTAATTTTGCTCATTTCAAGTGTTCTGCTCTACAAATGAAAGTTAATTAACGTGTGGATTGTCCAGTAGGGAAACTACCTACACAATGACAGAGAAGCTCAAAGTGGCGAAGAATTAGATTCATTTTCTACTTTGCTTAACTGTGGCTTTGGACCCTACAATGCAAGACACCTAACTGTCCCTCTCCAAACTGGACCCACCAAGGAGAGTAACCACAACAATCGTGTGGTTCTGCAATGTCGTGGGGCATGACAGGTGAGGGCCGTTATTGATGTGTGTACACAACCCCTGTGCACACAATTATCCCCTAGGAACCAGGGAGTGTGGAAGTGGTTTTCGTACTATGGACAGATTGCCAAGTCCTCTTTCTTTGTTCGCACCTACAGCCTATTTCATTTTGGTATGTAAGGCAGTCATCTCAACAGAGGCAAAACTTCCTCCTAGCTACACCAGCAATAGGGGAATCCCCTTTCCAGTGTCAGATTAGCTTCTCGTTAGGGTTACACATCATTGATTGTTGGGTTGAATTTCGTTCCTTTGATTACATCCAATAAGCCAGGGCCTTTTAGACCCTTTTAATAGCACTAATTCAATATAATGACTCACAAATTAATCATAAATTGCAGAGACTGAACAAGATAAAATGGAAAGATTAAGAGGTAAAGTAGATCATCCATCCTGCAAGATCTCCTTCTGTGTGCAATGACCATTTCAGAGACAGAAGCCCAAGTCACATGATCATATATGATCATGTTTAGGTTCCCGCAGTATTTTTATAATCCAAATACTTATGTGCGAGGTTTCTTCTTTATCACTTAAAGAAAGAAAGAAAGCCATCTCTCTGTCATCACATTGGCATGCATCTATTAAAGAATCACATTAACATCTGTTATGTGGATACAATCTTCATTCTGGGCGAAAAAATAGTGTAGTTGGTTTGCATGATGTCAAAATATATGGTAAAGAATTGTTTAAGAGCTGTTAATTGAATAAACACAGACATGGACGTTCGCTTGACAAGTTGGCTTTCACCTACATATGGTAAATAAGTGAAATGGAGAATAAGATAGCATAGGTGTCATTATTATTATTATTATTAAAAAATATATAGAAATGCCATAAAATAAGGTTATTTTTTTGTAAAACCAGCAGTGTTTTCTACCTGTATTTCATTGTAGTGTTTTGGTTAAGAGCTAAGTGAGCCACAAGACAGCAATATGG
Source organism: Brevimyrus niger (assembly GCA_015164015.2). Classification (NCBI taxonomy): domain Eukaryota; kingdom Metazoa; phylum Chordata; class Actinopteri; order Osteoglossiformes; family Mormyridae; genus Brevimyrus; species Brevimyrus niger. Next base: position 20,033,996 of record JAABNY020000046.1, read on the forward strand.
CTCATGTAGAAGCAGAACGACTTTAGAATGATACAGAGAGTGTCCTAATCCCTCCTCAGAAGCCCACGAGAGGGATTTTGCCCTGGCTGCTCCGACAGGCAGCCTGACCTGTCAGTAATTCAGACAGTGAAGTCACAGGGCAGGACACAGGCTACTCTCACTGAGCTTTCATCCCAAGCTCCTACAGTAAAATGCCAGGCCGTGTTGCAGTTAGTGTCCGTTAGTGTCATTAATGCTCTTCCGAAAATTACAGTCGGCCTGACCCTTGAAATAGTCGTACCAAAAAGCCCTTCTGCTGGCCATGCCTTGCTCCACCTTGGAGTAATTAAGCATGCTGTGTACATGAATAAAGTAATAAGGCCAGCAGGGGGAAAGTAAATTAACCCAGGTGCTTGTGCAAATATAGCCAAGGGGCATAAGGTTACAGCCATATAAGAATATTCTTTTTTGCTAATAATGCAAAGGAGTGCCTGAGTTTAACCTGAAGGTGTGCATAATCTTGACTGTCATCTGTCCACCCATCGATCATAGCTGCTTACCCAGTACTGGGTGGCCGCGAGCTCAGGGTCCAACCTACAAAACACAGGGCAAGGACCACCGCAGGCGGGTTGCTCTATGGACAGGAACAGGAGATATGTATGTCATTTTGTTCTTACTTAGCAAGCGTACCATAACATCCTTTTTTTCTGGTTTTAAGAGTCCAATTCAATAGGGACAATTTTGTTGAAATATGAATCAATTTTTTTCCTGCATCTCTATTCCAGGTCTCATTTAACAAAAATGAAGTGACAATCTACAGATTTCTCCTTCCTAATAATGAGATCCTGTAATGTGTTTATCGATGCAGTCAATAATGGCCCTGAATATAATCTAGTAAATACTCAATTTAGGCATTTAAGTTTCTACAATAGATATTATCTACTGCATTGTGTTTCTTTGTTATTTTTAACTTTGTCATGTTTTAGCCACAGTTGCATAATTATAATCTAAAGCTTTACCAATCAGAACTAAACAGGACAAAAAAGTGAATTGGAGCTGAACAGTAATGTACTGTAAATGGGACCCTTTAAACTTAGAGAAAACGTTTTTGATGCAGTTTTAAATGAAACGACACACTTTATAATTATAATAACATGCATATAGTGATATATAAACTACTTTAGCTTTCACCACTATTGCTCAATAGGATTATTTTTACATAAACAACTCAGCAGCTATGTGAAGAATTCACAATCATTAACAACGTGCCTATAAGCTTTTCGAAATATGCAGAGGAGACTGCTTGTATGACAAGCACTTCAGCACTCTGAAAAGGCGAGCGTCTGTATGCGATTACATTTTAGACATTATTAATTTCCCCTCGCACGCAGACACACCTGAGGAGTGCGCAATGCTCGGTTCCCTTGACAACCGCAGAATGGGATTATAATATCAGGACGCACACAATAAGGAACCAGAGACAAGGCCTGCGATGGAAACTTCAGTGTTGATTCACAACATCAAACACGCTGTGGAGGACAGGAAATAGAAACAGACCTAAATGGGACCATAATTACACCACCCGCTGAGCACATTAGGAGCACAGAAATTGTAAATCGAGTTACCTACCATTACTTAAATTCAGCTTTCATGTATCATTGTGGGATTATACCTCTACATACACTAAACATTCTACCTCTAAAATTATGTAGATATCGAAATAATTATTCATCATTTTTTCTTTGAATAAATATAGTGGTAGGCATTCAGTCCCATTATGTATTTATATTATGCAGCTACTTACCTATTACGCCTGTTATGCTGATACCTAGCCTACCGTATGTGAGGCCTATGGGCATGAATCAGGAAGCAGAAATTCGGGGTTAGCGAGATTGTTTGGAATTGTTGGAATTAAAGTAGTCCACACTAGAAGTAAGTGTTTGAAGATAACGTCAGTTTAAACTGGAATGCCTTAAATCCAACAGGTTATCTAGCTAACCAACAATTCTCGCTTTGTGATACAGGTCACTGGTTACTCTGATTTATTATCTGTTATTAAGCAATGCAAAAGTTCTTCGCGATTCTTTACCATCTGATTTGCCATCCGTCCCGGTTTTCCCGGTATTTTTCTCCTTTTTGAGCAACTGTCCCAGAAAAATAATATTCTTTCTCGGGACACAAACTGTCCCGTTTTTTTGTGAAAATATCTAATTTAGAATTTCGTAGTTTCAAATAAAACCTCACTTATTTTCCTTCTACCGCTGTTTGTTTTCTTCTTGCTCGTGCTTATATATCAAATCCTGTACCTGTAAATTGTTTAAAACTGTTATAAAAACAGCGACGACTGGATTGTCTGTACTTTTATTTGATTGGTAGCATAAATATGAAGCTTAACTTGTTACCTAGCAACTGCGCGGAATGTCGGCCTGCCGCGCGCATCATCATCCACGTCAAAAAAAGGCGATTTCATTGTACAACTCAGATGGGGCGAAAACAATTTTTCTGAGTGGATAAGAGACAACCAAAGAGACTTAGGGGATATTGCACAAAGCAAAATTTCCCAGTTATCTGGATAACTTAAACAAAACGTGAAAACTGACCAATAGGAGGAGAGATAAGCGACCTTATTGGACAATCCTTATATTCGGCTTAAGATATCTGGCTAATGAAAAAGAGTGCTTTGTGGAATACCCTCTCCCCGTTCTCCGTCACTCGTGTTTCGTATCTATCAAAATGTTCAATTAAACATTAAGGAAAAACAGGTTAAATTATCATGCTTGGAGTGTAAAGCATTCGTTGAGGGACAGCAGGGACTTATGCAGGAAGCAGAAAGGGATGAGATAAACATGGAAATGAGGTGAGAAATGTCAGTGTTAGGTTGTCCAAATTCATTAAGTAAAGAGGTTGTTTCTAATTTATTATGATACGTATAATAATATTCTCATTGCCAAAGGGAGCATACCCTCGGAAATATTAGGTAGACAATATGTATGTAGCCTACTCAAAAAAATAAAATAAATCGAACATCGAAAGGGACAGCAGCTGTCCCGGTTTTTCACAAATCAACGGTGGCAACCCTATTTACAATGCTAAAGAAATTATACCAGCAGTAAGTAAATGGCACTGTGCTCTCTTACATTACTGTCAGAACATAATCTGTTACACTCAGGGATGTCGGAAGTAGGGGGACGCGTTCCATCAAATATCGGCAGACGACCCTCTGCCTTCCCAAAAAATAAATAAGAACGCATTCCTTGTCTTTTATTATGCATATGCGTGTTACTGAGGCCATTTCGCCGCACATGCGGAGCGGCAGGACCAAACACATACCAAATGAAGATTGTAGTTATGTATCAGACAGAATCATTTCATCATATAGAAGAGTTATTTTTGTACGTTTTTGTGAAACTGTACTCTTAACCGTGTTAGTCTTTAAAATCTTTCTAAATTAGATTCTTTTACGATATGACTATTTCATGTGTGTCCACCCCCCACCCCCGGGGCAGATTATGTCCCCCCAATGTAAAACTCCTCTGACACCACTACTGTACTTATATGTCAGACCGCGATAGCAGGGGTTTGTTAATAATGCACCGTCATGCATGTGGGTGGTCACCTCGCTGGGCTCCAGAGAGGAGCAGGCCAGTCTTCGCCATGAAATGGCAGCTCAGCCCGCAGGAAATGCAGACACAGACCAATATTCTTGTACGAGAGCTACGCACACGAACTGAGCGACTGCAGCGGCCCCAGTCTCCCGGACGAACATCATTAGTCACCGAACCCCAGTATAAAATCCTGTCGTCTCAGTCAAGTCGGGGCTGCTAATGAAATACAACTTTTCGCTTAATTACCGATGTCAAAATAATTAATTAAATTATAATTACTCGGCAGGAATCGTATAAATTCTACAGGAACCAGAAACCATAATAATCAATAATAATTATCCTGCTTAATGAGTCTGCGACAAAATTGTCTAGAGATTTTTGTTAATTGTAAAAAAAGAGAAAGAAATAGAATTATTTTAATAGGGAAGTGCGGGAGCTTAACGGGGGGTGTCTCACACAGGAAACCTGTACAACATTAACCGTTTTGTGTTCCTCAAAAATTCAGTACACGGTAGTAGTTTAAAATAACCTGAAAAGTAGACTGAGGATGAAACATATCAGTGAGCCACAGAAGGGATAATTAAGATCTTAGGTAGAAAAACATCATTAACATAATCAATGGAGATGAAGAGAAAATAAAACAGATAAGTGTTTCCATTTATGTCGAAATGATCCTGCTTTAATTCAGGGGAAATGTAATGAAAATCCGACTATGGATTAAAAAATTTTCCCGAGCTGGTACCGTGAACAACAAATAAATAATGTTTAGCAATAATATTCCCTGACAAAAATACTTTTAAAAAAACTTCCATGTAACGAGGTTTCCAGTAGCCTATAAATGAAAATAAAATCTAAAAAATTAGAAAAATACTTTTGAAAACACAATTCCTGTTTCTTTTTTTTATGGATTCCCGGATGAAATAAAGAGTGAATTAATAAGACGGTAAGATCAATTGCTGCGCAGTGTGTACCGTAACACTGGGGGTCCCGTCGGCTGGGCTGCGGATCCTGCGCTGTCCACGACCCCTGGCTGCTGCCTCCACGGCTCACGGTGCCACCTTGAGGCCATGGTATGAACTCAACCTTGCAACTGGAGGATGTGACTATAGAGCAAAACGTGATCTGAATATGAGTTCCACTGCTCACGCCTTTCATCCAGTTTCCTACAGATCATTTATTGCAAAGGCGTATGGCACGCTTTGAGTTTGGTCAAACCTTTGGATTGTATAATGACTGACACACATAAACAAAATCAGTGTAAATATCAAGTGATTTCTCCTTTGGGATCGTTTTGCTGTTAAGCAATTTATGAATCAAGCACAGCAATTATACGGCAAACAAGCCATCGAATGTGGATAGGGGAAGCGACCCCTCACAGCCCCTCTGGGTATCTCCCCTCGTCAGACAGTCACAGCGTCAGGAAGCTGATTTCTCCGGGGAGCGCGGCGTCGCGAATTTCTTAGGCAGTAGAAAATAAAATTAATAACGGCGTACGCAGAAGCCACCGGCGCATAACTCAGATCGCTCCGTCAGGCTGCTGCTGAACCCCCGCCAGCCCGTGCACTTTATCTACGGTGGGGGAATTCGCCGCCTTCAATTAGCGTGTGAAGGAAGGGGGCGGTGACACAACGGCGACCCCGAAAGGGCCCGGTAAATACTGCGCCGCAACCCGTCACAGAAATAATACTGCTGGAGTCACAAGAGCCTGTTTTCTTTGTTTCGGTTCTGGCCGTATTAAAACACACCTTTACCAAATGATTAAGGTCTGATATTTCAGGTCTTTACTGGAATACCTTACACGCCTGAGAAAAAAAATATATAAAGGCCTCGTGATACTCTACTGGATAAATGATTATAAGATGAACAGATGGATGGATGGAAAGCCAGGGTAGGATTCCAACCCACAGCCTTGCAGGTGAGATAGTGTGCTCAGCTTCCCGAGAAACACATGTATCCAAACTGGTGTTAAATAAACTGCCAGTTTCCTATCAACTTGTAGCTTATTTTTCTTTGTACTGTTTAAGTTACCCAAAGTCCAGCGTTTTGATGTACCGCTTTTGAACAAAGAGCAGCCTACGGATGTACCTATCCTTCCAAATGGTATGGAAATCAGAAAGTGCTTCAAAAAACATGACTTCAAACTGTTCCATTTGACATAGTGTCTGAATTGATGCTAGAATATATATAAAAAACAACAAACCATGGTTGTACAAAGATGTGTGTCAGGCAAATTAAAAGTATGTGTCTGCATCCCTAGGTAGATGGCATGAGGCTCACTAAGACTGCAAATATGGAGCGGAAATCTGCCACATGTTGGATTAATAATACATCTCACTTTATTAGCACCGAAGGGCTGAAAAAGATTGGGAAATGAAATATGAGTTAATAAATATATCATGAATTGAAGGAATGCTCTGTATAAAATTCTTCTTGAAGCTGAAGTTTTGTGATTTTTTAAAATTATTTTAATTCTTTTTTTTTTACTTTCTTACTTTTAATTTGTGGAAAGTGAAAAATATATGGTATGTTGTCAAGATGGCGTTCTGAAATGCGGTGGTCTGCGTACACTCAAGCAAACATATATTGGCTATGCAGCGGTGGCTCAGTGAATAGTGCTATGTATTCATTCCACTCAAGGCGAGCTTTTGAATTTTACCTTTGCTGAGCGTGTGTGTGTGTGTGTGTGTGATGGAGGGGGCATGTACATTTATATGGATAAAAGTATTGGGACACCAGGCCATTTCACCTACTGCACAAGAACCTTTATGACACCCCACTCTCAATCCATAGGCATTAATATGGAGTTGGTCCCCTCTTAGCGACCATAACAGCTTCCGCTCTTTTGAGGAGGCTTTCCACAAGATTTTGGAGTGTGTCTGTAGAAATTTCTGCCCATTCATCCCAGAAAAGGAATTGTGAGGTCAGGCGCTGATGTATAACATGAAGACCTGGCTCAAGATCTGGAGTTGAGGTCAGGGCTCTGTGTTGGCCAGACAGGTTCTTCCACAACAAACTCACTCAACCTTGTTTTTATGGACCTTGCTTTGTGCATTGGGGCACAGTCATACTGGAACAGGAAGGGGCCTCCTTCCCCAAAGTGGTCCCAGAAAGATGGAAGCATAGAATTGTCCAAAATATCTTGATATACTGAAGCATTAAGAGTTCCTTCACTGGAACTAAGGGGCCTTGCCCAGCTCCTGAAAAACAACCCCATACCATTATCCCTCCTCCAGCAAACTTTAAAGTCGGCACAATTCAGTCAGGCAGGTAACATTCTCCAAACCCAGACTCATCCGTCTGACTGCCAGACAGAGAAGCATAATTCATCACTCCACAGATCAGGTTTCTACTGCTCCAGAGTCCAGTAGCGGCATGCATTACACGTCTCCGTTTGATGCTTGGCATTGGGCTTGCCGATGTTTGGCTTGCATCCTCAGCCATGGAAGCCCATTCCATGAATTTCCCAGCACACAGTTTTTTTGCTGGAGTTAATGCCAGAGGAAGTTTGTAACTTCTTGTTATTGAGTCAACAGAGTGTCGCCGACTTTAATATACTATAAGCCTCAGTACTTGGCACCCCTGCTCTGGTCCTTTACGTGGCTTTCTGTTGTTCCCAATTGCTTTCATTTTGCAATAATACCACTTAAAGTCAACCATGGAATATGTAGCAGGGAAGACATTTCACATATTGACTTATTGTAGAAGTGACATCCTATGACAATACCATGTTTAAATTCACTGAGCTCTTCAGAATGACTCATTCTTTTACCAATGTTTGTAAACCTGACTGCATGGCTGGGTGCTTGGTTTTATACACCTGTGTCAATGGGTCTGAATAAAACACCTGAATTCAGTGATTAAGAAGTGTGTCCCAATACTTTTGTCTATATGGTGTATATATTCCATTGTGTGCACCATATGTTACCACAATGTGATAAAAAACCTTGTGGGTGACAATTTTCCATTCACACACAGGGAAACTCAGTAAAAATTTGTGAATGCAATCAAAAACTAAAAATGCCAAAAGTCTTGTATTTTTTGTTTGATTAATTGTGGTTAAGGTTAAGTATAGGTAAAGGTTAAGGTTGTTATTGTTGGGATTAGAGTTATGCCCATATGAATGGAAAATCCCCACAATGATATGATTATAAACATGTGTGTCTGTCTGTGTCTTTGTGTGTATGCATGTGTGTGTGTATGTTCTTTCCTGCCTCGTGGTGTTTTTTGCCTACGGTCCAATGACATACAGGCAGATTGGCATCTCTTATTTGCCTGCAGCATTCCAGCGATAGACTGATATCCTGTCCAAGGTACACCCCCGCCGTGCGCTCATGCTGCCTGGATTAGGGTCCAGACCCCTCTGTGAAGCTGTCCAGGATAAGTGGTTGCAGGATGGATGGATAAATGTATGTCTTGTGTCAACCAGGAACCAGCCACACTTCCATTCCTCAAAGACTCTTTCTTTTCTATAAACGTCCTTCCACTTTTCTTAAATATGAGGGCCAGTTTCATTATATAACCATGGTGATGTCTAAGTGAGTCAGCAGTTTGGTCTTGGATCCGAAGTCCAATTAGGCTAAAAGCTTTACTGGCTACTTTCAAACTTTCTTGTATCAATAACATCCGCGGTTCCAACCCCTCTAATACTCAACGAGGGAAGAAATCCCTAGCTAATTAGACATGTCCATAATCTTTGAATCCTGATAAGATAAATGGGTCATTTTAGTCCCTTGTCAGAATCTTATTTCACACCTTTTGTAGCAGTAAAGAAGGATTAATTTCCCATACTTTGTAAACAAGGCCAAGTGGACATTTGTTTCCTTGGGAATGGAGCGGAAGAGTGCAAATAGAGCTGGGCGTTCAAGGTATTCAGTAGGTGTCTCTTTGCATAGACAGACCCTAATTACCATTTGCTGCTTGTGTCCCCCATAGGCTATGGGCATGCAGCCCCAGGCACGGACGCTGGGAAGGCTTTCTGCATGTTCTACGCCGTCCTGGGCATCCCACTCACACTGGTGATGTTCCAGAGCCTGGGTGAGCGCATGAACACCTTCGTCAAGTACCTCCTGAAGCGCATCAAGAAGTGCTGCGGCATGCGGATCACGGACGTTTCCATGGAGAACATGGTGACGGTGGGCTTCTTCTCCTGCATGGGCACGCTGTGCATCGGGGCCGCCGCCTTCTCCCACTACGAGGACTGGAGCTTCTTCCAGTCGTATTACTACTGTTTCATCACATTGACTACCATAGGATTTGGGGACTTTGTGGCTCTTCAGAAGAACCGGGCCCTGCAGAGGAAGCCCCTATACGTGGCCTTCAGCTTCATGTACATCCTTGTGGGCCTGACGGTCATCGGGGCCTTCTTGAACCTGGTGGTCCTTCGCTTCCTGACCATGAACAGTGAGGACGAGCGGCGGGACGCGGAGGAGCGGGCCTCGCTGGCGGGCAACCGCAACAGCATGATCATTCACATCCAGGAGGACTCCCAGCATGGAAGGCAGCGCTACAAGGGCGACGTGACGGACCTGCAGTCCGTCTGCTCGTGCATGTGCTACCGCTCGCACGAGTTCACCAGCCGCGTCGTCTCCCAGCAGAACTCCTTCAGCTCCCAGCTGAACCCCCAATACTTTCACTCGGTCTCCTACAAGATCGAGGAGATCTCCCCCAGCACCTTGAAGAACAGCTTCTTCCCATCTCCCGTCAGCTCGGTCTCGCCCGGCCTCCATAGCTTCACAGACAATCACCGGCTAATGAAAAGGCGGAAATCGATTTGAGCCTACAATAACGTTCTAGCTTTTCGATTTATAACTTAGATTCCAAATGCTGCTCCCACCAAATGTCGTTTTAGCACTTTTTTTTTTTGGGTTCAGATACTCACACACATTAATGCGCACATGCGAAAAGAGACACACACCAACACACGTTTGGTTTGCATCACTCACGGCTGAGGGATGCAAGGCATGACGCATGGATATATAAATGTCTTTTTCGTTTTATTTTCCTTCCAGACGATTTTTAAAAAAGATCATACCTTATTATCTTACACACGCAACACGTTCACCCACCCACTTTGGACGGGTTCGAGTAAAACCGTGTCATACTCACTCCTGCATCCTAAAGCTTCAGTTAAAGGATGGGTGGAGGGAATTGTTTTCAAAGTGCATATGTCTGTTTTACCATGACTTGAATTGATCGCAGCTGTGCGATTCCAGTGCCACAGTAGAGACAGAAATAATTTTAAAAAGACTTTAAAGCATCAAGTATTATTTTCTATAAGCAATTATATTTAGAAGAAGGAGACTGGATTCTTTTACATCGATGTAATCATGCCAAAATACTAGCCAACCAGAGCATGTGCATTAAATGTCAAAAAATGGGTGTGCGATGGATATTAGAATTTATTTCAATTTATATTTCATTTTCTAAAAGGAGATTTAATATATGGTATATGTATCTGTACATATGGTTTTTCAGATCGTGTAAAAAGGGCAAAGGGGAAGCGTAGGTTTTTTTAAAGCTTGCCAGTTGTTGGATGCATGTACTTTATAAAATTGGTTTGCTTACTGAGAAAGAGGAAAAAAAGAATAGAAATCTAGCAGTTGAATTAAAAGTTAAAAGCAAATAACCTTGGAATGTTTTTTTAGAGAAATATCTTGTTTATTCTCTTTTTATTTCCCACTTTATATAATTTCGATAACTAAGGCTAGACAAAACTGTATCGCATCTTTGCTTTCTGGCTGTTGATTAAAATGTCATATTTGTTAAAGAGACGAATGATGTGATATGGGTTATTGTAATATTTGCTCTCAGGTTTAGGATGGATGGAACTCTTTTTGCTTTCTAACACTGGAGCGACGGTATCTGGCGTTTTTGAATTTTAATGCTGAGCTCTCCCGTCTGCATGACATAGACATATCAATCTTTTTGTTTCTTTAAAAGGTAAATGTAAACATTTTCTCAGGAAAAGCTCATTTGAGATGCATCATCTTGTTACGCGAGGTTTCCTGCCAGATCGAGTGTGTTTTGGCTTAGCTGTATACCACAGTGCCGCCCTCGGTGCGAGTGACTGTGTTTCTGCTAGCTGTATACCACAGTGCCGCCCTCGCTGCGAGTGACTGTGTTTCTGCTAGCTGTATACCACAGTGCCGCCCTCGGTGCGAGTAACTGTGTTTCGGCTATCTGTATACCACAGTGCCGCCCTC
>JAABNY020000046.1:20053145-20077729 GCA_015164015.2 Brevimyrus niger
GCGGGGGGCTGGGGGGTGGGGGGGGGGGGGGGTGGGGGGGTCTTCGTTGTCTTGGGGTTGGGGTGGGGGGGGGGGGGGGGGGGGGGGGGGGGGGGGGGGGGGGGGGGGGGGGGGGGGGGGGCGATGGCTGCGAACCAGGCTCGGGGCTTAAAGACGACTTTCAGCGCGAGGAGGATGCGGCCCTTGCCGACAGCCATGCGAAGGATGAGTAGGGAAAAATTGAGCAGAGAAAAGCAAGAGAGAGGAGCCCCTTTGCAGCTGTTGCCTCCCAGTGAGCATTCAGTGGGTGTGTGCTCTGAAAACAGCCCCTGCCCATCCCTCCACACACCCCACTAATTATGCTGTCAGGCCTGGACGTCAGGGTCCTGCAGAGGGGACACCATAAGAACAGTGGTGGAGGTAACGCTGACTATTCTCAGCATTAAGCCTGTAATTTTTCCGCATGGCAAATGATCACGTTGGCCGAGTCAGTTGATGGAGAGGATTGGTTCTTTGCTGTATGAAAAAGCCTTTTAATAAACAGGTGCCGGAACGGAGCCCGTTTTGCCGGAACGTTGCCAAAGCTCGTTCAAATCACCGCCATTGGATTCGGATGGGGAATATTACGTGTGAAGTTTAAATCCATCATTGTCTCAGCAGGGCTAGCATGATTGTTGCTATGGTATCGGAGATGAAGTGGAGATGTGGGTCAAGCCAACATTGAAGTAGAATTTGCAGGGAGCACAGTCAATATATTTATAACAGTGTTAAAAACCTAGAAAATATGATGTGCAATACAATTTGAAAAACTTTAGACATTTAGACAAGCACTCTATGGCCTCCAAATATCATATAACAGGCCATCTTTGGGACAGTTGATGTTGTTGCCGTGCATCTATCCAACAGCCCATATCGAAGATGGTGTTGGGCACTATCAATATCTGTTAGAGCTGATCAAAAGGTGCCTTAATTCTGCGAACCTGGTTGTATGGTTGACGTCATGCCAGGTTCTGCTGCAATTCTGGTGGGCTGGACCTCGTTTCTTCTGCCAGGTCCGGCGAGTGTCGCTTTTCTGTTCCTCATCCCATTGGGCTGCTGTACCACAGTCATTATTTACGTGACAGACCAGAGGTGATGGACCACGGAGAAGCATAACAAAGCCCCAATTTTTCACGCACCATCTGACTCTGCCTCTGCCGGCTAAGGGGGCATTTTACACAAGCATTCATTCTTTGTTGTGATACGATTACATGTGCTAAGATTTCGGAGCTATATCAGTAGAAATGTTTTCTTGATTCCCAGAAGAATAATGAAAATACTACTCTTAGTTCTGAAGTACAGCGTACTTATGCTCATGAATAATTTGTACATTGCCTCTGGCTACGACTCAATTGGAACAATTCCATAAATAAATATGTATAAAAGGCCAACTGACTAAACAATGGCGTGTGGAAGAATTTGTAACCTGGATGACCTGAAAATAAATACATTTCTGAGAACAGATTTATGTGAAGTATTATCTGCCTCTTTCCTTTGGGGGAAAAATGTCTACTAAATAAATGCAAATGAAATTCTCAGCAGTAAATTCTTAATATTTAAATACGTCAATACTTTAAATGCATGAAATGTGTAAAATATGTTTGCATAATATTCTCTTTTTTAGTATTCGGGCAACACGTGAAAAATGAGCGGTTGCTACGATCTCATATTAATGGCCTTTGTCACCATCTAGTGGTAAATACGAATCGCATGTCAAGTTTGAGATGTTTTGAGATGATCAAACCACGAAGACAAAAATAAAGGCGAATAACCTTCATATAACCGTCTTTAAAATCACGGGAAAGAGCTAAAAGAACCCATCACTGCTAAGGACTGGGAGTTATTCAAGAACCTGTCTCCAGGATTTAAACTGAGCAGAGATCACCCTACTTGCACACTGACCCCAATCTCTTTAATTATCTTACTTACTGGTATAGCCTTAAGCCTGTTCCTTTTACAGCGCTGCAGTGCACGTCTACATCAGGCAGCCAGAAAAAGAGAGAGTGGCTAACAATTTTGCTCCTTTTATCCACTGGTGAATGATTCGGCAAAATCAACTCCATAGGATGCCCTCAAAATTGGTAAGAGCAGCAGTGCTTGGATGGCTTTCTACCATTTGCAACAGAAGTGTACTTTTCTGGTATTTACAACACATAAAAAAGCTTATTTATGAAGTTATGGAATTAATTACAGTAGATCATGCGCAGGAACTTCCTATGAGAGTTTTCATTATAAACGCAAATATATATGATTATTCGGTTAAAAGCTCTTTTAATGTTAAAATAAAAGGGCTATAATTAAAATTTAAATGTAGTATGGTTCTTGGCATTGATAAAAAATTACAAGCAAAATTACTGTTTTATTTATGTTTTTTTATTTAAAAAAAGGCAGATGAATTAAAGAGAACTCTGCTCTCCAGTGACTTATGTAGGTTTACAAAATTTCTTGATTTTGTATTTATTTTTATTTTGTTTTGCAAATAAGTATGGTCACTGCTCATTTTGAGTTGACAGTTGGAATGTGAAATTGTGTGTATGGTTCTTGTGGGTTTAAACTTTGAAGAAATAAGCTAGCAACAAACTAATCAATTTTAAAAAGAAACAGTGGAATCCTGACAGATAAAGCCGTTGCATGACTGTGTTATGAAATATGGGCCTTTGGGTATGCAAGTTCTCTGCTTACCTGTGCATAGAAAATGCAGAGCTTAATGTGTCAGTCAGACTAATACCCGGGAACCTTAAATCCCAGGGTAACCTTTATGTTTGGCCCTTTCACCGCCCACTGATGGGTTTCTCCTACAGATTGATTGTGATGGCAAAGTCTATGATGATAAGAAGTGAATGTTTCTGTTCTCTAGGGAGCTACTTGGACCGAAGAACCACCAAGTGCTTCAGTTAAAAATGCTATGCCTCATCTCAGTGGCCATAAGCCAAGGATGGTCGCTAAAAATGGCAGCAATTCAAAACCACCTGACCTCTATCTGTCAACAGAGTCTAGGGAGAAGGCGGGGGCTCGGTTTACAGTCTCTAAAGCCCCCCAATGGGGCTTGGCACTCAATGGGGCTTGTCCGGAGAGGGACCATCAACCCCCCAGACGGCCACTGAAGTTGGCCCCACTGGAGTTCAGTAGAGAGTCCCAGAAGCAGAAGCTCAAGGAGGGTATGCAGGAAACCACTGCCAGTGCAAGGCAGCCGCAGGCGAAGGAGCGTGAGGCTGTCCTCAGGAAGGCCAAGCCGAGTGCAAAGAACTGGTCTCCCAAGTCCCCTGATCACTCTTCCCACAAGACACCTGGACAGCCCCCCAGGGCCCAAAAGTCCACCAAGTCACTCCTGCCGGCATTCCAGGTCAAGCAGAACACTGCACCACTGACAAGGGATGTCCCCCTCCCCCACAGGGCCCCTTCCCCTGAGCTCCACACTGGAGCTCCTGGCAGAGTTGTGGAGCAGGGCAGGCAGGAGCCCGTCGCTCGGCCGGATGCCAGCCTGAGGTACCAGAGGCTGCGCAGGGCTAAGGGCGTCGATGGAGACCAGAACAAACCCAAGACATCGACAGCTGAGGATGATGGAAAGCTGCCTGCGAGGAACCCTATGGGCCAGCGCACGGAGACGATGCTGAAGGAGGCCGGCTGGATGCTGGAGCGGTCCAGGAAGCCGGGTCACAAGATAGAGAACCTGAAAAAGCCCGGAAAAGCCACCTTGGACAATTAAGCATCATCTGTCACTCAAGTACAGCCATGGCTGCTAGGGAACCAATCAAAGGAAGCACATTTTAGTTTTTTCGCTTTAAATGTCTGTGCATTACACTATCCATCCTATGCGGGGTTACTATTAATAAAGATTTCATATTAAAGTATTAGTCATTTCTAAATTCTTACCACAGATAATTACATGGAGTATTGAGATAAATATGGGTCACTGAGAAAGGCAGACGACTCTATTAAGGGTAGATGACATTTCAGAAGGAGGACCGGGGGACATTTGAATAATGAAGCAATGAGGCCAAGCGGCTATTTGAGACAAAGAGGACCAAATGTTAAAAATGTTGCTCAAGATGAATTAGTTGCACATTAGGGAATGTGAACTCTATGAAATATTAAAGTAAAACTCTTGATCAATAAATGTGTTATTGTGAATGTTAATATTATCAAACCTGTTAGAGCTTATGCTGGTACCAGATCCTCAGGGCAGATGCTCCGTCTGTTTTACCTATAGGAGGTTTCTGGGATTGTGGCACTTTTTTAGTGACCGTGGTTTGTAACCAACATCCATCCATCCATCCATCCATCCGTCCATCCATCCATCCATCCATCCATCCATCCATCCATCCATCCATCCATCCATCCATCCATCCATTTTCTGTAACTGGTTATCCTATTCAGGGTTGTGGGGGGTCCAGAGCCCATCCCGGGGGCTATGAGCACAGGGCATACAGTAGTACAATCCAGAACAGGGCGCCAACACACTACAAGCTATACTCATCAGAAATTCCATATACAAACAAATAAAAACTAGAGATTTATCTTCTATTTCATCTGTTCTAAATTTACCAACAATAGCTACAAAACGATGCCTGGTGAGTATAATAATGTGTGGGTCTGACACCATAGCACCCCGTAGAGTATTGTGGAGAGGTGCATGGTGAATCAGTAGGTAGTAACGTCTCACGCCTAAAGGTGGGTGCCAAAATTGCTGGTAGTGTATGATGGGGTACATGTATGTCCCCAGCCAAGGTGCCCTCTCCCCCGGCTATGTGCCCTGTGCTGCCTGGACAGACTCTGAGTTCTCCTGCAATCCTGCCCAGGATTAGTGGTGGATGGCTGGATAGATGGTATTTGAATTATTGAAGAAATACAAGATTTTTACTTTTTATTCACATCTGGCTCTTCTAATTATACAAGGCTCAGTTTGGTTTTTTTGCAAAAAGAATCAGCTACTGGAACATTTTCTTTTAATGGTTTTCATTTTAGTTAATTTATCGCAGTGTCTGTATAAACGCCTCACCTTTTCTGAAAGGCTGAGAAAATGACTGTCCGGGGCACTTATGTGATGCCTGATCGGTGTCTGATCTGCGCATTACTGCCAGTCTCATTGAGGAAATGTACTTAATTCAATTTCCATAATTTTACACATTCGTAGATTCCCAACATTCAAGCTGGGTAAAGTTCATGTAGATAAATCAACCCTAATCAATCCTGAGGTTAAGTCAAATGGGCTTTGTTGCTTTACCATCCATAGGCAGTAAAGAGCGGCATGAAATAATGTTCACCCAGGACCACAGTGCAGCATACAGACGGTGGGTGATGGGGGCGGGGGGTTCTCTGGGTCTCCCCACACAGTCCAAAAACATGCCAAGGTGAGTTAGTGCTGATGAATCGTCCATAGGTGTGAATGAAGTGCCCGACCCTGGGTTGTTCCCAGCCTGTAGCATCTGGGATGGGCTCCGACCCGTCCACCCCGAATAGGACAAGCGGTTTCAAAAGATGGATGGGTGGGTATAAACCTGGCTCGAGCTAAAGCACTTTTATTGGGCTGCCATTCACTGGCTGCTGCCTGATGCAGCCCGATCCTACTGTCTCCAGAAGCCTCAGAGGCACATTTGGCAGATGCCTCACCGCACCCAGCCTGTCACTGAAAGCGCAGATATGCCGGGAGACATCGGCACCGTGCTCCATGCCGCCCGCTGCGGCTATAGTTAGACGGGACGACGACGGCTGCACCCCGCCCTCACAGACGGACACGCGGCACCCTGTGTCTCTGTTCCCTGTAAGCAGCGCGGAACACACTCTTGTGGTGTGTTGCAGTCGTCTTTAAATGCTCAGCCTCACTTCACGACGCCCTACAAGCTGTCCAATGGCCATAATGCATGGCATCGAAATGGATTGATTTCATGTTCAGCAGTTCAGCTTTCAGATCCTTTTTGAGAGTACGGAGTTGTCAATTCAGGCTTTTTGCAGAAGGGGGCGCCTGAGAGGCTCTGGAGCTACCTTACTGGAGGTGAGACTCCTCCAGTCAAGGATTTGATGTTATACCAATACCAAGGATCATTCCTTTGTGATAGTACACAACCTATAGCTAACCTAACCTATAGCTCCCAACGAACAAACGATGAACTATATCGCAAATCCACACTTTGTGTTGCAAATATTTGATTAACGTTACCATGGACATTTTCCTTTAATTAAAATAGACTAATTACTAGTGTTATTATAGTTTTAGAGTGAATAGAGTGGAATCATGTTAATCCTTTGGAATTACAGAATATCATTATTAGTCTGGTGGTCCACAACTGATAACAAGGACTAAGCATGAAAATGAATGAGAAAGGGAAGTCGATCGTCCTCCCACATTCATATATGCACATCCCCGGGGGTGTGGACGTCCACCGTGGGGACAGATGGACATGCCGGTCAACGTACCGACGTGTGGGTTCCCTAAGCACCATGCCTGGCTCTCTGAGCAGCACTTCTGCTCGGTGCCATAAAGAGACAAAAATATCCAGAAAGTTAGTCTATAATTGGACCGAGCACCGTCTTTTTTTATGCTGGAGAGCCACCCAGTGAAACCCTACACTTTGACTGTGGTTCCTCCCATCTGAACCGGCCGTCCGGAGGATGCCGCAGAACCTCACCTCGCTTTTGACAAGGCTGCGCACCGGATCCTGGCCCTGGATTAATCACCAAGTAGGCCTTTCCTTCTGATAGAAGTGACCAGCAGTTTGGGCTCCCTGGGTGTGTGCCTCCGGAAAATGCTGTGATCCCACTTTTTCTGGAAGCGAGTGTTCATGTAGGAGGGGAAGAGATTCGCGGAGCCCTCCAGTCAAAGAGGAGGGTGGTTTACAATCCAGGTAAGAAGCATTGCTTGCGTTTCTTATTATCGCGCCACTGAGAAGCATTTTCTTGAATCGCTGTGATCATTTGTCAAAGCTGTATGCTGCTGCATTTAATTAAAGGGCGTCACTCCGATATACGTGGAGAAGTCTGAGCATCGGTCAGGTGCACTGGGGATTGGGGGCAGTTCTGGCTGCAGTGGGGAAGAGGGATGTTATTTGCATTTTTGTCTGATCCTTGATGGAGAGGCGTGCTCTGGAATAGGCATCCGCAGGCCGGTCCCAGGTGTGTCATTGCTTGTAGGAATGTCCATCTTGCCAAGTGATCAGGGAGGAAGGCACAGTGGTGGGAGTCAGACATGCACTGTGAAAGTTTGATTTAACTTTAAGTCGGTTTTCAAAACTGTCCAAAACGCAACATAAAATTAGCTGCTCGCTTGCCTCCGACACACTGCATCCTAATGGACGCAAACGTCAATCAAAGCTTGCGTGTCTGTGGTCTTCATTGAGACAGTGATGGAATGGGGTCATGTGATATCTCAGCCTTATAATCTCCCAGCAAAGATCACATCTCTCATTTTTTTTTAATGTTTGAAAATGTGTCTGTAGTTACCTCATTTTTGCAATCTTCACATCTCCTGAGAAAGCAGAGTGTAATGGTGTTTTCCAAAGAGAGCTGGGGTGGGTGGGTGTTTCTGGAAAATCGGGCTTCACTGTTAAACACATTTATGTTTTTTTGTTATTGTACTTGACGATGCCTTTTTAAGAGTTTAAACTTTTTCTTTGTATATACAGTATATACATTCTCAATTTAGCATTGAAGGACACAGTACTATCAATAAATCACCTAGACAGTAACCACTCAGAAAATTACAGCCTCGTTTGAAATACTGATGAAAAACTGAAAACCACGTTTGCATATCGGTCTGTGAAATATGTTATTTACAGGGCAGGCACACGCAGCACCGCCTGCATGCCGAACCTGTGATCTGGCCTCACCCAGCTACTGTCGGCATGCATGTTAAGCTCATTAAGCTCGGCAGGCGCATGTTTGTAAGAAGCTACAATATTTCTTGCAGCATATTTTGTAGACATACATTTTCCAAAAGCCCAAAGCTTCCTTAAGTGAAAAAACGTGTTGGGGTCATTAAAACTCTCAGCTTTGATTTTCAGAAAGATTTCGCTGAGTATGGGTTGTAAACAAAAAACTTGATTTCAGAGACAAAAGTAGTTTTAAAGGGAATCAATGTCAATACATGTCAATTAAATTGCATTGTTCTACAAACTGAATTCACATTCCCGATTAAAATTTTGCTGTTCTGTATCTTTTCTTTCAATGTTATATCTCAGAATGCATACATGTTATACATGTTTTACAGTTATATAAGTCACAAACCCTGATTGCCCTCTAAATAATCTTGACCTTTCACGGCATAGTGAGCCAGTTAAAGCTAGGGGGTCTTATGTATCACATTCATAAAATATTGGCTTTACGTTCCATATCTACAGATTTGCCTGCCTACTAATCCTAGCCAGATCTAGATAGTAAATACAGCATTAAACACCGTCTTCAATGTTCAATACAGATAAAGGAAACGCAGGTTATGTCGGCGTTCTGGAAAAGATGGGTGTTTAGTGGCTGTTCAGCCCCTGCCTGGTGATGCATTGCTGCTCTAGCTGACACGTTCTCTCCAGTTCTACCCACTCTTTCCGCTTCCTGCTACGCATGAAGGGTCATTATTAGTAGCTGAGCTTAACAGATAACTGCATTTTGGGAAGGCATGAATAATGATTGTGATAATGAGTGTGAATTGCTTGATGACTTCAAAATGTATAGATTGCTGTGGAAAACAGATATTTTTTCTGCATTTTCTCCTACATAAATGGTGCAGAATGAGTGGAGGTCTACCATGACATACAACACTCACAATAAGTCTTGGGAGGCTTACTTAATTCAGTAAAAATATTGCAAATTGATTGATTTCATCACAGAAGTCCATTGATAAGTAATGTTTAACATATTGGCATGGATCTTCCACACAGATGTTTTTTATATCATGCGTAATTCTTTGTCTGACGGTTCTGTTCTGTCATTTTGCTATTAATTGCAATTGTAGCCATTGGCCCCCAAAGGGAATACTAAACACAAATGTTTGGTGTTTTATGTTATTACAAAGGTGTTACTAATTAAAGAGCACCCAATGGGACTGCTCATCAATTAACTTTTTAACTCAGAAGAGCTCTTTTTGACCTATGTATTTGGGTTTCAATTTCTTAATACTTCTGTGGATTGTAATGTAATATATCTTTTTTGTAAACAAATGAATAAAGTAATACATTATGTTAAGCATTATACATTTATAATGCTTTTCCTGAATTAAGCAACCATCCCAAGACTGTGCATTTACCAATTTACTAATTACAGTTTCTGGTTATTAGTCTCCATACATGACCCAGACACCAAAGGCATTCAGAAAGATAACTGACTGAATATATTTACTGTCTTTACTGAAGCTATTCTTTATGCTTTCCAGACCTCAAAGCAAACATTGTTGTCCTTTTTATTGCCACCTGTCATGTGTCATTAGTTTTCTTTCCCTCTTTTTAAATCATGGTGGATGTAGGAGAGATTTGAGTATAAAGGTTTGAAGCTCTTTCTAGAACATCTCCCCATTTCCTCTCTGTTGGGTGTGGGGGATGATTTTTCTGAAAGGCCAGCTTTTCCTCCCAGTGTGTGCAACTCCGCTCTCTTTAACAGATCAAAGTCCCCCCAAAATGTGGACTTTTGACCCTCAGAGCAATTTGAAATGCATTCAGCACACATACTGTGCTGTAAGTGCGTTACTCGGCGGCGGCCTGTGAGCACCATTCAGTGTTACTTTCTTAGTTTATATAGCATGGGAGTGGCAAAACCACATGATCATAGGTTATATACACCAAAGCCACACATAAATCTCCCAAACGACAGCTATCATAACCTTCTGATGACAGATATTTCATATATTCTTCTGATAGCTGCACATCTCTGAAAAAAATTAAATTTATATACAAGATGATGTGATAGTAGGCATGGACGCAATGATCATTATCAAATTTGCTGGTTATTTGACAGGAGAGATGAATACAGTTATACTGTTTCTAAATGTGATTAAGAAACACGTCTTTGAGATCAGTTTTGGTTTATTGTGTATATTTTCCTATAGTTAAATACTATAATATAACTCATTTTGATATAGCTCAAACACTGTAGAGACTGACAGGATACATCTGGATTCAGTTGCCTTAATATGTTACTATTCTTATCCACCAATGAAAATGTTCCCACTTGTTCTGCTAGTTTGGTAAAGAATACATGTATTTTGTTTATAGTTTCCCACAGAGACAGTAGTGCTGTAATATTTCCTGTAGTGTACATTTTCTACAGATTATTAAAATCTGGAAATTCAATACCATCCTAATATTGTCAGGTTAACAGCTTGATTAGATATATTTTCCAATTTCATCAATGTTTCTGTAGGGGGGGGCGTTGATGGTCACCGCAGATTCTGACAGGAAAGACTTTGAAGAAACCCAAGATGGTATTTCGACTGGGACTTAAGATTTCTCAGGTCCTAGTCATCCTTGTACTGACACTGTCAGCAGCAGATACCCAGAGGGCAGGTAAGGCTGATACAAAGCGACTGTCACAATGAACGGCTGATGACTTGATTCATGCATATTTACTCTGCCCAAGCTCCTATTGGGGAGCTTCAGTCTAGGTACATCAACCGTGAATGAGCCAGTTGTGGAAAAGAACGCTGGCCTGTTTATTGGTCATATTTAAAGCCAGCACTTAAAAGATAATTAAGTTTATTAATTTGTGAACTTTTTAGTTGTTCTGATGTCACTGAATAGGTAATCCCGAGATTCTATTTGTGGAAGGATTAAGTGAAGAAAATGAAAACCACATATTGTTGGTGTTTTGAGAATTTATTTGAAATTAGTGATAACTCATTATAATTACAATTATCATGAACTATAATTATAAAGAATCCATGTCAGGGGAGACACTATGAGCTATTTCAGGTTTTACAAACTACTTTATAACCAAAGGGCTACTATGCTTGGATGAATAGTTCAGTTCTTCTTGTGCTGGTTTGACAGGTTTGATTGTTTTGTTTATTGAAAGACTCGTCCAGCTGTTTCACATTAACTTTAGTGACACATGAGACTGACCAATCAGCATGCAGCAAGAGCCCTGTGCTAAAGTGAAATTTAGCTCTTTTTAATTGAAATGGTTAGTTTAAGAACCCTGTAGTAACTCATAGTGTCTCACCTGACATGGATTAGGTGGTCACCCTAATTATAATCATTCATAAAGTAATGTTTTCCACAAAACAATGTAAGTCAGAGTTAACAGATAACATGTGTCTAATGGTATTTCTTTTCGCCCTAGGCTGTAAAAATGTCCATTATGACTTGGTGTTCATCTTGGATACCTCATCGAGTGTTGGCAAGGAGAACTTTGAGAAAGTCAGACAGTGGGTAGCTAACCTCGCGGAATCCTTCGACATCGGGCCGGATAAAACACGGGTGGCCGTGGTCCGCTACAGCGACCGACCCACCACCGAGTTCAATCTTGGGAGGTACAAAACCCTGGAGGAGGTCAGGAGGGCCGCGAGGAGTATAAAGTATATCGGAGGCAACACTATGACCGGAGACGCCATCAGCTACATAACCACCAACATCTTCACGGAGCGCGAGGGAGCCAGGCCTGCGGTGCTGGGCATCCAGAGAGTGGCCATCCTCATGACGGACGGCCGGAGCCAGGATTATGTGCTGGAGCCCTCCAAGGCGGCCCATGAGGCTGGGATCAGGATGTTTGCCGTGGGAGTCGGGGAGGCGCTCAAGGTGGAGCTGGAGGAGATCGCCTCCGAGCCCAAGAATGCCCACGTCTTCCATGTCTCTGACTTCAACGCCATCGATAAGATACGGGGAAGGCTCAGGAGGAGGCTGTGTGAGAGTAAGTACTGTATACCAGCCTTGCTTGAAACTGCGATGGATTTCTGCACAAATATAATGCAGCAATATATGTGCTGTGATAACAGAGAACAAAATCTACTGTTCCTTTCAAACCAGGGGTCACAGACATGGTGCCCGCGGGCACCAGGATGCCCCCAAGGACCACATGAGTCGCCCGCGGACCTGTTCTAAAAACAGTACAACTCACCAGTGAGCAGCGTCTAAAATAGTCATTGTTGATAAAATCGCAAATGTGATCAGTGTCTTCACATAGATGAGTATCATTAACGGTTAATAATATATAACTAAAGGTAAACAGAGCAAATTTGTTGTTTAAGAAGAGTGTATCAAACTGGTAGCCCTTCGTATGGCTCTGTACCGAAATGGTTGGTGACCCCTGCTTTAAACAATCACATTACTGAGCCACATTACAAAAGTAAGATGTTTCTATAAGAATAAGTAATTTAGGGAGAGTAGATCAGTGTTTCCCAACCTGGTGCACGTTGCTGCTCCCTTCCCAGCTTCCTGTCAGATGGTCCATAACATACAGACACGAATACAGGTGGGAGCAAGTTTTAGGGTCACTTCACAGGGTTGGTCAGCACCCCTGGAGGGACTGGCCTTTACAGACCCTTACTCAAGGGCCCAACGGGGGCATTGAAGTCATGGACACGATGTCCTAACCAATGAGCTGCATACCAACGCCCCAGGTGCTGCGATGACATTTTTAATAAAAATGACATTTTTAGATGTGATGCCATTTTATAGGTGACATAAATATAATGTGATTTATCTGTAAGCATTATCTCCAGACAGAAGTTAAATGTTACTTTTTCCTGTAGATTTGCCCATCAGTGTCACCCAAAAGGCTGATCCTGCCTTCAGCTCAAATATATATTTTTTTAATTCTAATAAACAGCATTTCACTTCAGATACATATTATTGCAAATTATTTTTTAGTTTGCAAGTATTAGCTCCGGTGTGCAGTGTGTGTGGTCAGAACGCGGCCCCTGTTATGTCTTAGTGCTCCTTTCTCTGAGTTGTTTCTCTGTACTTGTATGACCTGGATTATGCAGCAAGTTTCTTACTCTTCTGTAGTTACAGGTTGCCTTTCCAGGGCCTTGTTTTTTTTCTTAACAATTTGCATTGAACACTGAGCACCTACACCTAATATTTTAACAAGAGCGCCGACTGGTAACTGAATAAACCATCCACCAATAGAGATTTAAATGGAAAGAAAAACTTCCTTTCCACTTTGCCTTCTATTCCTGATCTGACATGTCAAGCATGCAACTTTAGTCAGAAGGATATATGTTCGTGGGCAGAGTAAGATGGTAAAAGCCCGGCTCTGCGTCTGATTACCTTTGACCGTGATATTTTTGTGCAGTGGTGTGAGGGGCCAACTTATTTTCGTCCCAGCCCATTCCATGTCCGCGCCTGTACTTTTGCAGAAATAATGAGGGCATAATGACTCAAATTAGTCACTGCACCAATGAACCATAAAACGAACAGTAAATGCCTGTAACCAAAATCCAAGAAAAAATAACTTGCACATTGAGAAGGATGCAGCTTGAGCCAAGCTTAAGTGACACAGATAGTTTAGGGTTAAACCATGTCAGTGGCCTGACATGGGTTACGCATTCCTGGCTAAAGTTAGCTAGCTTGGAAAGGAAACGTCCTTGAGGTCTTATTCAAAACAATACGGTAGCCCTAAAAACCACATAGCTGTTGCACACGGGATTTTACAGTAAATTATAATAAATGCAAGCAACACTACATCGTCCCCTTAGTAATGAACATTTGAACTGTAGAGACAGACTCAGACCGTATTATGCAGATTCCTTATTGCAGGTAGATTCTTTGTACTTTATTTAAATTACTAGTAGATAGGGATTAATAGGGAAGGGTTTGAGCTTGGAAAAATAAGGCTGCTAGTTTTAATGCCCCCCACCCTTGTTGGACTGTGCTTTGAAGAGGCAGACACCCTCCTCAAATTTTTGCCTCCTTGAAAAAATCTAACTCGTCAAGATTGTGAAAAATCCAGTGTAAATGTTTGCATTCGGCTATTGTGGTTTAGCTGCTGCAATTCAGCATATGGTCAAAGGGTACCATCAAATCCAGGGCGAGTGTGTTGTACTGTGTCCATGCCATCTCCCCTTTCCAGTATGTAATCTCTTGGACACTCTACACTTAAAGATGCAAATCTAAGAATATCGGTGGCACAGGGAGGAACTTGAATGACCAAGTTATTTCTGTTTGGAAAATTACAGTTCTAATGTTTCAAGTATGTCTTGTTTCCTTTGCATTTTGCACGTATGAGCTTTTTGCCTCGTAAAACCACGGCCACCCCACAGCACACGCATCACAGACAATCTCCAGATTGCTGACATTGCTGAGATTGCCTTTCGATGGTTTACCTTGTCACTTTCTCAAAAAGCGGATTTGTGTTAGACCTGCTTGTAATTAAAGAATGGTCGGGGTAATGCAAAAATGTCAAACAGATTTTTTGACTGTTTTAATTAAGTCATTGTATTTTGAATTTTGTGAGGTCGATACTTCAGCGTGCCTTTGTTTTTAACTTACTCTTAAGGATTGTTAGATAACTAAATGCAATATTTTCAGATCTCTATTGATTTTATATGTAAAAGCATTTCTGCTCATGCTGATTAGTAACATAAGTATTAATTATATATTAATTTGAGCAGTTTGGGTGTCATGACCCCTGTAAATTAGCTTTAGGCTGTTAAATCTTGCTATGTTTTTCATTGCAGGAGTTGCTTGTTATAACTGTATTATAAGATAAGGAGAAAATAACTTGTAAATAACTTTTCTCAAAGTGTAGTATTTCTGGCAAAGTTAAATGAACCAGATTGGGATACAAACTGAATTCCTTCCAGAATGTAAGAAAGAGAGATTGACTTGGATTTAAAGAGGACAGAAAATGGGAAAATCTACCAAACATTGTACCAGCTTCACCCTAGCGAGTCAGTAGTGGGGTTGTGGCCAAGGGTTTGCTTTTGTTTTGATTGGCTGGTTCTGCATCAGAGTCTCTGCGTTTTTAGTCTGAGCAGATCTGTCCCAGAGGGACACCTGAGAGACAGAAATGTATGAGCAGAGCCGGGGAGGCCGTCAGCCAAACGTCCCCTGTTCTTAATGAAGGCTGATTTAGCCTGAATATGCAAAATGCAAAAGCAAGCCAAGAAGTGGAATAATTACAAAACACACATAGTAGAGAATTGAATGGAAAGTACTCTGATATTTAGGAACTCTTACTCTTTAAATAAATTGTATGTCATTTACCATTATTAGGCGGTGATTTATTTTTCCACAGTAAACATTTTCAGGGATGTGAAAATTTAAGAGAAACAAAAAAATCTTTATAAAAACAAAATCACAGTGAAGTGAAGTCTCTTGAACCCAACAAAGCCCTTTTTATAGCTGTGATTAAAGAAAATTACAGACTCTGATTGTATATGATTGTCAGATAGAGGCAGCCAGTGTGGTTTGAGAGCCTGCCTGGTTATTTTCTCCACTGCACACATTGAGGAATGAGGAAAAAGGACTTAAGTGAAGTGCACTTGTACAAGTGAGTGGAAGCAAGGCTCCGTCAGATAGCTGAGAGCCCCACATTTGGGAGGACGGGGAGGGGGGAGGAACAGAAACACTCTTATCCAATAAGGTCACTTCCTTTCAGACAGTCTTTTATTATAGGCCAGAAAGACCTCATTGCCGGCAGACAGCATCAACTGTAAGTCAATCAACTAATTATATAAAAAAATATATTAATGAACCGTATTTAAGGTCAAAGTGAACCTGATCCACAGAGAATCACAGTTTAAAAGGGTGGGAGACTTCTATTCCTAGAAAGTACAGTTTGAGACGTTCATTTAGCCAAAGTGCTGCATTTCACCGGTGGAGCTTCAGATTTACTCTGCCACTGAAGGCACTCTGTCCCTGGTCAAGGTGACACCCTGTCAGCCCACCGCGACCATAATTGGCGTTACTCTGCCGGGAGAACGAAAGGCTTGAGGCATCTGAGTTATCACTGTCCACCGCATAGACACTTCCTACAAACGTATTGGGGGCCCCAGTAGCCAGCCAGGTGGGATGTTGACGCCCGACACCGTGAGGCTCCCAGCGAGAAGGAGAAAGCCAGCTGGCAGGGGTCCGACAGGTGCCTCTCCGCCTGGAGTCCGCCTCGCTGAGTAGCGGTTGACAGCTAAGTGTGGTGCAGAAAATCAAAGTACACGTATCATAGAATTCATGAACAATACAGCATCATCCTTATCATCATCATTATTATTATTGTTGTTATTGTCGTTGTTATAATATATATAATAAACAATGCATATACTACAATTAAACAAGTCCGGTGAAGAGGTTATTGAGTACGGAGCTTGGATGGGTTGGGAATACGTGTCCTTCTTTGCCCTGATCCACATGTCGTTACGAATTACCTGCGAGGTGATGAAAATCAGTGCTAATAAAACATTACAGGCATAATCATTTTTTAAAAATAGAAATTTAGGTCACTAACCTTGGAGAGCATTGGTCCTATTAATGTTGGAGGTGGGTGTGATTGCTATATTTAGATCTTTAGACCTCACCCCACTCCCTGCCCCCCCCCCGGCCAGAGGTATGGTTATGGATAATTCCAAGGGACAGACGTGTCCGTTAAGCAGGTAATGAGTTTAGCAGGGATTAAAGTTTCCAGCAGAGCTGTCGGGGTGATATTGGTTGACGGCAATAAATATAAATGCCTGTGACGTGACCATCATCACCATCGCAGTGAGGACCCCAGATTTAGAAAGCACTCATCCGCCAAACATACTGCCTCTGGCTTCCACAGTCCGGCATGTTTTCCAAACAGCACATCGTCAGACCCGTGAACTGGATCCGGCCGTCTTTCTTCGGCGGCTGTATAAATGTCCCTCGCTGGCCTGGGGCCATCGGTGTTGGTTCTTGCATCTGGAAGTGACACCTCAATGTCGACGTTGAAGCTGTGTGACCTATGCCTGGGCGGCAATCTCTAGTCATATCTGTACACATTCTTTACAGTTACTGGAGGAAAAACTGACAAAATTCACTGGCTTTTTGCTCTCCTGTTCTCATTTTTCTTTCTTTTACACGCAAAAAAATACACATGTACAAAGATGAGCGTCTCCTACAGCTGAGCTGTCTTTCCTAGAATATAAACCAGCACGTGTTGTAGGTGATGGTGGTGCATGAGGCAGTGCTACCGTTCGGCAACCGGAGGGTTGCCGGTTTGAGCCCCGGGTCCTCCTCACCCCATCAAAGGGTCCTTGAGCAAGACACTGAACCCCAAATTGCTCCCGGTGAGCTGGTTGGCACCGCCATCGGTGTGAGAATGTGGGTATGAATGGTTGAATGTAAGGAATGTATTATAAAGCACTTTGGTTAAAAGCGCTATGTAAATGCAGTCCATGTGTGTAATGTACCTGTAAGTCCCTCATTATGTAATTGCAGTCACCCATGGCTGCGTCACACCATTTGGTAACCACACCGATTTTACAGCCAGTGTCTTTCTGTTGCCCTCAGATGTACTGTGTCCAAACATGAAGGTGCGGGAAGACCGTTTCAAGCCCAACAGCACCAGCGCTGGCCTCACCGAGGTTCCAGGTAAGGGATCTACACTGTTATCTATTCTCGGCCCTTTTTTTGTTATTTAGCCTATTATCATAACAATCAACAAGGGGTGGACAAAATAATGGAAACAACTAAGGAGACTACCTGTGGCCTGCAGAACAGCTTGAGTAATTCTATGAACAGATGCGGACATTTCAGGTCCAGAAAGTAAAAATCCAGCCCAAGATTTTGCTTTAACTAACTAGTTGAGTACCCTGCGACTGTGACTCTTTATATTCAATTGGATGGTTAAAACAAAATCCTGATTTGCATTTTTACTTTGTGGACCTAAAATATCCACCTCTGTCTATGGATGCTGTCTGGAACTGTGTGGGATGCTGGACTATTTTTCAAGACAAAAAACCTCTACATCTTAAAAGGGATAAAGGGCATGGAGATATACACTGTCCTCAAGAACTACCCCAGGTTCAATGTTCTTTAGATCTGGTCACTGGGGAGGCCGCAGAAAGCATCTGACTTTTCCCTGGTGTCCAGTCCCTGAATTTGTTTAGCAGTTTGTACGATGGCACTTATCATCTTGGACCATGGAAATGTCTTGAGAGATCTCTGCTTGCACTACAGCCATTGCACCTGGTCCAGCAAAATGGCATCATATTCTCTCAATACTATAAGCACATGTGAAGCAATAACCAGTTGCAGACCAACAGATACTGATGAAGGAATCCTTGGGCTTTTTGTTAAAGTAAACCTGCCAGGATGTAGGAAAAAAGGTGAAAAATGACTGATTAGACTCTCTGATTAGACTCGTTACTTTTTCCCCTTCTCGGGGGTCCTGGATTTGCAGCTCCTTGTACCAGGCTATATGTTTCTGTGCGTTTGTGGTCTCCAAACAGCAGCCCTGCTATAAATCCCAGCTCGTAATGTATGGGTTCTGTTGAGACTGGGTCACGGAGCTGCCGATGCAATTAGTAGTACATTCGGAGCCATACTTTGTTGTGTTTAACAGCTATTCTGATAAGTCTCTGTCTATCGCTGTCAGTGAGCTTCTACTTGAGACCACTGATCCTCTTTGTTCACCTAGTGTGTTTCTTGACACATACAATATTTAACAACCTAATATTGCTCGCCTTTGTAGCTGTGTTTCAAATTGCCTCAATTTCAAATGACTTTAAAGTTTAAAAAGGGTTAACTTTGTTGCCATGTGTTGCTTTTGTCTAAAAGGCGGCGTTGTTTTAATGTGCTGCTCGCGCTCTACAGATGTCAGGTGACTGCAGTTAAAAACATTTTGTTCTGGAGTCGAAGCAGTGCTTCACCAGAGAGGTAGGATGTTTGTCTTTGAACCACTGGGAACCGGAGTTCCAGCCACGCCACCCACTCGAAGCTTCACTGCTTTGTGAGAGCAAAACCAGATGTGGACAAATTTGTTTCCCGGCTGCGTATGTCGGGCTCACCTTAAATCCAACTGTCCGTCAGTACTCTGTGATGGATGGCCTGTGTCGCCCTGCAGATATCTACTTGAAATCGAAAGCCAGTTACTTTGTGAATTGCAGCTCCTAGCCATTGAAACTTTCTAGGGATTGACTCCCCTAAAGGAGATGGCACTGATCAGGGTCATCACTGCGGAAAATAGTTCTTCTGCAAAACAATGTTTTAAAAGTTTTCACAATGGCTTTCATATTTAGCCATGAAACCTCTAGTTTTAGTAAGTCTTCCATTTGAACAATGTTTTGGCAGCAGAATTAAGAAAATAAGAATATAAATTCCCATGTGATCATTCTAAATTTCACAATCAGACTAGAGCAATTTTCTGGTGAACTGATCTTTTTTATATAAATTTCATGCATGTTTAATGCATGCATGTACATATATTGTCAAAAGCTGAATGAAGTATGAGAGGTAAAGGAACTGTCTTTTTTCAGTCATTTCTTCATTCAGAAAATATGAATTCAGCAAAGATAGTAGAGATATCATTAAAGAAAGGAGATGGCTTCTGATTGCCCCCAAATCGGCCAGGACTGCGGCGGCTTGTGCTTGTTGTGGCGGTTGCCAGGAAGCTGGGGTTGGACTCTTCCGGAGGTCAGGGCCCATGGGCCACATGAAGCATTTCATCTGCTCAGCCAGTGCAGCGCTAATTATGTGGGAAGACGTTTATCTCACACCACAATATCGGAAGGGGAAGCTCGCCGCGGAGACAACCGACAAGGACGTCCAGACCGCCTCAGTCCATGTGCATGAAAAAATCTTGTTTTATTAAACGTTTTTATTATCATTACATCCATCCATCCATCCATCCATCCATCCATCCATCCATCCACCCATCCATCCGTTTTGAAAAACCAGTAACTGCTATGGTGAACCTGTGCCCATTCCTGGAAGGACAAAGTATATAGAAGGATACGTCCTGGACAGGATGTCTCTCTCTCTCTCTCTCTCTCTCTCTCTCTCTCTCTCTCTCACACACACACACACACACACATACACACACACACACAGAGCAATTTAGAGTCAGTATTTTACCTGATCCACATGCGGTCAACTTTGAGGGGGGAGGTTGAGTGACAGGGAGGAAGTCCACTCAAACTCTTCCCATGTTCTGCTGGACCAGATTCAAAGCCACAGTGATGTAGCCAGACGGTCCTGTGCTCGTTACATAACAGTCTTAGAGTTATTGCATATTGTTCATCACGCTGCAGCATGTCTGAACATTTGAAAGTACGACTTTGTATAAAAAGCCATGGATAGTGGAGTTACATGTCACCTTATGTTCCTCTAACCTGAATGCCTGCTGAAACTTGATTTTCAATGTCTATAATGTGTAGGATTCCACATGCGCAATCTTATATGAACTACTGTACATGACAAAATCCTGATATAAAAATTTAGAACATGTATAGATTAAATAAATCATTAACAAAATAAGAATTACAGAAGATTGGAAGCAATGCATTCAGCCTTGTCTTTCTAGAGAGACTCATAATATTACTTATAATTAATTTATAAGAGGCCCTTCTAAGCTGGGAGGTGTGAGGCATGCAGTATAAGTTGTAACCAATTTCTTCACAATGCATTCCAGAGGAACTTGGCTAGCTTGATAGACATAATGCAGTTAATCTGACGTCTTTGAATAACGGTAACGCACAATCTACGACCTTGTTCCCCTCTGACTGTAAGCCCAACGCAGACAGGCTCTCTGTCGACTGCAACCTGTTTGGTAGGTTTTTGGGGGTCATCTGCAGACCTGGCAATGCACCAAGGCCCTTTCCTTGTTAATTAAAGCCACCAGTGCAGACAGTGCGCAGATGTTACCGACTGCCCAGATAAAAAGAATCCACTGGCACTCTAGTTTAATTTCCCAGTTCGTTCCTCTGGTTTTTTTCATGAACAGTGGAGCTTGGGGTTTTAGCTGCCCTTTCAAAATAGCTTTTAGGGAAGATTACATGCTTTCCATCGCCAATCCAAATTACAGGTTTGCACTGAGATCATCCCAAACCGCTGAACAGAACCGAGTATATTTGCATAACGCACAGACCGATAACCACAGCTGGACGCGTGTTCCACATTCTGCCTGCTGCTTTTCGCA
Organism: Brevimyrus niger; assembly: GCA_015164015.2. NCBI lineage: Eukaryota > Metazoa > Chordata > Actinopteri > Osteoglossiformes > Mormyridae > Brevimyrus > Brevimyrus niger. Next base: position 20,074,176 of record JAABNY020000046.1, read on the forward strand.
AAAAGTCACGGGTAATACAATGGTGCAGCACCTGTGTCTCCCGCTCCAAGTGGTCCTGAGTCATTTGCATGTTTCATCCTTTATGGAGGCCTTTTGGGGGAACGAGCTGCTCAGATTCAGACGCTACAGAAAGCGTGGATGAATATCAGTTGCCGTAAATCATTTGTAGTGCCTTGTCAGTTTTGAAAGTACTTGGAGTAGCACTTCCAGGACTGTAGTGTTATTAAAAAAAAGTATTACTTGCCAACAGAGTTCTTAAAGTGATAGTATTCTTAGCCGGGTTCTATTGAACCAGTATCACAATGTATTCTCTGATGAGACTGCTAAGCACTTATGTAAGTTGTTCTGGCTAAGGGCGTTTGCCAAATGCCGTAAATGTAATTGTTCTTTTGGACTCTATTCTACTGAATTTTTCTGTACCCACAGCAAAATAATTATCCCCGTTTTGGTTATCAGATATATGTAGTTGTAATAAGTGCTGGTGCTGTCCTGTCTACCTCAGCGATATACTGTTCTCTTTACTGAACGACTCAGCTGGACACTACGTTGTATTATTCCAGAACACTTCTCTCATATTGACGTGTGACGAGCAAGGTCTACCGTTTGAACGAATACAATGTCGGATAAACACCACGTGGAGCTGTGAGGCATTCAGAATGAACGTGTAAACAATGACACGGGTAGGGCTACCTTAAGGTCGGCCTACGGAAATATGCTTCGGTATCAAATTAAGTGTGAGCTTAAGATGGCCAACAGGAAACCTATGAAATATGACATCCATCCTGCACGCGTGTGTGTGGGCGTGTGCACACCCAAGATTATTATTCTTAGCTTTTCTGAAAATAACATGAAAGACAAGCGCTGAAGGCTTCTGGTGTATGTGTCCTTTCCGTATTAAGTTATGTTTTTCTATTAACGGCAGAAGTATACCCTTGCATTGCAGTTGCTATTGGCAGTCGCATGTTTGTTGTGAAAGGGTGTGTCCTCATTGCACTACCTTTGGGTGCGGCTTGCCCTGAAAACCCCAGCAGATTTCTGTACCTTCTCCCTCTTGCTACAACACAAACCACAGTTCCACTGGCCCCCATAATTGTATGGGTGAGCTATTTTAAACGTCTTAAACCTTACAACGTAAAATTTATGGCTTTTGGCAGCGGATCTAAAAATTAAAAACACGAGGGTAATTAGTGGGACTGATACAAAGCGACGTCAAAGCAAAGCTACGTTCCACATGTTAGGTGATAATGTCATCTGAAGCAGTATGGGGAACGCCATAAACAAACTTCACACTTAAATCAGTGCTGGGTGTGTCCACATGATCCCATATCAGTCAAAACCAATTACTGCATGATTTAGAGACTTGTACTGTACTGCAAGTTGTGCGTGGCATGCTATAACTGAGATGTATTTGTAGACGTAAATGGTTGTTTAAATGTTGGCCTTTTCACATCTGGATGCCAAATGTGCAATGTGACAGCATTATATGTCCACCCAGTGAATTCAAATGGAGCTCTGAGAAAGGATTAGGAAGAAGGTCAGGCTTTAGAGTCCTGGTGCTTCCTGTCTTGCTGTATGGTTGCGAGATCTAGTGACGGGAGATGAAGGCTGGACTCCTTTGATACCGTGCCTCTTTGGAGAATCCTTGGGTACCGCTGGTTTGACTTCGTGTCGAATGGGCGGTCGCTCAGGATGTCCTGAATGAGGCACGTTACCTGCATTGTGAGGGAGCCTCAGTTACGGCACTACGGCCATTTGGCCGATTCCCTGAGGGTGATCCGGCCCACAGGATCCTCATTGCTGAGGACCCGAGCGGCTGGACCTGGCCAAGGAGACGCCTAGGTAACATTTGGCTGCTGCCGATGGATGGCCATTTCTGGAGGGTGGGACTGGACACTGTGCCGGCCTGGGGTGGGGGTGGACCGGGATCCTGAGGTGTTTCAATGTGGCAACCCGCTGTACCAGTGCCTCCTCCCTGACCCGATTCAGATCAGTAATGGAATATATTTCATGGACAATGAAAAGTTATTTTTGTATTATTTCACCCATTACAAACAGTACAGAAAGAGCTGGGGTCACATTGTGATCACAGACCAGTGGTATATTACAAAGAGAGCCCGATGAGGCTAACAGACAGACAGTGTATTACCTTTCGTTTTAGATCAGGCGCTGCTGCAGGAGAGATGGCGGAATTAGTGCGGTTTAATGTTTATAATATAATTTCAGGCTTGCTGCTAGAACAAAAGGGGCTGAAATGGCTGCTTGATGGTTTCCTTTTTAAAAGGCTTAAGCATCAGATTCTTCATCTGCTGGATGCATTAAACTGCAAATCAAACTGCTTTGTGTTGCAGAATTTACACTTGAAAAAATGTATGGCTCTATTATTTCAAAGCAATAGGTTCACAGATTTATGAATATCATTTCTCAGAGGGTAGTGTTTCCACCTTTGTCAAATCCATCCTCTGTACTTGCTGTACCACTTTCCGCTGGCGTGTCATCAGTGGCCAGGATCATTGCACATTTTCAAACAGCGAGGCTGTATTTATTTTCTTAATTTTTTCTGTTTTCAGGATTTGACCTCATGGAGTATTTTAACGTTCAGGATCTTTTGGGGACGAGGTTCGAACCAGGCCAAAGCTCCTATGTGCGGCTTGGGACCTTACCTGTTGTACAGAAAACTGAGTAAGTCAATGTTATATTAATTAACCTGAGCTTGTAAAACGAGTATTCTTTTGTCTAAAAAACAATCCTTCCCGTCACGATGGAAGCATAAAATGACATCATAAGTCGCCATATTATCTAAAAAGTTTATTTTACATATATAATAGGGTGCTTTTTAGGAAAATTCTTAGTGCAATTAAAATCCGAAAAAACTTAAATTCATAGCATAATTTAGATAGTACTAAAATGCAGTGTTTATAAAATTATTTAGTGCTATAAATCTTTTTTCTTAAAGTTAAAGCACTTAAAATGATGGAGGCTTTTAACTGGTTTTCAGTGATGTGATGTGAGTCATGCATGTGTGTGTGAGTCAGCTACCGGCCAAGAATGCGCAAAGTAGCTACATCGTCACGGTTTCCCTGTGTTGCGCGTCCGTGTGAAAGCGGCCTTTCCACAGCAGCCAAACGATGAGCTCATCACTGGCGGCCAGGCCTGAGAGCTGCTTGTTGTCCCTCATACAGTGAAGCACACACACTGTCGACGTGTCAGTGCCACTCTGGTATCTGTACACTGCCTTTAGCACATTTAGCCGCCGCTGCTGTTTTCTCATCTAACAACCTCAAGAGGCACACTTGGGTAATGCCATTTACTGCTGCCTTTCTTTTTCTGCCTTTCAGAGATGTCTTCCCTCAAGGTCTCCCTGATGAATATGCCTTTGTCACCACATTCAAGTTCAGAAAAACGTCCAGGCGAGAAGACTGGTATCTCTGGCAGATCTTTGACAAATACGGGATCCCACAGGTGCGATAGCAGTTAGATTACTGTCTGATTCACCAAGACATTTAACATGCTGTTTGTAGGGAGGGGGTATAGAGTTGATACTGTCATGATGGTGG
>JAABNY020000046.1:20089614-20105537 GCA_015164015.2 Brevimyrus niger
GGCGTGAGAGCTGTCTGCTCCTTATGATGTCACATAGATGGACCATGGCGTGAGAGCTGTCTGCTCCTTATGATGTCACATAGATGGACCATGGCGTGAGAGCTGTCTGCTCCTTATGATGTCCCAGACATTCCTCCCTCTCGGTAGATGCCCTGTCATTTGTCTGTTTAGAAAGACATTTGAAGGATATGATTTGGTCGCCTGTAATTATGGTATGGCTGCTTTCTTAAGGTGCATCTTAGGGGGGGTTCATTCTACAGGCACGATATAAACTTCCTCGCGGGCACCGCCATGCTCCAGCATGTCTGAACACCCCCTGATGCTCTGTGGCAAATAAAAAGTGTTTTACGGCTTCTGACCAATAGGAGGCGCAGAAGTATCATCTCCATGTCTGTCGATTATTGCCAGAGGTCTTTCTCCCCAAAATTATGTCCCCCTCACAAAGTTGCACTTTTTGCAGACGATGCTTCTTTTTACAAATTTTTTTGCACTTTTTTTGTTGTTTGTTTCCACAGGGAGAAAGAGGTTTACCAGGGGATGTGGTAAGTAGTGAGCCAATCGCACACCTCCCAGCATCACTGTCATGTTTAGTGCCACTTAGATCTGCAGGTTCGTGAGCTCATGAATTCAGGGCCTGCATCCCTCGAGGGGCCCGGTCTACGTAACCTTTGTAGGCTGTGACCTTCGAAGGCCTGCAAAATGCATCTTGGGATATATTGGGCTGCAGAGAACCTACCAGGTAGATCCTCTGCAGCTCGGCGCATTTGAAGGATGCGACAGGCTTGTCTTGCAGCTGCGACGCATTCGGCCTTTGAGTGCAGGCTTAGAAGGAGGCAGCCCCTGAATTCAAACACAGCCAAATTGCTTTGCTGGCCAGCAGGGGAAAAAAAGCAGGCAAAACACAACAACATCATATTTGCGAAGAGAACAAATCTGCCCCCTGCTGTTTCTTGATTGTTTGCATTTCACTGCTTAGGTTCATAGAGGGGGCTTGAAAGGAGAGCCTGTAAGTATATCATATTATCACTTTTTTTTCATAACTGACATCTATAATGCATGTTAACTTACAAAACTAGGTATGAAAAACAAAAATACAAAGTAACTCTGAGCTAATGTAATTAGTCAAAACATCTTTTCTCCTGTTGTCCTCACAATGAGGGCATCTGCCTTACCTTCAGTGTTTGTTGTTTTTGCAGGGAGCCCCTGGACCTAGCGGCCCCCAGGGCCCAATGGGCCCCCCAGGAGCACCGGTGAGCGCAATGGAGTTAGCGTAGCGTGTGAACAGCTGCAGGACCCACTCAGTGAGGGCAGGAGTGGGCAGCAGCTGGAATGGCTGTTAGCCAAGCGTGTATCTTAAAAAAAGGCAATATTTATCCAATATTTATATTTATCTGCTATATAACTAAGGAAGAGATAGTAAGGTGTTTCCTTCTTCCTCTTAGGGTCCACAAGGTCCTCCAGGACTTCCTGGAGAGCCTGGGGAATTTGGCCATAGGGTAAGATCGTATAATCGTGGTCTTAAGATCGTATGATCGTGGTCTTATTCATGGTTATTCACAGACAGACTTTTCAGTCAGGCAAATATTGTGTGGCGAGTAATTAATGAAAGATCACCAAAGATGGCCTTTCCTGTCTTTAGTTAGAAGCTTTCATAGGCATATTTTGTCATAACTCTCAGTGATCATTGTAAATTTTTTTCCCCATGTTTTAAGAAAATTACTCCATTGTAAATTTGAGCTTATCAGCAGATTATAGGAACAGATTGTACAATATGATTTTTCAGGCAAATCTCACTCACTCAGCAGTCTTTCAGGACGTCTTAAGAAACAGGGCACAGCGTGTTTGGACGGCGTACCATCTCCTAGCACACCCAGTGACTGCTACGCAGCGCTGTACAGTGATTGTCTTCCACGGATGGAAAACCTGCTTCATATCCAGAGCTCTGTCTTCTGCTTGGGGATTTGTCATGTCTTCATGAGCCCCTTAACGGAAATCATCCATCCTGAGCATAGACGGACCAGACATTCTAAGTGGATTTCCACTCAAGAGCAAAACAAGATGTGTGTTGTGATTCTGTCTGGTTTCCATGTGCCTCCGGAGCTGTCCAGCAGTGTCTGTTGTCAGCTCGAGAACAGTACAGCCTGGCAGGCCGCGATGCCTCCGCCAGCCCGCGGGACACAGTCATTCCCTGGTTGACAGTCATCACCAATTACCAGTGTCCTGCCGTGGGGAAGAGTCTGCTCCCAGGCTGGAAATGGAAACAATTCAATCTCAGTCCACCAGGGGGCAGTATGGGTCAACACCGAGGCAGATTCTGACAGACATTTTGATAAAAAAAAAATTCTCATTCTTAACAGCTTGGCACAGACACAGATGAGACATTTTTCTTTGTGTAGTGACAGGTTGACTATGTCTGTAGGGCAGCATTAAGCTATTAAATTAATAACTCAATATAGCACTTATATTAAGCGTTAAGTGAAAATAGTTGCATGCTATTATTAGCCAACACTGGTGCGTCTGTTTTTCAGGGGAAAAAAGGAGAAAGTGGTCTCCCTGGAGTTGATGGATTGCCTGGACCACCGGTAAGAATATATATGTTACAGTGACGTTATTTAAAACCTGCATGACATTTTATGTATCACATAGATATGTATCTGAAGCAGATTCATCAGACATTAATTATACTATAAAACTTTACAAAAAAACGTACATTGTATTGTTGGAAGTTGCTGACTTACATTTCCATGTTTCACTCGCCACATAGTTTGGCTGTGCAGCTTACTGTCGCCCTCTGGTGGTTTTCAAGCCTTATAACAGATCCAGTCTTAAACCATGCCCTAATATTTACACCACTTCACCATCTATAGGATCATGTAAAAATACTCTTACCTTTGTCTTATCACCAATGTTTTTAGGGTCCTCAAGGTCCTCCTGGAAACAGTGGCCCATCTGGGCCTCCTGGACCCCCGGTTAGTATCTGAATGGGATAACAATGTTGGAGTTTCCTCACTGGCAACGCAAAATAGTACCGAAGATCATGCCGAATAGTGGATAATCAATTTCACATATAAAATTAGTCTCAGTTCACACAAACAACATGACTTAGCTCTGAAATATGAATCATGTTTGCTTTTTTAATGTGCGTGTCTATTTTAAATGTATCTCTAGGGGTTACCTGGAGAAATTGGGTTTCCTGGGAAGCTGGGAGAGCCAGGCAAACCAGTAAGTCATGTGCCGTGACAAATGGCATTTCCATGTGTACTGCAGCCCTAGGTGGCGCCGGTTAGCTGTCAAACATACATACCTTTCAATGAGACCTTAATGTTTCTGCTACGATCACAGCTTGCATGGCAGTTCATTAAATTTGATCTTAAATCTAGGGTTTGCCTGGTAAAGATGGCCTGGATGGATTCCCAGGATCTGATGGGGTGAAGGTTAGTATTGTCCATAATTTTGTCAATAGGATGATGTGACGAGCATTAAAGGTCGTATTTCACAATGTGAAAGACATGAAAGACATTTGGATAGGGCATTCAGTAATAGATTACTGACAATGGTGATAACTATAGTTATATTAATGCAATTATATACTTAATTGGCTATAGTTGCCATAATACTATATTTTTATAGATTTTTTTTTTGTTGACAAGTAATGTGAACATTGTGTATATTTTTTTCTCCTCAGGGGCCACCAGGGGATCCGGGTCTCGATGGTTTTCCAGGAAAACCTGGCCCCAAGGTACAGCCGCATGCAAGTGATGTGGATAATGTTTCCAAGGAAACAACCCAGTGGGTCCCAAGCAAATAAACATTTTCGTGTTGATGTTATTTCAGGGAGAGGAAGGTCCTCCAGGTCCGAGAGGCAAGGCTGGGGAGAGGGTGAGTGCTCCACACGGCGGTGTCTCCTTCCATCCCTGCCGTGAGATGCCACTAAAACGCTCCGTGCGTCACAGGGGGAAGCCGGGCTGCCAGGAGAATCGGGTGCCATTGGGCCCAAAGGGGGAAAAGGCGAACAGGTGGGTATAGTAGTGCTACCATCCTAAAAGTGTCAGGAATGCAGATATGATGGAGGGCAGGAGAGAGCTCATCAATCAAAATAGCGATAGGTGTGCAAGGCTGTGTAACTAGGGCTTCCTAACCATTGTCAATGTCTTAATGCAGTGGCTTATCACAGAGAATTACTGCCTCCTGGGTGGGAGGTTTAGATACCATTTCCTATGTGTGTGTGTGGCCAAGGTATACATTACATTGTGGGGACTAAATGCCCCCACAGTGCAATAAGAGCCTGCTGTTTTGACATTGTGGCGACTAATTTTTGGAGTTGCATACTAAGACTTATCTCACTTGCGTGTTGTTCATGTTTATGCCCACTGATGGACTGGCATCCCGCCTAGGGCATACCCCATCCCATTCAGGTGCATACCCCATCCCCTCCTGGGTGTACCCCATCCCGCCCAGCGCGTACTTCATCCTGTCCATATGTGACTTTCGTGACATAGCAGGGGGCAGCTAATTCAGCGCCTGGGGAGCAGTGCTTGGGGACGGTACCTTGCTCCGGGTACCTGGGGGATTCAAACCTGCAATCTTTCAATTACAAGTGCGCTTCCCTAACCATCAAGCCACCACTGCCCACAATATATAGAAAAAGAAAAAGTTCAATATAGTACATATTAAATATATATAGACTAAATTTCAAAATGAATCATTTTTCATGCACTTCTCAGATCTAAAACTAGAATTTGCCGCTGACATCAGTGGTGAACAATTCTCCACTGACATTAATCTAATGTCAGATTTATGAACTTAATGCTCCTTGCGATGTGTCAATGTATAGATATGATGCAAATGCAGACATAATCACGGCATAATTTAACGATATGATTCCATATCCTTAACAGGGTGATCAAGGCAGGGATGGGACTGCTGGACCAACTGGGCAGAAAGGGGACAAGGTGAGTTGGGATGGAGAAATGAAGCACATAGCCTAGAGATGCTGTAACCATTTGCCTGGGGAAAATAGGTTTTCTCCTATTTCACCTTGTTTTTCATGAGACACACAGACATGCATGAAGGTGAGAGTAAGCACAGGGTCAGCCAGTGTCCAGCACCTCCAGAGCAATTGGGCTGAAGGGCCTTGCCCAAGGGCCCAATGGTGGCGTCACTCTGCCGGGGATGGGATTCGAACCAGCAACCTTCCATTCATGCGCATGGAGTCCTAACATGCTGCAACTTGGAATATTACCCATCTATGTAACTCCTTTAGAGGCACCCCACATGTAATGGAAGTGTGTACCGCAATATATGGGTGATGAAGTACTGAAGTCAGTTATGTAGCTCTGACAGACCAAAGGCTAAGACTTCCATGTTCATGCTTAAGCGAACTCAGAATCAGGCCGTATAGCTGGGAGCCCCTGGGTACCTTTCAGAAAATCTGTTTCATGGTTACTTTCCAGTAACATTCAAATTAGGAAATCAAAATCCTTCAGTGAAAGTGTATAGCTTTTTTTTTTTCTTGTCCTAGGGTGATATTGGACCCCGAGGACCACCTGGAGAGCCGGGAAATGTGAGTAAAATTACACCAGCAGCTTTTAGATGTAGCCGCAAATATATTCTTAGGTTTCTAATAATAATGGACACAGGGTAAATTAGCCATTAACATTGTCAGAGCATCATTATAAATAATGTTTTCCTTAATAACCAGCTGTGTCTGTCTGTTTAGGTAATTCCTGAGTTTGGAGAACAAGTAAGTTATTCCTATTGTAAATTAAAATTTATTATATTCCTGATCCTGATATGACACATCTTCTGCTCCTCTGCTTTGTATGTAAATGTCTCAGTCTCCATAGCCCAGTGGGGACCTTGTACCACACGTCTGCAGCATCTGTGGGATACTCACGACTGCATGTTCATTACGAAATTCATTATTAGTTGTGCATCACCTGACCTTTAACCAATGAACATTCACCGCAGGGGAAGCCTGGCGAGAAGGGCGAGAGGGGAGACAAGGGCAGCCCCGGGGACCCTGTATGTGAACTAATCATTCCTGAATATTGTTGTTGTTGTTGTTAGCTGTAGCTGTGATCCAAGGTGACCTCAATGTGACATGGAAATGCTGCGCTCATTATAGAGACTATGGTGATTCTGTGTCATGCACAGGACTAACTGGAGTTAAGACCACATGTTACCTTTCAAGGATTTTGACATTTTGAAACCAGCTGGTGCTTTATTTGCAGTTTGATGTCTGAGTGCAGGTACATTGAAATGCTTTTTTTAAATCTATCACATGTGCATATAGCTGAGAGTGAAGCTTGGTGGAAAGTGCCCTAAGAGCAAATTACTGCTTTATCCCCATTGAGAACGATGAAGGCCTGTTCAGGATGCTGAGATGCGGTAGCACAATGGCCCACTAGGTGGCAGCAGAATGTCAAGCTCTACTTGACACCAGCTTGCAGATCTTGTCATGGTTTTCGCATAAATGTGTTTTTTTTCTCCCAGTATTTAGTCAAACTACAAACATAAAAAATGAGAATGAGAAAAAATATACTTGGAAACTTGAAACTTAAAAACTAGTATGGATGGAGAGAATATAAAACATGGCAGAAGATTTTTATCAAAACAAAATAAAGAACTTGCCCGGATGTGTCGAGTTTCTGCACTTCACTATGAATTCTTAAGTTTTGCTGTGATAAAACATCTCCACCCAGCTCCAGTATAGTGATCTAAACCCTTTGAATTTGTTTCCTGTGATTGATGGAGCTTGAGTAGCTGAATCCATCCTAGATTTTATATTATATTTTGAAATACGCTGCTCTGGTGGGTAAAGATCCATATCAATACTTTGCCAACTTTAGAATAGTATAATTTTGTGAGCAAGACCCCAATATTTATGTGAAAAGCTACAACACTGAATGACTTATAAAACACAAATTGAATTGGCATAAAAATAAAATCCCAGTGTCCCAATGTCATTTACATAAATTGGAGATTCAAAAATACTTTTTTTTTTTTACATTGTTATTTTTTTTTCTGATATTGGAGAGAATCTGCTATTACCTGATACAGTAAAAATGATCAAATTCTGTCATCATTTTGAAAATGAAGATAAGATACCTTGGATGGCTTTGGCGCATAAACACTCTGTGGCTCCTCTTTCAGGGTCAAAGGGGACTTCCTGGTGAACAAGGACAAAGGGGTCCACCAGGACCACTGGTAAGTAAAGCCCTTAATGACGTCTGGGTGACTAGAGGTCCCATGGCAACAGAAGTTCTGCATTTTCATTGGATCCACTTACAAGTGCCAGCAATGATCTGCGTGTTTGATTTTCAACATGGTTAATGCCATATACGGTATAATGTGTTCTGTTAGTGTCATGCATGTGTTGTCTCACTTACAACAGGGTCCAAAGGGAGATACGGGTCTCAAAGGGCAAGCTGGGCAGAACGGGGAGCCAGTAAGTGCTGATCAGCAGGGCATGGTCACATGACACCTGTGGCCATTATTCTGTGCTTCTGCTGTTTGAGTTCAGCACTTCAGTGAAGGTTCATTATTTTATTTCAGGGTCCACCAGGGCTGACTGGTCCTCAGGGTCCACGTGGGTTACCAGGAAATGTGGTACGCCTAAAAAAAAAAAAAAAAAACATTTTGTAAAAGATATTTCAGGAAAGCAGTGCATTGTGGGATTGCAGGAGCACTATTTAAAATGTCTTTGTCCGTTTCTTAAATAGGGTGTTCCGGGAAACGTGGGCCCCCCCGGTACGGATGGTCAGAAGGGTGAGAAGGTACGAGACAATGGGGTATTAACCAAATTTACGGATACGCACAACGTAGAAGGAAATGAGGAAACTGTAAATCTGGGGCACATTGTGTGGGAACAACTTAAAAATAAACCCAGCAGTATTTCGTCAACAGTGATTTGATATTTTATGGTTGTAAGATGCAGTGTAATTAGGCCCCAAACATACCCTGATGGGAAAGATAATGAGGGATATAAGTAATGAGTAGCATCTCCTACCTTTTTTTTTCTTGACTAACTCCAAAAGCACTTCATATTTTCAGCCCTCAGCTGTCCCTTCACATTTATGAAGGCTTTAAAGTCTAAGCCTTTCTCATTTTTTTTTCCAGGAAAGCATGTTTGGAAAGCAGAATTAAGAGTTTTTCTGTCAAAGGCCTTCCCATGACACACTTGTTGAGTAACAGTTTAGAAATCTTGAAAGAAGCAGAGAACATTCTTATCCTCATGTTCCCTTTTTGCCATTTTCCAGGGTGAATCAGGAAAAGATGGCCAGCCTGGTCCTCCGGGGAGACCGGGGGAAGCGGGGGTACCTGGATTGCCTGGCAAAGGAAAAGATGGGCACCCTGTAAGATAACAAAGCGGCCACCTTATAAGAGAGGGGGAAATTTCATTGGGCACCCTGAAAGATAACAAAGTGGCCACCTTATAACAGATGGGGAAATTTCATTGGGCAGCCAGATGGGGAAATTGCAGGTCCAGAATTTAAAAATCCAGACTAAGATTTTCGTTTCATCCAACCAGTCACAATAACAGGGTACTTAAAGGGTTTGCTGAATCAAAATCTTGGTCTGTATTTCTACTTTCTGGACCTGAAAATTCCACCCTGTTTTGGCTGAGGCTTTCCATCATGATCTTTTAATCCATAGTCACTGGAACAATCATCTACACTGTATGTCATCTGTATGAAAATCTTTAAATTTGGCATAAGTGGGCGGGGAAATGCTGTAACATTATATTATTTCAGAATCTATGAACACATTCATAGCACATTATGATGCATTCACATAGCATTATAAACATGGCTAAAATATAGTTTAAAAGGCTTGACAAATTATAGCCATATTCATTATACATTATGAATGCTTTACTAAGCTCTCATCTACAATGCCCTATAGTTACCTTCATATTGTGCATTATAGATGTGAGCTTTGCTTATGAAGTATCATAATCAACAATATAATGCCTTATGACTGTCAATAGATGTCAATAACGTAATGTTTCATTAATTATTCTACTGACCATTATAATGCATTATGAAGATATCTATAATGCATTATAGATGACAGCTTTAAGTGTTACCAAAAATGTGAACACACATTATTTAATCAAACTATCACTTTCATATATATTGAATGCAAGAAATAGTTTTTAGAAGTTTTGACAGGTTATTTATTTGCTGGTTATTATTTCCCCCAAGTTAATGTTTGATCTCAGTCTGGGTGTGTACCCCTACTCAGTCTCAGAAATGTTTTTTCATCTGATGTTTGGATTTGTGGGGCTGCTGATTATAGTGAAAAATGAGCATCACAACTGATATACATTGTAATCAGTACATTTATAAAGTATGGTTATGATTATTATGGCAGATCCTCTCATTAATATATAACATGTAATTTTGCAAATATGTTATCTACTGCAAACACATATTTCGATGTCATTAGGAAACATCTGCAGATTTTCGTAAATGTCAGTCTCCACTTTGAAGGGGGAACCTAGCGAAGTGATTCCGTCTGCTCCTTATCTGAACTTCTGCTTTGCTGTTTACATGGGGAGGATGCTGACACTTTCATCATTTGCTGAATTTCAGGGAGATCCTGGACCACCTGGCCTGCCAGGACCTCAGGGAGTGAAGGTAGCAATTTTGAACATGTGGTTGAAGATGTAAGATGCCCAGTGAATGGCAAAGTAACTTTTTATGTATTCTCTTGGGGGCCTACTTTTAGCACACTTAGGAGTCCTGAGCATGCCTGTCCAAAAACCATATGAAAATGAACATCTTTAGCAGGTTATTTATTTAAATGATATTATGAGTTGGTTCAGCGGTCCTTCATATCCTGGCTGGCCCATTATCCCTTTTGACCGATGTGATATCTCTTTAGAAGTCACACCAGGCATAGCGAGTTGCTGTAACCTTAAACTAAATAGGTGAAATGCTTTTTCTGTAATCGTAATGCGAAAAGCGCAAAACGGCAATAAGTAGAGGAGGCACCAGAATATCCTAACACCCAAACAGACTATTGCAAGGCAGGAATATATTTAAAATCTGCTTCCTTTCAATGAATGCTTCTCACAGAAGGGTAAGTTCAAAGGATTAATTGAAGGAACGAAACCTCTCTGTTTCAGGCCTTTGAAAGTCCTTTTGCTCCTGCTTTTAAGATTTTGCCTTTAACCATTTAATCTTTAGCTATTTAACCCTTAGCTGCATGTATGACTTTTGCCCAAACTAATTCCTTTCATCAAGCTGTGTAGGTCTATGACCTTATATATACAGTATATATCACAATTCAACATTGCATAAAATGTCACCTTCAACTTTGGTGTTATTAATGTGATATAAAGGCTGCCAAAGATTAATAGAAACATTTCCACAGAACATGCAGGAGATCAATGATGATGATTTGTAAACACATATGTCCATGGAGGCTAACAGAAATCGCAAGGCTAAGATCGATCCCACGGCTCGTACTGCTGGGCTCTTCAGGGCATGACTGTTGCCTTGTTACAGTCAGTGATGCGATTTTATGACATCGGGTATGAACCATGCAACAAGCGGATTTAGACATAAACCTTACAAAATGAAATTTGCTCAAACTGGCTCATTCAGTGCATAGTTGCTTATTGACTTAATGCCGCTAGAGACCTATTAATCAATACATATCCCACGGGTACAAATGAGAAGCAAAACGGCTGATATGTTCGTATTAAGAAAGGCCTATCTTTCCATTCTCCTTTAAACCACCACGTGTCACATGCTGCGTGATTAAGGGTACGCCTCACCCTTTTTAATTGTGAGAGGGAAACTGTTGTGTTCTGGGTTGCATTGATAGCCAGCAGGCCACTTTGTTATTAATCAAAGACGATGGTTTTATACTCATTCATCTAGTTGTTCAGTGTCATGACGGTCAGGCATGGTGAGGGCAGGGAAATGAGGTGATGGTCCACTTGCAGCTCTGTGACAGAAGGGGCTTATTAAGAAAGCAGAGCAACAAAGGGAACATCAAAAAATAGGAGGACCCCAAAGGCTCATGAACAAATGGGGAAAATGAACTAATACTGACGCTACCAGGAAACAGAATTAACAAGTGATAACTACTAGAAACTAAAAGGAAACAAGGTTAGGGAACAAGACAACATCAGGGGCAAAAACAGGCTAGGAAACAGAGCAACGGACATGCAGGAACATAATCACAGCTGACATGCAGGGACATAATCACAGCTGACATGCAGGGACATAATCACAGCTGACATGCAGGGACATAACACACAATGATTGAATAACAAAGGGAGTGAGGGCAGGCACTGAAATACACACAGGAATCCAAGGAAAACGAGAGACAGGTTTAACTCACAATCAATTAACCAATCAAGGGAGGTGCAGGAACAACAGGAACGTGTGGAAGCAGAAACACTAAACACAGAACTAAGGGAACTGGCAAACACTAAAGACTAAGAATACACAGCAAACTCTAAAGACTAAGAATGCACAGCAAACACTAGGGCAACACCAAGAGAGACCAGGACCATAAGACCACACAGAAAAAATAAAACCTAAAAATAGGAAAACACACCAAGTAATAAACACCAGGGCACAAACTAAGAACGTAAAACTGGAGGGTACAACCTGCAAGCAATGAGCTATGCTGTGGCCCAGAAAACAGGGCAACACACAAGGGCTGAGGTCTAAAAGAGGGATGAGGGGAACAAAATGACCAGCGCCACATGCTGGCCAATAGCAGGACATGGAGGATGGGGTTGGACAGGTACCAACCCTGACAGTTCAGGGAATGGCTAAAAATGAGATGAATGTATGCGGATTAAGATTCAGTTGATGTAAGAGTGTATGGGCTTGTGGCATTCAATATAGATGGTGCCTTTTGTTTGAAAATTGGGAGTGTACTCAATGAACACATTGGCATGTGCAGAATATGGAATATCTAATGGTCTTGCCTAGGGCCCACCTGGACCACAGGGCATGCAGGGACTTCCAGGAAGCAGAGGCCCCCCCGGAGAGGCAATAACAGGGCCCACGGTATGACACTCCTGTTTGATGCTAAGAGCACCACAGTTGCACGTGTGCATGCACACTCATGCAGGCAAGGCAGGGCACGCGTGGCAGGGTGAGGCCCCTTGCTCTGCCCTAGTGGGCAGTTACATGAATCTGCCATAGCAAAGAAATATTCTTCGATACAAATTGTAACAAAATGCATGTCAATTGCAGTGTTTTTCTTCATATGCTTATTTTTCAGGGACCTCGAGGACCTCCCGGTGAAACAGGGCCAGTGGTAAGAAAGTTGTGTGAAACTGTTCTTCAGTATCAAATCCTGTTTTCTCAGTTTCTCTGAGGATTAGTACTAATTAATTCATATACATATACTGTGCTGATGTGATACGTTAACCAATGATTACATCACTGTGCTAATTATGGAAGATTTCTGCAATATTTCTAAGGTCTTATGTGCATGTAGGTCTATGTAGGGAACCTTACAGTGATCTTTCATAATGAAATTTGTATGCATTAATAGTGGTTAAATAACTTTATTTGTATGCATAACACTGAAGAACAAAGTAGCACCACATTTTTCAGCAAGGACCTGGTGGAGTTTTATCATTTCCACAGGAAATAAACTATTCAGTGTGTAATCTCAGATGGACAATGATGAGTGATGACCTGGTGATGAATGACCCTTTGTGTGCTCTTTTTATTCAATCATTCAGGGTGTTAGAGGTCTGCCAGGAAGTCTGGGACCCCAGGGTCCTCCTGGGCACGATGTAAGCATGCTGAGCCTCAAATACTCAATACGTGTGCCCTGTCACTCTGGATCTCATCACATTCTCACCACCAAGCCTGTGAAGTCAAAGCATTCAAAAATTCATTCATCCATCTTCCAACCACATAGTGGTCACATAGCATAGCAGCCACAAGACACAAGTACACCCTCGATGCGGTGCATGCAGACACTGACTGTGTAATTTAGGGCGTACACAGACCTTGTACCATGTCAGGGCATGATTGCCCCCACCAAACACCCCTCCCCCCACTCCTCTGCTGGTCTGTGCTCACATTGCACAGCGATCCTGGCCTGAGCACGCTTTCATCATCACTGTGTGACTTTTTTGTGTTTGGGAAAACATAGGAGGAAAAGGGCTATCACACAGCACAATGGAGTTCATGATTAATGACCTTACTTTGTGGCTTATTTGGAGTCTTTTTGCCTATGATGACTGCACGGCCCACTTAGAGATTTATTGAGCATGCAACGCAACAGTTTTCATTTAATGGTGCTGCACATGTAAGAAGATTATCCACATGTCTCAGTTTTTTTGTGTGTTGCGTCCAGTTCTTCCTGGATACTCTCTTCAGTCCAAATTTCCAGCAAACACTGGACCTCAGACCAAAGGGATCCCTTTGCAGGCAATGTTTGTGAAATGTTCACCACTACCTGATCCGTACAGCCTGTCTGATCTGATCCTTCCAGATCCGGGTCATCGTAGTGTCCATGTGTGCATGCGTGTGTCGCCTGCATCGTTAATGTCCGTGTTCTGTACTTGGGAACAGTTCGTGATCGCACTGGATGCTTACTGCTGCCAGGCGTGCCAAGGCATGGTACAGACCAATCACACTGGCCAAAAAACTCTGGGGGGGTCAAACGTGCTCGGGCATGGTACAGATGGCCTAGTGTAAGTAAACCCATAGAGAGAGCAGTTTGCCTGAGCTAGAGTACCTGGGGGAAGCCGACATCACATGCAAACTGTACACTCAGAGCGACAGTGAACCCCCCAGCTGTAAGCCAGCACTGCCACTCACTGAGCCACTGGGAACTCAAAGGCGTGATTTTCAAATATGATCAGTTAGTACGATTCAGCCCGTCTGGTGCATTTTAAGAGCATACGGCAAGAATGAAGTTGAAACCAATAATTATTCTTCGCTTGATAGGGTTTACCGGGACGGCCTGGTGAAAAGGGCTCCCAAGGGGAACCTGTAAGTATTATTTGTAAATAAATATGTACAGTATGCTGTACAGGCCCACTCAGCAGAATAGGAAATGAGTTATAACTGATGCAGAAAGTAACAGTTTCTGTCTGTCTGTTTGTCTTTCATAGGGAAAAGCAGCTGACTTATCAGAGCTGGATTTGAAGGTATGAACTAACAAAACAAAGCTTTGCTACTTCATTTAAATTATGAAGACTGAAATGTATATGATGTACACTTGCAATTTAGGCAGGTACTGCTGGTAATGTATTTTTGCACTTGGTATAACTTATTCACATGTAGTACCAATTTACCCAATATATATATATTCATTTTTTTCCTCCTACTATATATCATACAGGAAGCAAGTTATGTGCCTGCTCATGAACTTCAAGGCTTTGCATGTCCCCTAGCATTAATAAGATCTGTGAGCAATATCCATGGCACCTGGTTACAACAATATAGAGAATAATGGGTGCAACACATGACAAATTCACAGTAAATGGGGAATTGTTTACATTTGGGATACTGCTTCTTCTCTTCACTGTGACTCTCGGCCCTCCAGGATGTATGTTCAGATTGCCCTGCAGGACCCCCAGGGCCACCAGGCATGCCGGGATTGCCGGGGGACAAAGGCATTTCGGGGGCCCCCGGAAAAGAGGGCCAAGATGGACACCCGGTATGTGACGCATGCTTATGTTCGGTCGATAAGATCCCATTCGAATATCTTTGGTGATGTAAAAGCTGCTTAATGAATATTTGATGACTAGAATGAATAACATTTATGGGAGAGATGCTCAGCATAGTGATAAAATAATAAGCAATAGTCCCACACGTGTGCGGAGTTCTGCATGAATTCCTCATGCGTGTCTGTGTAATTGGCCAATAAAGTGATTGTGGTTCTGAATATGATTTGTGAATTTATCCTGGTTGGAGGTTGTCTTTGTTTGATGTTTTTCCTACTCTGGGTTGGAGTAAAGTCAAGCTCCAGTCATTAATTAATGATGTTTTGTATTTAACTACAGGGTCCTGCTGGGCCTACAGGTCCTCCTGGACCCCCAGGAGCCGAGGGGACGAAGGCAAGATCACACGAGCTGCCCATGTGACAGGGCTGTCCACAGTTAGAAACACCTGCTGTTCCCGCTGTTAGGCTTTTAAGCAGAGTAAAACTGAGCATTCAGGAAAATTGCAATTCCGTTTATGAACGTCAGCATTTATTCTTTGGCTGACCAATTTGACCTTGAAAGACAAAGCAGCTGCATTCTAGTTTTCCTTAGAAGCCATATTAGTATCACTGCACATTGTATTTATATTATACTTATCATGTGGCCAAAGATAATTTACTGAAGACTTCTAATGGGCACCCTAACAGTTTGGGGTCATACAATCACACAGGTATTTAAATCTGCATGTCACCCACAAGTCAGCAGCAGGTCGGAGTTTATTCGTGACTTATTAATTGTTAATGGGATAATATACCTGGTTATATAAATATGCTGGTGCCGGCACTGATAATATCCAAAATGTGTTATCAGGGTATAAAAGGTGACCGAGGACCAGCAGGTGCTCCTGGAGACAAAGGTGAAAAGGTGAGACTGAAAGTAACATCGGCAATTTCTTAAGCACAGTATGAACTTTCTTCAGTGCAGAACGGGGCAAGCCCCTCCCCTTCTACGAAGTCATGGTTTGTTTAAGCCGTTTGTCAGCCCAGGAAAGCTTAGCTCCCTTGGACTGGTAAACAGTTTAGCTGGTAAAAGAACAGCTCAGTTTGTGCTGACCACAAATGCAAATATATATGTAAATTTAAACAGCATTCATTACCCACCCCCCCCCCCCCCCCCCCCCCCCCCCCCAACCAAACCCCCACCACCCCCCACCACCCCCCACCCCCCCCCACTCCCCACCCCCCCCCCACCCCCCCCCCCCCCCCCACCAACAGCC
>JAABNY020000046.1:20118227-20129713 GCA_015164015.2 Brevimyrus niger
TCTGGCGTCCCCTTAAGTTTATCCCCGACAATCCCCAAGGGGAGTGGCTTATTGCCCCCCCCCCCCCCATTTTCTATGCTGTTCGAGGCTGGTTTCTCCTCACAGGCCTTTAGTATTTATGGATTTCTTTCCACTGACAGGCATCATCATCGGCGTCCTCCCGAAACAGTTTGAGGGATCGCAAATTCCAGGTGGCCCCGACAGCCCCCTGGGGCCCGGGTTACCTGGGTCCCCCGGGGGCCCCCTCTCTCCGCGAGTGCCATCTCGGCCATTCTTTCCAGTGCCAGGAACTCCAGGCTGACCTGCGGCACAAGTGTGGTAAAGCGTTGCTGCCGGACCTTGGACCAGCGTGAAATGCTCAGTCATAATATTATGACCTCGCTCTCTGCCATGAATGAATATTTCGATCGTTTTTATTCAGTCTTACATTCATAATGTTACAAGTCTTAATGTCTTTATACAATCGTTGGATACAGCTCAGCATTCTCCGATCTGAGGCGGAATCTGCTGAATGCCTGTGAACAGTTAAGCTGAAGGACATCTCTTATACGTGCCAGAAGGGGAACAGGGCTGCGCATTAAGCTGTATCTCATGTGGAAAATCAGCTTACTGGCGTTAATTCCATGGCTGTTTTAAAAGCTGAAAATGTACAAAACCCACTACATGGTTTGCAATAGGGGAATATTTAGAGATGAATGAATAGGGGGGCTGATTCGTTTGTGGGGGGGGGGGGGCTGACGGCAAACTATTCATGACTTAAGCCAATAAATACGCATTCATTTGGGGGGGGCTGAAAAACAAGCTGCCCCCCCCCCCCACAAAAATAAATAAATAAAATAGGCCTAATGACGCACTTGGTTTGCAGAGTGGGAATAGATGTTGTTCTATGGAAGATGAACATGCATAAAATTACCTGGGGGGCCTGGCAGGCCTGGACTTCCTCTGGGTCCTTCTCCAGTCTCTCCTCTCTCGCCTTTAGCTCCTGTGTCACCTGCGTTACATCACAATAAAAGACACACAGTGGGTGCCTGCAAACAAATCACCCAAGCACACAGGGGAGGCCTAATTCAGGCATACGGTTTTCATTTTATTATTTACGGTACTGATTGGGCCATGTTTAATGTCTTAGGTGTTTGAAATGTTCCCCATCTACACTGATACATTCCTTGAGCCTGTGCCTGATACTGTGACACACTTTAACTCACAAATCCCAGTTAGCGTCAATGTTCACAAACACTTCAATTCATCCATGTTGTGGGGCTTCTTCTCCTTTATCATGCCCCCCACCCCCCCAAAAAAAAAAGAAGCCCATGGCTTTCCATGTTGGGTGAAATTGGGGGCCAGTCAATGTGGCCACGTCACCCAATCCAACACCCTGGAAAGGTGTTGTTAAGGTAGCCCCATACCGTCAAAGTAACTTTTTAAAATGAAAGTTTACTTTGTAAAATAGAACGTTTACTTTGTAAAATAAAAATGGTATACAGTATGTACTTTTAGCTCATTGTGTATTTATGTATTATGTTTGATGCTGAAATAATGTAGAGTGTAGGAGCATTTTACTTCTGTGTCATCTTCCTTTAAGCATTGCAATATTATAAATTAATGAAGTGTTCCCATTGAGGCCAATATGTACGAGAAAGACAAGGCAGCGTCCTTCGAAAAGCTACCATTATTTTTCTAACAATGGCCCTATTGTAGTCTGTACAATACCATTGAATCTGAGAGCCAAGCACTATGTTTTGCACCACTTTCCAATGATGGCACTACAAGGCAAATATTGTGAAGATACCACTTTTAGACATAAAATTAAATAATGATATAAGACTTCCTCTGAACAGAACCATAGGAGGAAAGAAATGGGACTGTATTTGGATAGTTTGGAATGGTTTAAGAAAATTTGTGGAGAGTAATGAATTAATTATTTTGGTGTCAGCACAGAGGAAAATCAGTCATGAAAACTAATCAAGAATTGTGTCTAGGATAACCAGCATGAGGCTTCAGACATATCCTGGGGAGTTGGAAAAAAACGGAACCCAATCTTACGTGATTGGTAATAAAGCTGGCCGTATACTTCAGATGAAACTGACCCCTACATTGTTTTTGTGATATTATGTCGAATGACGTATAATTGCCGTGGTGATTTACCATTTCGTCGCACCGCCTGTGCTAGGTCCCCAAGGCGCTCTGAACTCACTCACTGTCCATGATTGGCTGATATATATATGACGCCGTGGGGTTGGTCAGCAGGACTAATTGCGCAGTTAACAGCATGCTATGCACCACACTTTACATAGTGTAAAATAATGTATGTATTTCTCTCTGTAATAGTAAATGTCATAACCATGTGATGTTTGCTGAGAAATGTGTGTGCTTCGCGTGTAACCATGATCATCATGTAAATAATGGCTTCCCTGTCTGTTCCTCTGCTAGTATTAAACAGATAGTAGCTACTAATAAGGATTAACTTCCATTTTAAGAGAGCTAATCACTTTATTAAAACGACTCATGTACTCCCCACAATATGTTTATTTGCCCTCTGTAAGTGGGTCTACTCTGGTTGTAGTCTGGCACACAAACAACAAGCTGGCAGCATCCTTCTAGCTACATGGCGGCTCGCTCTCGCGAACGCGTTTGATTAATTTCTTTCTTGTTTGTTTTTTTTGTTCCCGGCCAGAAAATGAACAAGTCGGCTTGCCAGCTGCCTCTACGCCTTCCCATGGATGTTCATGCCCCGCTCCCATCTTAAAAAAGCACTTGCAGAATTATTTACTTTCTAAATGGAAAAGGACAGACACTTGACTGACAAACAAAAAAATAATCAGAACATTAAAAATTCATGTCATCCAAACACTGCACACATATTTAGGAGGAATAATCATGAGCTTCTTAAAATATATGTGTTTTATTTAATTCCAGAACTCACTTAGCTTGACTTGATTCTCCTTAGCAACTCCTCCCAATTCCTCCCAAATGTATTACATGATAGACAAACAGCCCATCATGTTCTACGTAATTCCATCCTTCCTGTCTATCCTTAATCTTCCTTAGCTTGTTGCTAGTGCCTCTGTCTCCCATTGGCTCATTATAATAACCAATATCTGTGGTCTTTTACACAACAACTCAACTAATCCGGAATCTTTTAGTGTCTCACTCACTTTCTGCCTCTCTTGGGCCCTTCTGCCTTTCCAATTTGCCTTTGCCTTTCATTCAGCTCTTTCCTTTAAAGGTCAACAATCTACTGTCTGCTCTCTGGGATGTAACAATAGTAACTGACAGAACCATATTTGGGAACCATGGGAAAAGGGGTTATCGGTCTGGCATTAGTACTGTAAGTAAAATATATACAGTATATTGATATAGTACTTATTGAGATGAAGTCATGACATCATAGTGTGTTGTTACTTGGTTGGTATCAGCACAAAGGAATCAGGACCCTGGATACACGGATCCTTACCTTTCTCACCAGGTACTCCATGGAAACCTTGTGGTCCTTGCAGGCCCATTGGGCCCCTTAGTCCGGGTATCCCCGCCTCACCAGAAGGTCCAGTAGGCCCAGGAGGACCTGGAGGCCCCATCAGCCCGGGACTTCCAGGAGCGCCAATTGCTGCTGGCATTTTCAGGGCTGCCTTTTTGAATTCGGCTAAATGTTCTTAAAAAAAAAAAAATGCAATTAACATATAAAGATTCGCTGAAACATTTTTATGTCCATTACTAAACGATGAAATTTGAAAGTACAAACGACACAATGTGTGTCATTCTTGATAAAACCCATCACACCTTCAACGATGCCGCTGCAGATCTCGCGGATTTTGTGATCGCTGGCTTTGGGACCCTGCGGGGAAGAAATTCACTCAACGGTTATAGCATCTTGGCGAAAGCACATGACTTCTTAAAAACATTTTGGTTAGACATTTCTTATAGCGCGTATACAGACGCTTCTCTATTTATGAATGAGATACGTTCCGAAGGGTCGTTCGTAAACTGAAATGTTTGTAAGTCATTATTCAACATTTTAAGAGTATATGCAAGTACAAAGAACTAGGATGCTGGGAGTTCGAGTTGGGGACGCTATGCTGCTGCGCGTTGAGAGTAGCGGCCTGAAGTTGTACTAGGTGGAATTGGCATGCAGGAAAAAAAAATTATGTTGTTGACAGGAAATGGGAGCCAAAATGAACACAATTTGGACTTGCAGTCCTCTTTCTTTGTATGTCTGAATGTTCGTAAGTTAAAAGTTCGCAAGTAGAGGAACGTCTGCATATCATCAAAGCACTTCCGTTTGGTACTTACTGGGAGCCCACGTGGTCCTGGGAGCCCAGGACTTCCTCTCTCCCCTTCCAGGCCTCGAGGCCCCAGGGGGCCACTCATCCCCGTGTGTCCCGGTCGACCCGGAAGGCCATCTTTGCCGCTAGAGCCCCTTTCTCCTTTATCTCCAGTCTGACGAAGATTGCCCCCCCCCCCCAGTAACAAGTCATTCACTCCATAATGAGTTCAGAAGTAGAACTCCAGTTAGCAAAAGATGTCAGATGGTAATTTTACCTCTCCTTTGAGCCCAGGACTTCCAGGGGGGCCCTGTTATAACAGATACAGCAAGAATAGTAACTTTGAAGTCACTCTGTGTTCACAAGGAATTTGCAGACTGGTTGACTTAATACCATATGAAGGCGTCTTTTCAAGTTTCATTAGTATCGTAAAATTCTACTAAAGAACAGACTTAGGTTTACAGTCATAGGCAGTGATAACTAGAGAGTGAAAAGGTTAGGACTGACAAGAAAGCACACATTTGCAAAAAACACAAGATCAAATTTGTGACACAAACAGTGTTTTTCTCATGTGTAAGTGACATGTTGCATAATCATGCTCCTGATTTCACAGTGAAAGCTGATAGAATGTGAGGCTAAAAGTTACCCTACTCATAAAAATCCTTCGAATATCTTTCAAAACATGTCACTGTCATATTGTCTTACCGTGCCACCTTTGGCCCCCACACCACCAACAGCGCCTCTGGCACCCTGCGTATGAAATAGACTTGCTGATGACAGTACGGCCATAGACTGGCACAGACTGACGACATCACATCTGACAGGAAGGTTTCTTGTTATATGGCGATATAGCACCAGCTTTAAATCTGAGCAAGTTATAAACGTAAAATTAATGGTTGTGAAGTTAACATAAAACAATTCAATACTCTTTAATAAATTATTCGTGAGTAAGAAACTTTACTTAATGCATTGTTGTGTCTGTCTTTAAAACCACATAATAGCCAACAATGTTGTCATTAACCAAGGTGGATGGATTGCTGATTAGGAATGATTAAGAATGAAAACCATACATCCCATACCTCATTTCCTTTTGGACCAATGGGACCTGTAGGGCCCTAAAATAGGTGAGGAAATATATTTAGAAAACATCATTTGGGCACCATTGTCATAAAAGTTTTTTCATTATATTTTTTAACTGAATGTGCCTTTTGTTAACGGCTGAAAGATAAAACATTAAAATTCTTATTATTTGAACATAACATTTTCTATAACTAAATTTCATTTACAGTAGACTAGCCATTTCTTATTAAGTACCCCTATCTCATGCCAGAGACGAGCCCCTTTTGCCTACATAACACCTGAATTTTTCATACATTCATCAGCTTTCGTGGTTCATGACGTCATGGCCTTCCTCTTAGCTTTCATGAGTCTGACCATTACCCTCCCCATAACAAGATGCTTCACCTTCAGAACTGTCCCTGACCGCATGATTTTTGTTCATCACGCCATTCAAGTTGAAACTCCAGAAACTGTAGCAGCGTGAAGATCCCAGGATGGTGGCTGTTAGAGATGCTGTGACCATCGCGTCTGGCGCAATGATCACAGCACTTTGCCTTCAGAAGCTGTGTTGAGCATTAACTAAACCTACTGATCCTCTCTCTTCATTCACAGGCATGTGACTCCCTGCTTCTAGGACCAGACCGTTGGTCTTAATGAGCAGGTGTACCAGTGAGTTTATGCTACGGTGACCAGATCATTCATGTCGGGGAGATTTACGAATTACTTAAAAACAGAAATGCTCTTGTGTTTGGCTAAAAGGTTCAGTTCTTCTGGGGCTCTGACTGGTCTGTTTTTGATCCTTTTTTTTGAGATAAAACATTAACAATAGTGACACAGGCATGATTATTGGAGACTAATCAATCAGCACGCAGCAAGAACTCAACTGAAATGGTAGTTTACAAATCCTGTCCCAGCTCAAAGTGTCCCCCCCGACACAGGATTATCTGGTCACCCTAATATACTGTATGCTTTTCATTATATATGACAATGACAAAGAACTTGGTCTCACCGTATCCCCTTTATGCCCTGTGTGGCCTTTGATTCCACGAGGACCCATGTCACCCTTGATTCCTTTTTCACCCTAATGGACAATGCACAGCATGACAGGCCGTTCCAGGAATTAATTACAGGCTTAAGGTTTTAGCGGTTTTAGCGGTGCAGCAGCTTCAGAACGACGTGTCGGAAATACTCTCACCTGAGGTCCCGTAAGGCCAGCAGCACCCACAGGTCCCTGCTTTCCAGGCTCACCCTTCAGGATTAATTAACCGGTTAAATCACGCAGTAGACAATAGGAAAATGAGAAATGGGCCAGATGTGACATGGCTGTTCAGCCCATATGCCCATATTTTGCATTTGAACATTTAATCCTGAAGTGTTAGGACATTTTTTTTTTTTTTACATTTAGTGAATCCAAGTGTTAAGTCTTCAATACTCAACTAAGAATTGGAAACTCCTGCTGTCCTTTTTGCGGATAGATGTTATCGCTGTTCTTATATAAACTCTAATATCTATATCCCCAGATAATTATTATTTGCGGCACTGTCTTCTAGTTGCCAGCGCAGTAGTCGTCAAGGTTACTGTTTGCAGATTCCTCTTTACTTTGCTTGTGGCCCTAACCCCACTATAAGTGTTCTGTTGATTTCAGGTGACCGTTCCGGTAGCAAAACCAACAGTATGAAGAGAGAGACGTCAACATACGCTGGATCCCTTTTCCCCTGGTGATCCATTTTCGCCCACGGCTCCATCCGCTCCCTGGGGGAATGGAACGTTTCAGCTCCGTTGAGGCATCTCCACATCACAGCGCTCTCATTGATAATGCATGCCAGCGATTGGATGACGAACGTATACAGCAGGGTGCAGCCGCTGGATGCCCTTGAGTTACTCACCGGTTTGCCTGTTAATCCGGGTTGCCCTGGGGGCCCCGCTGACCCCGGCTCTCCCTATAACGACACATCATTACATGTGCAGAAACTCACTATTCCTCAGACTACCCAACTGATAGTTTTTTTTGTTTTTTTTTTTTCTAATTGCACATATCTTGCTGACAGGTAAACAGGTGCCTCGGAGTGGCTGTTCTCGACATGGCTATGTGCTGCTCTGCCGGAGTAGCTATCTGCTGGAATATCGCCGAGCCTGTGCCATCGTTTCTCAGCGTCAGCAGCATCAGTCATTTGATGACACATTACCTTCTCCCCCGTAGGACCCTTTACTCCTTGTATCCCTGGCAGCCCCTGAAAGAGCAGGACATAACGACTGAGAAAAAAATATTCCGACGAGTAGGAATTCTGGGCGGCTGTTTGAGAGATACTCAAAGGATGTACTAATTTAAAAGAAAGTATTACAGACAATATTAGTGTGTAGCTTGTACATGTGATCTCTGTAAAGATTTTTCTGCATGCAACATTAACTTGGAAGATGAAGGCAAGATTAATTGAAGTCACTCTGGTGAGAGTGGTCCATAAGGCGGTGTGGTTCTGATTAATTTATTGGGAAGCAGACAGAGGCAATCATTCCAGTTCTACACAAATGTTGTGCCAGATGAGCACCCCTGTGTTGCTATACCTGGCTTTCTAGAGAGTACTGTAACCTGACACTATAAGTAAAGCGAATCGTGACTGGCCTCAGTAAGGATTTATACACAGTGATTCTTCCTTCCCTGCACCTATAATAAGACATGGATTGCGTCACATTGGCAAATCACATCTGCCCAACTCGTCTGGGCTTCTGTGTTAATGGATGCTAATGTAACGATTCCAGTTGAAACATCTCCAGGAAGCATGCTCCTTCTGTTCACACTTCTTCCTTCCCGGAAGCAGCTGTGTGTCTTTTTTTGTCTTGGCATAATTATAGGTGAATAACAAGGGCATGAGACAAACTGGTTGTCTTCCTTGAATTGTGGCTTTTTTTTTATAAGCTGGACCACTGTGCCACTGAAACTATATTACACTCCCTGTTTTCTTTCAAGTAAGAGCCGTATATTAATAAGTTGATATTAAGCACACCTTGATGTAAATTTAAGGCCATCACACGGTGAAATTCTTCTGCATGTCCTTACCACAAGGGAAAAAAATACTTGGATCTCTGTGAATTATTTAGTGTGGCTGCTTTTATATTCACAAAGTTCTTTCAGGAGAGAAATTCAGGAGAAAACCCTATAGAATCCATCGCCCCCATGCTTGTACTCACTGGGATTCCAACCAGTCCCCGGACTCCCAGTGCCCCAGGCAAACCAGGCTCTCCCTGTTAGACATCAAATGTGCAATACAGTGTTAGAACCTGACTGGCATCTCATCGGACACCAATGCAGTGAAACAGA
Source organism: Brevimyrus niger (assembly GCA_015164015.2). NCBI lineage: Eukaryota > Metazoa > Chordata > Actinopteri > Osteoglossiformes > Mormyridae > Brevimyrus > Brevimyrus niger. Next base: position 20,126,862 of record JAABNY020000046.1, read on the forward strand.
CAGCACTAGTATCCTGTATCCATTAAAATCCACAGATGATGTAGATGTTTACAGTACCTTGTTCCCATCTTGTCCAGGTTTTCCATCACTGCCATCTTTCCCAGATTCCCCCTTAAGAGACATTTACTATATATAATTTGCAGCACTTCTGACTTTAACCTTCTTCACAATTCCCCCAAAACAGCATTTATTAACATGTAACATTACAAATTTAATATATTGTTTAATATTATTCCACATATCAAATCGGTCAGGCAGTAAAAAGGTCAGCTATTTTGCGTCAACTGTATTTTTAGCTACATTTTTTCCCAGGCCTAAGCTTCTTTTTGTCATAATTAAGAGACGCATCCTACCTTCTCTCCTTTGTCGCCTTGGATCCCTGGTTCTCCACGAGGGCCAGTCCGACCCTGTCAAACACACAATGATTAAGCTGGCGGGCTATTGTTAGAACGCCTACATTTTCTGGTGCCCATTTTACTTGCCTGGATATTCTGTCAGAGCAATTCAGGTTAAGTGCCTTGCCAGAGGTTACTATAGTTTTGTCCCTCGTAACTTTTTGGTTATGAGTCCATACCCATGACAGCAATACTACCCTGAAGCACAGTAAGATATAGGAAGTACTCACTTCATCTCCTTTTGGGCCTTCCAAGCCCTGCCTTCCTCGCACGCCCTCCACACCCTGTCAATTATAAAAAAGAAGACCACGTAGGCATTCACCTTTCCTCTTTGACTGAGGTTCAAGCAAATGCTAGTTTATCAAGCGACCCTGAAATTCTGCTTACCGGAGGACCAGAGGGTCCAGTGGGCCCAGGAATCCCATTGAAGCCTGGCGGGCCCTGTGTGGGTTATAAGCCGAGACAGGGGATTCGCGTGAGACAGCATTGATTACTGAGCTTATACCTGCACTGTTGAATTCTTTAATGTGAATAGTGTTGGTTAATTCTGTATGACCTCATGCACGGCCAGGCAAATCACAATAGTAAATCAATGTGTGATTTTGGTCTTTAATTCTGACTAATGTTACTTAACGAAAAGCACAATAACAAAAAAGTAGCTACAGATCAACAATGCATCGAGCTAAAGACCAGAACCTGAGGTCAGGGATTTAATACCAAAATGGTTTACTAATGCTGCGCAGTAGTAGTCCAGTCATACTTTACAGTCCTGTTGAACCTGCCTAAATGACATGGTATGCAATCCAATTTTAATAATTGGTAAACACTAAACGAGAAGGGTTTACCCATAATGTGGCTGACTAGCAAGAGGTAAATCAATAATACAATGGCCGTGTGTGTGTGTGTGTATATATATATACACACACACACATTTCTTTGCTTCCGCAAACGTGCATGCATATGCACTTACTCTCCAAGAGCAATGAGGAGAATTAGTGCATGCGGACAGTAAATCAGCTTCCAGACGTATGTGTATACAAACAAAACGGACCTCCCACTGTTTTTTTGTCACACTTTAGTGACTCATTCTAGGGCAGCCGAGTCCTAAAATTGACCCTGGCAGGTGAGCATATCATGTGCAAGACAAATAACTAGGTGTCAGAGTATCTGATAGCTTTTAAAAGCAGCCTGCAGCGGTGGACATTTTAACCAGAGACGCTAAACAACAGTGTCATGGATATGGATATGAAACTGACAACATGGCTTTTCAATGTATTAAATACTCATTTAAAATGGCCAAATGACAGGACGTTGAAGAACACACAATACTATATGTTTACATAATTGATCCCTCCAAAAATGCAATACTAGACACAGTTTTAACTATACCCTGTCTCCTTTGTCCCCAGCGGGGCCAGGGTGTCCTTTTGATCCCCTTTGTCCCTGTAAGAAAAGTTGTGTTTAAGGTTTAGACTTAACCATCATGAGTCACGTTTATGAATGAGTTTCTCAGGAATGGCCCAAACCTCACTTCCTGTACGCCCAGGCAAACCCTGAACCCCTGATGGCCCTGGTTCGCCCTGTCAAAAGAATAAATAAATAAACAGTGCTGAATGAAATGTAAACGTGGACTTCACTGTCATTCCGCTGACATGTGGTATGAATCAAAATCAGAATTAAAAGTTTATTGACCAGGCGTGCTCCCACACACAAGGAGTTTGTCTCCAGTGGTCAGTGACTCTCATATGTACATAAAGTATGTGCATTCACTCTTAACACAAGGCAATGTTCACATATAGTCTGCTTGATATGTACAACATGTGGCTGATAGATGTATAAAAAAGTGCAAGAGATGTTGCAATAAATACAAAATGTGACTGTTGAGTACAGTGGATTATTTACGTCAATAAAGTATTGCATGGCAATGGGGGTTAATTGGTGGAAAAATTTATAGGTATACAATTTTGATCCTTGTCTCTATCTAGTACAAACCCACACATGGCTAATTTGCTAGCATTTTTATTAAAATATAATAAAATATTACCTTTTGTCCAGGAATACCTGGTCTTCCAGGTTCACCATGGGTTCCCTTGTGACCCTGACAACAGAGATATGAATTATCGTGCCTTAAATGACAAATAAATTGTCCCTAATCCATCTATATCAGTATGGATATCATGAATTACACAAGCAAACATGGTAAATGAGAAATCCATGTGTGTAAATTCACAGCACCTTCAGTCCTGGTACTCCTGGATCTCCCTGAGGTCCTGCTGGACAAGCTGCTGGACACTATGACAAATCAGACTGGATCAGCACAGACAAAGCTTAAGATGTTTCATAATTGTTACAAGCACAGTGTTTGCTAAATTGATTTTATTCTGTCCATCCATCCATCCATCCATCCATCCATCCATCCATCCATCCATCCATCCATCCATCCATCCATCCATCCAT